>CAUOFW020000725.1:925666-1002037 GCA_963454935.2 Ilex paraguariensis | reverse complement strand
TGTATCTCTCGAATGGCGTCGGCCTTCAGGAGTTTGTCGACTTCCTTGTTGACCGCGCTGGCGTGATACGGGGCCATGCGTCGTGGCCTCTATTTGACTGGCTTGTGCGACGGGTCAACATGCAGCCTGTGTGTGATTAT
The DNA here is from genome assembly GCA_963454935.2 of Ilex paraguariensis. NCBI lineage: Eukaryota > Viridiplantae > Streptophyta > Magnoliopsida > Aquifoliales > Aquifoliaceae > Ilex > Ilex paraguariensis. The sequence continues at coordinate 1,001,897 of CAUOFW020000725.1, read as the reverse complement.
CTCGGGGTCTACCCCCGTCATTTTCATTACGTTCCACGCGAACACGTCTGTATTTCCCCTTAGGAACTCGATCATCTCCTCCTGTTCGGTTGTGGGCATCGAGGTCCCAACTAAGAAATATCTCTCTTGGGTCTATCCGGGGGTCATCCATTCCTGGACGCCCGGACTGTGATTGCTATTTTTCCATGATCTCTTCCGGTGCTCGCCCCTTTTCCTGGCTGAACGCCCCGACTCGAACTGCTGAATAAAAATAATTTTTCGCGGACGCTTGGTCCCCCGGATCTCCATGATACCTTCTGGCGTGGCAAATTTTAATTTCTGGTGGAAAGTGGAGTGCACCGCCCCCAACGCATGCAGCCATGTTCGCCCCATAATCACGTTGTAGGGAGAGTCCGTATCGATCACGACANACGGAGAAGGTCGGAAGAGTCCTTAGGTATTCCTTGATTCCAGCCAAGGCGTCCTCGCACCCCCGGCTCCACATATCCTTCCCAGCATTCTTGATTGCTCCGAAAAAGGGTTTGCATTTGTTCAAGGAACGTGAGACGAAACGGTTAAGTGCTGCCAGCATCCCTGTGAGTTTCTGGACTTCTCGGACAGTGCGGGGGCTCCGGATGTCCAAGATCGCTTGAATCTGATCTGGGTTAGCTTCGATTCCTCGTTGACTGACCAAGTACCCGAGGAATTTACCTGATTCCACTCCGAAAATGCACTTTGTCGCATTCAGCTTCAGCCCATACTCCCTGAGGGTGGAGAAGGTATCCGCCAAATCTGTCAGATGATCACAACTTCGTTTGCTCTTTACCAGCATATCGTCGATGTAGACCTCCATGGTGTTGCCAATCTGTTTTTTGAACATCCGATTCATCACTCTTTGGTATGTTGCCCCGACGTTCTTTAGTCCAAACGGTATCACTTTGTAACAGTAAACTCCCTTCGGAATGATAAACGCCGTTTTTTCCTGATCCGGGGGATGGAGAGAGATCTGATGATATCCTGCTCGGGCATCCAGGAAGTCCATTCATTCATATCCGGCAGTGGCATCTACTAGCTGGTCCACCTTTGGCAGGGGGTAGTCGTCCTTGGGACATGCCTTGTTTAGATCTGTAAAGTCTATGCAGACACGTCATTTCCCCCCTTTCTTCTTCGCGCATACCGTATTAGACAACCATTCTGGGAACTGTATCTCTCGAATGGCGTCGGCCTTCAGGAGTTTGTCGACTTCCTTGTTGACCGCGCTGGCGTGATACGGGGCCATGCGTCGTGGCCTCTATTTGACTGGCTTGTGCGACGGGTCAACATGCAGCCTGTGTGTGATTATCTCGGGGTCTACCCCCGTCATTTCCATTTCGTTCCAGGCGAACACGTCTGTATTTTCCCTTAGGAACTCGATCATCTCCTCCTGTTCGGCTGTGGGCATCGAGGTCCCAACTAAGAAATACCTCTCTTCTTCTCCCTCTACCAAGGGCACCTTCCGGAGGTCTTCTACCGACCGCTCAGTTGGGTCTATCCGGGGGTCATCCATTCCTGGACGCCCGGACTGTAATTGCTATTTTTCCATAATCTCTTCCGGTGCTCGCCCCTTCTCCTGGCTGAACGCCCCGGCTCGAACGGCTGAATAAAAACAATTTTTCGCGGACGCTTGGTCCCCCCGGATCTCCATGATACCCTCTGGCGTGGCGAATTTTAATTTCTGGTGGAAAGTGGAATGCACCGCTCCCAACGCATGCAGCCATGTTCGCCCCATAATCATGTTGTAGGGAGAGTCCGTATCGATCACGACAAACTCGGTGTCGATGACAAAGGGACCTGTGACAACTGGCAATGTGATTTTCCCCACGGGCAGGGCGAACGAGCCGTTGAATCCGATGAGGGGTGTCCTGACTTTGGTGAGGTCTTTGGGGCCAAGACCCATCCGTTTTAAAGTTTCGGAGTACATCACCTCCGAGGAACTTCCAGAGTCTATCAAAATCCTTTTGACGTCGAATTTTCCTATCCTCAGGGTCAAGACAAGGGCGTCGTTATGAGGAGTCACTACGCCTGTCAAATCCGCGTCGGAGAATGTAATGCCAAGCTCACCCGTCCTGGCCCTTTTACTTGATGGCCCCACATCAACCTCGGCTACCTTCCTTGTAAAAGCTACCCTCTTGAGGTCGGACTCGAGTTCCTTGGACGTGGGGCGATCCAGGGGACATATATGGATGACATCTATGATGTTGTCCGGCTCCTCGGTCGGGGCAAGGGCTTGTCTCTCTTCTGGCCTGGGCTCTATGTACTCTTTCAAATATCCGTCTCGGACCAATCTTTCCAAGAACGATTTGAACACCCTGCAGCTTTCGGTGCGATGCCCGAAATCCCGGTGATAGGAACACCTAACCTTTTGATCACGGGTGGAGGGGTCGCCCTGCATCCTGGGCGGCCATTTGAAGAACGGCTCGTGCTTGATTTTATGGAGCAACTTGAAGATGGGTTCCTTGAACACAGTGTGAACTCCTTTGGACGAACCCCCTGGAGGGGGTAGCAATCCCTTTCGGGGAATATCTTCCCGCTCCCTCTCTTTTCTCTTAGATTGGAGGGCTCGGCCTTTGCTGCTTCCTATCTCGTCCTCAACCCTCGAGTATTTGTTTATCCGGGCCATCAGTTCTCCCATATCCGATGGAGTCTTCTTGGTCAGGGATCGATACAGGTCCGTGTCCCTTGTCAGGCCGAGCCGGAAAGATGCTGCTGCCATAACTTCCGAGCAGCCTTCTACCTCATTAACCTCTTCCCAGTATCGGATGGCGTACTGGCGAAGAGTCTCGGATTCCCTACGTCTGAGGGTCAGCAATGATCCAACGTCTTTGGGGCACTTACTCCCCGTAATGAATCGAGTCAGGAACTGCTTCGTCAATTCCTTCCACAACCCAATACTGTTGTGGGGAAGCGACTCGAACCATTTCATCGCAGAGTCCCCCAGGCTCATTGGAAACACTCGGCAGAGAAACCGTTGGTCCGAATGATAGAGGGACATCATCTGCTTGTATTGCCTGATATGGGCTTCGGGATCGGACCGCCCGTCATAAGTTTTGAACCGCGGTACGACAAACTTTCTTGAAACCTCCATCTCGCCGATCTCCCTCGTAAAGGGTGTTTGTATGACTTTGTCTTCGGCCTCATCCTGGACAGCCTTCCCCTTTCTCCTGGATTCCAACCGGGCTCTGAGATCAATTTTCTCCCTGACGGGATGCCTTCTGAAGTCCTTGAGTTCATCGATAAACCCCTCATTTCCTGAGCGTCGTGTGGATTGGGTTGAATCCTCGTCGGATACATCTCTCTTCCTCCATCTAGACAAACCTCGTCGGAGGTCGTCCAGGGCCAATGGTCTTGCCTTCCTTGAATGGTCGTCATGATGATGCTCGCTGGCTCTGGGTCGCTTTGGGGCCCTAGAGCTTCCTGCTTTGTTGTTTAGGTGGTTTTTTAGATCCTTCGTTTCCGTCTCCCGGGCGGGAAGCCCACGAGAAAGGAATGAATCCCTCGATCCTTCGCCAGAGGCNCTAAGACCCATCCGTTTTAAAGTTTCGGAGTACATCACTTCCAAGGAACTTCCAAAGTCTATCAAAATCCTTTTGACGTCGAATTTTCCTATCCTCAGGGTCAAGACAAGGGCGTCGTTATGAGGAGTTACTACGCCTGTCAAATCCGCGTCGGAGAATATAATGCCAAGCTCACCCATCCTGACCCTTTTACTAGGTGGCCCTACATCAACCTCGGCTACCTTCCTCGTAAAAGCCACCCTCTTAAGGTCGGACTCGAGTTCCTTGGATGTGGGGCGATCCAGGGGACATATATGGATGACATCTATGATGTTGTCCGGCTCCTCGGTCGGGGCAAGGGCTTGTCTCTCTTCTGGCCTGGGCTCTATGTACTCTTTCAAATATCCGTCTCGGACCAATCTTTCCAAGAATGACTTGAACACCCTGCAGCTTTCGGTGCGATGCCCAAAATCCCGGTGATAGGAACACCTGCATCCTGGGCGACCATTTGAAGAACGGCTTGTGCTTGATCTTATGGAGCAACTTGAAGATAGGTTCCTTGAACACAGTGTGAACTCCTTTGGACGAACCCCCTGGAGAGGGTAGCAATCCCTTTCGGGGAATATCTTCCCGCTCCCTCTCTTTTCTCTTAGATTGGAGGGCTCGGCCTTTGCTGCTTCCTATCTCGTCCTCAACCCTCGAGTATTTGTTTATCCGGGCCATCAGTTCTCCCATATCCGATGGAGTCTTCTTGGTCAGGGATCGATACAGGTCCGTGTCCCTTGTCAGGCCGAGCCGGAAAGATGCTGCTGCCATAACTTCCGAGCAGCCTTCTACCTCATTAACCTCTTCCCAGTATCGGATGGCGTACTGGCGAAGAGTCTCGGATTCCCTACGTCTGAGGGTCAGCAATGATCCAACGTCTTTGGGGCACTTACTCCCCGTAATGAATCGAGTCAGGAACTGCTTCGTCAATTCCTTCCACAACCCAATACTGTTGTGGGGAAGCGACTCGAACCATTTCATCGCAGAGTCCCCCAGGCTCATTGGAAACACTCGGCAGAGAAACCGTTGGTCCGAATGATAGAGGGACATCATCTGCTTGTATTGCCTGATATGGGCTTCGGGATCGGACCGCCCGTCATAAGTTTTGAACCGCGGTACGACAAACTTTCTTGAAACCTCCATCTCGCCGATCTCCCTCGTAAAGGGTGTTTGTATGACTTTGTCTTCGGCCTCATCCTGGACAGCCTTCCCCTTTTTCCTGGATTCCAACCGGGCTCTGAGATCAATTTTCTCCCTGACGGGATGCCTTCTGAAGTCCTTGAGTTCATCGATAAACCCCTCATTTCCTGAGCGTCGTGTGGATTGGGTTGAATCCTCGTCGGATACATCTCTCTTCCTCCATCTAGACAAACCTCGTCGGAGGTCGTCCAGGGCCAATGGTCTTGCCTTCCTTGAATGGTCGTCATGATGATGCTCGCTGGCTCTGGGTCGCTTTGGGGCCCTAGAGCTTCCTGCTTTGTTGTTTAGGTGGTTTCTTAGGTCCTTCGTTTCCGCCTCCCGGGCGGGAAGGCCACGAGAAAGGAATGAATCTCTCAACCCTTCGCCGGATGCGGCAAACTCGTTGAGCCGGCTTAGGACGTTTACATTGTCCTTAGGACGGTTACCCCTGACCTGATTTCCATACTGGTTTGAGGGGTAACCTCTCTTGACCGAGTAGAGGCACTTTTATTCATATCGGTGTGATCCCTCCCTTTGTGATGACAGGGAGCTTGTAACTCGAGACTCCTTTAGTGGGGGCATTTCCCTTTCTGTCGAGTGTTCACCATGGTCACTGTTCTTTATAGAGAAAAAACTAAGAAAATTAGTCGTTTCCCACAGACGGCGCCAGATTGTGCGTGCAAGATCCTGCACTACATAAAAACGAGAACAGATCTCTCCCTTGGTGAACTCGAGTGAGTCAGTTGAGTGACCAACCACGCTGCTTGGAACAACTTGCGAGGTCCGGTGGGTATCCTGGAACGGCAACGGGAGACCCTGGGGGAGCGGAAGAACGATCCAGTAAGGCTGAAGAAAGGTTCCTGGAACAAAGAAGAACAAGTTAGAAGGGCGCCGGAGTGTTTTTCGGCGTATCCCCTCCGACGATCTAGTCAGTCTTTGAGAGAGAGAGAGGAAGAAGAAAACACTGAATGTGTATTGTAGTAAAGAGTTTTTTGTTGCATACCGTCTTGCCTTTTGCAAGGAGTATTTATACCTCAAAAGCTCATGATTGCTGTCAGTGTAGTCAGTAGGTGATCATTAGGTACNCGGAAAGATGCTGCTGCCATAACTTCCGAGCAGCCTTCTACCTCATTAACCTCTTCCCAGTATNATCCTAGAGCAGAGGAGGCGTCAAGGACGGGGTACCTCTCGGCACCGAGGAAAGGCTCATCTCGGAACCAAGGGAGTATACCGACCGAGGTACCATATCAGACCGAGGCTATGTGTCGGTTGTAAAAACGTACTGGATGCCATGATCCCATATGACGAGTACCTCGGGAGCGAGGGACCTTTGTGAGCCGATGGTGCTTGATCTTAGCAACAGTGTTTTGATAATACCGAGGACACGTGTCTTCATCATGGAGTATTTCAGAAAAGTCCCATCAGTGGAGAATATGGTGAAAGAACTCATGGAGGAGAGGAAGGATGAGTTCATGGGTAGGGCTGATCAGATGTCAAAATTAGCAAGAAAGAGTGTTAGCGAAGGTGGGTCTTCATACTGTAATTTGGACCGTCTGATTGAGGACATTAGAGTAATGAGTTCGCCAGCTTCACAGGCCTAATTTGCTTGGCCTTTTTTTTTCTTCTTCATCTCTGAAATGAAGTCTTCGGTAATGCTGTAATTTTTTTGCTTCAATAGCACCTGATCTCTTTGTTTGACTCAACTTTTTGGTACTCGTGGGCACCGTAGTCTAACCGTAGTAGTCTTACCTTAAATNTTTGCTTCAATAACACCTAATCTCTTTGTTTGACTTAGCTTTTTGATACTCGTGAGCACCGTAATCTTACCTTAAATTGTGGGTTCACATTACACCGCCAGCTCCGGCCACCGGTTACGCTTTTAGCTTTCTTTTCTCATCAAGCAACTTACAAGGGTTGTGCTCCTTTTTTTTTTTTTATGTTATAGGATTTTGAGATTTGAACCGACCACTTGAGATTTTGAGATTTGAACCGACGAATTCAACCACTGGTTAATATGACTTGAACTAAGCTAGGAAATGAGTGACTAATATTTAAAGGATATAGAAAGATATTGAAGCGAGATTTTTAAATTATCAAATGTCATATTCAACCACTAAATTATTTTTAAAGATTTTAGACATAAAAAATTAATCTAATTTACTGACACAATGATATGTTAAAAGGTTAAAAAATTACAATCATGACAACATTACTAGATTACATCACTATTGTCACATGATTAATATAACAAATTAGATAAATTTTTGAACCATACTACAAAAATCAAATACATATCATTCTTTAAATGAATGGGTCCCACCAATTTTTTCAATGAGACCCACTTATCTCACACTCATCTAAGGAATAATATGCATTCGAGTTTTAAATTTTGGATTTCATTTGACTTATATAACATTTTCCTGAAGTTATTATGTTTCAATAAAAATATTCAAGTTGAAATTACATGAAATTTCTCAAAAAATAAAGTTATTACATACAAGAAAGATAATATACAATTCTAATGAAACCCAAAAATTGTAACTCAAATACATATTATTTTTCGGATGAGTGTTAAATAAATAGGTCCTACTAAAAAAATTAATGAAACTCACTAATCTAAATAATAATATGTATTTGAGTTGTAATTATTTGAATTTCTTCCAACGATCAAGGTGTCATTTGAATTCCTCCAACAGCGAAGGTGTAGCTAACTCTCGTGGACAGTTTAGTAGCATCACTGCTATATGCCTTTTCCCTTCCCTTCCAAGAAGATTTAGAACATCATCCAGGGTATACGGGTCTACCAGCTACAACCGTGAAGCTGGGGTCATCGTGTTAGAAGCATAATTTTGAATAATGGTAACGACCGCTGTAACGGTAACAATAATATAATAACGGATACGTAACAATAACAGAAACCGGAAGTATGAATTTTTTATTTTCTTTAACACCTCTGTCAAAAAATAAATTTATGCATTTTTAACTCTAAGCTTATGTAAATATAGGCCTTTTATGATATGTTACACATTTTATTGTATTATAATCAATGTTATATAAATTTATATTTTAATAATTACGTGATAAGAGTTTTCTAACGACTTTTAATTGAAAGGAACCCACTTAAATATTTATGTGAGAATTTAGAAATCATACACAATTGCGATTTTATCAAGAATCTTTTTTTTAATTATGATATACATTCCAGGAGAAATATTAGCAAAATATAAAACAAAAAATCTGTTAATTCAATTGGGCCAAGCAGAAGCTAGACCCATTTTTTATATTTGGGTCAACTTTTAGTTATTACGTTTAGATTTAATCTCATGTTTTCACAAGGGGCAGCTTAGTTTTTTTATCCATGATAAAAGATCGTAATATAATTTTTTACCTCCACTCTTTTCTCTGCCGTTCATCTGCCCTAAACAAAGAAGAGCTTGTTTCTCTCTCCCTCGTAGTAGGCTATGCGTTGTGAAAATTGAAACTCCACCTAAAGTGGTTAAGCAGTAGTATTTAGAAGCCGATGTTGTTGAACAAGTACCAGATTTAAACACCTCCTCTTAATCTCTACTGTTCTCTTTTCATATATTCTCCGTAATTTTCTTGTTTTCTAGTAGCAAAATAAAAGTTATTTATGTGTAACGGTCATTACGGCTACTTAACGGGATGTAACGTTCGTTACAGTTCGTTACGCTATTGTAACACACATTACAAGTGTATTTTTTTCTGGCCGATAAATTAGAATGTAATGATATCGTTGACCTCTGTCACTGATACGTAACAGCTGTTACGCGCAGTAATTGTCGATTTTTCAAACCATAGTTAGAAGGTCTATTTTCAAGGTGACAAAGACGAAGCTTGACTCGGTTAGGCACTGTGTAACATTACTTTACATATAAATTGCTGGTCGTACTTCGTTGATCAACAAGGGACTGTTTGGTACGGGGGTTTGACAAGATGGGTATGAGAAAAATAGTCTAAAAGTCTCCCAAATTTCATGTTTGTATGAAAATTTTAATCTCGGGTTTTCAAATTAGGCCTGTAACTGATCCAAAAATTAAACTTATGATCATGGGTTTTGTAAACCTAAAGGGGAGGTGGGTTTGGAAAAATGGGTAAGGGATTAAGAATCTAAAAGACAATTATATCCTTTAACATGAGTATAAATTGAATTGATTAAGGATGAAATAATTATTTATAAGACAAATAATTATTAATAATTATAATATATCCGTGGGTTCTACATGTATATGTGTTGCATATCAAACATGAATATACACCGAATTAAATATTGAATTTCATCTTTACAAAAAAAAAAAGTTAGAATTTGAAAAAATTTAGAAAAATCAATGCAAACCCCTCCTTAAAATTCATTGGAACAAGACTCAAGAAAATAATAAATTTGTGGGGAAGGTTTAGAAGTTGGGATTGGACATGAAAGATACTTGTGATAGAGTGTATTCCTTAATAGATGAAAAGGAAGAAGAGTTGATGGTGAGGGCACGTATGATGTCAAAATTGGCAAGAGAAAATTAATGAAGGTGTGGTCATCATTCTGTAATTTGGAACGTTTGATCGAGGGCATAAGAGTAAGGAAAAATTATATTCAAGCCCTCTTATATTAATATGCATGCAATGCATGATTGAGTCTCACAATTCTCCCCACTAATAAAAATTTCGTCCTCAAAATTACTTGCACTAAAAAAATGTGGATATTGAGCCAGCATACTCTCTTCAGTCTCCCAAGTTGTTTCCTCTACTGAGTGACTACGCCACAAAACCTTTACCAACGATATCATCTTCGTGTGTAATATTTTTTCCTTCTTACCTAAAATTTGAACCGACTGCTCTACATAAGTCAAGTCCTCAGCTAATTCCAACGGTTCTGAAGCCAACACATGTGATGGGTCAGGCATGTACTTCCGTAGCATAGACACATGGAATACATCATGCAACCTAGACAACTCTACTAGTAACTTCAATCGGTATGCAACAGCTCCAATTCGCTCTACAATGTTGTACAGACCAATATACCTGGGAGTCAATTTCCCTTTCCTGCCAAAACGAATGACGTCTTTCCAAGGTGATACCTGTAAAAACACTCGATCATCCACCTTGAATTCTAAGTCACGTCGGCGATTGACAGCATAACTTTTCTGCCTACTTTGTGTACTCCGTAATCTATCATATATAACTTTAATTTGATCATCAGTTATCTACACAATCTCTAGACCCAATAACTTCCTCTCACCCACTTCACTCCAACACNCTTGTAAAAACACTCGATCATCCACCTTGAATTCTAAGTCACGTCGGCGATTGACAGCATAACTTTTCTGCCTACTTTGTGCACTCCGTAATCTATCATATATAACTTTAATTTGATCATCAGTTATCTACACAATCTCTAGACCCAATAACTTCCTCTCACCCACTTCACTCCAACACACTAGCGTTCTACACTTCCTCCCATACAAAGCTTCATATGGTGTCATTTCAATTAAACTCTGGTAACTGTTATTATAAACAAAGTCAATCAAAGGCAAATAATTATCTCAGTTACCTTGAAGGTCCATGACACAAGCTGTCAGCATGTCCTCCAATGTCTGGATAGTACGCTCCGTCTGTCCATCTGTTTATGGGTGGAATGTTGTACTAAACTTCAAAGTAATGCCCAACACAGTTTGTAAGCTTGGCCAAAACCTTGAAGTAAATCGTGGATCCTTGTCAGAAACAATAGATATAGGTACACCATGCAATCTCATAATCTCATCAATGTATAATCTAGCTAGTCTATGAAGAGCATAAGACATTTTAATAGTTAGAAAATGAGCAGACTTCGTTAACCTATCAACTATCACCCAAATCACCTCATGTCCTTTCTGCGTACGGGACAAATTACTCACAAAATTCATAGTAATATGCTCCCACTTTCATTCTGGAATCGATAAAGACTGTAATAACCCAACTGCTCTTTGATGCTCAGCCTTCACCTACTGACATACCAAACATCGAGCCACAAACTCAACTATCTCTCGTTTCATTCCAGGCCACCAGTAATGTTGTCTCAGGCCACGATACAACTTTGTACTACCTGGATGCATAGCATATGTTGAACTGTGTGCTTCTTCTAGAATCTCTCTTTTTAACCCTGCATCATTTGGTACACATAACCGAGAACCAAATAACAAAACATCAGCACTGTCAATAATAAAATCAGTCTTCACCTCTTTCTTCAATTTCTCAATTTGGAGATCAAATTGTTGTGCCTCTCTAATTCTGTCCACCAGTTTTGGTCTTAAAGTCAATGTAGTAAGTAAAGCTGCAGTCTCTCCTATCCTCAACTGTACTCTCAAAGATTTCAAATCTACAAATAACTCTCTCCGAATTACTCGCAAACTAGCCAATTTATCTAATGATTTTTGACTCAAAACATCTGCCACAATATTTACTTTCCCTGGTTGGTATTGAATAGTACTGTTATAATCTTTAATAAGCTTAATCCAGCACCTCTACCTTAGGTTCAACTCTTTCTGGGTAAACAGATATTTCAAATTCTGATGGTCTGTATAAATCTCACATGTAATTCCATATAGAAAATGTCTCCATAACCTCAGTGTAAACACAATTGCTGCAAGCTCCAAATCATGGGTGAGATAATTGCACTCATGAAGTTTCAGCTGTCTAGAGGCATAAGCTACCACTCTACCGTGCTGCATCAACACACAACCCAAACCTTGATGTGAGGCATCACTATAAATCACGAAGCCATCACTACTTGACGGAATGGTCAATACTGATGCAGTCGTCAATCTGGTCTTTAGCTCCTAGAAACTCTTCTCACATCTATCAGACCATTCAAACTTCACACCCTTCCGAGTCAGTCGAGTCAAAGACATAGCTATAATGGAGAAATTTTGTACAAACCTCCGATAGTAACCTGCCAATCCTAGAAAACTCTAAAATTTTGTCACTGTCCTTGGTCTCTCCTAGTTAACTACAGTATCAATCTTAGTTGGATCGACACATACACCATCACCAGAAACTACATGTCCCAAAAACACAACCCTGTCCAACCANCTCTAGACCCAATAACTTCCTCTCACCCACTTCACTCCAACACACTAGCGTTCTACACTTCCTCCCATACAAAGCTTCATATGGTGTCATTTCAATTAAACTCTGGTAACTGTTATTATAAACAAAGTCAATCAAAGGCAAATAATTATCTCAGTTACCTTGAAGGTCCATGACACAAGCTGTCAGCATGTCCTCCAATGTCTGGATAGTACGCTCCGTCTGTCCATCTGTTTATGGGTGGAATGTTGTACTAAACTTCAAAGTAATGCCCAACACAGTTTGTAAGCTTGGCCAAAACCTTGAAGTAAATCGTGGATCCTTGTCAGAAACAATAGATATAGGTACACCATGCAATCTCATAATCTCATCAATGTATAATCTAGCTAGTCTATGAAGAGCATAAGACATTTTAATAGTTAGAAAATGAGCAGACTTCGTTAACCTATCAACTATCACCCAAATCACCTCATGTCCTTTCTGCGTACGGGACAAATTACTCACAAAATTCATAGTAATATGCTCCCACTTTCATTCTGGAATCGATAAAGACTGTAATAACCCAACTGCTCTTTGATGCTCAGCCTTCACCTACTGACATACCAAACATCGAGCCACAAACTCAACTATCTCTCGTTTCATTCCAGGCCACCAGTAATGTTGTCTCAGGCCACGATACAACTTTGTACTACCTGGATGCATAGCATATGTTGAACTGTGTGCTTCTTCTAGAATCTCTCTTTTTAACCCTGCATCATTTGGTACACATAACCGAGAACCAAATAACAAAACATCAGCACTGTCAATAATAAAATCAGTCTTCACCTCTTTCTTCAATTTCTCAATTTGGAGATCAAATTGTTGTGCCTCTCTAATTCTGTCCACCAGTTTTGGTCTTAAAGTCAATGTAGTAAGTAAAGCTGCAGTCTCTCCTATCCTCAACTGTACTCTCAAAGATTTCAAATCTACAAATAACTCTCTCCGAATTACTCGCAAACTAGCCAATTTATCTAATGATTTTTGACTCAAAACATCTGCCACAATATTTACTTTCCCTGGTTGGTATTGAATAGTACTGTTATAATCTTTAATAAGCTTAATCCAGCACCTCTACCTTAGGTTCAACTCTTTCTGGGTAAACAGATATTTCAAATTCTGATGGTCTGTATAAATCTCACATGTAATTCCATATAGAAAATGTCTCCATAACCTCAGTGTAAACACAATTGCTGCAAGCTCCAAATCATGGGTGAGATAATTGCACTCATGAAGTTTCAGCTGTCTAGAGGCATAAGCTACCACTCTACCGTGCTGCATCAACACACAACCCAAACCTTGATGTGAGGCATCACTATAAATCACGAAGCCATCACTACTTGACGGAATGGTCAATACTGATGCAGTCGTCAATCTGGTCTTTAGCTCCTAGAAACTCTTCTCACATCTATCAGACCATTCAAACTTCACACCCTTCCGAGTCAGTCGAGTCAAAGACATAGCTATAATGGAGAAATTTTGTACAAACCTCCGATAGTAACCTGCCAATCCTAGAAAACTCTAAAATTTTGTCACTGTCCTTGGTCTCTCCTAGTTAACTACAGTATCAATCTTAGTTGGATCGACACATACACCATCACCAGAAACTACATGTCCCAAAAACACAACCCTGTCCAACCAAAATTCACATTTGCTGAATTTGACAAATAATCGTCTATCCCTCAAAGTTTGCAATACCACCTAAAATGTTGCATATACTTTTCTTTACTACGGGAGTATATCAATATATCATCAATGAACACTATCACAAATGAATCAAGATATGGTTGGAATATTTGGTTCATCAGATCCATAAATACAGCAGGAGTATTTGTCACACCAAAAGGTATCACCAGAAACTTATAGTGTCCATACCTGGTCCGAAAATCAATCTTCGATATATCACTATCCCTTACTTTCAACTGATGATATCCTATCCGAAGATCAATCTTTGAAAACACTCGGGCACCTTATAACTGGTTCAGCAAATCATCAATACGTGGCAAGGGATACTTGTTCTGGATAGTCACTCTATTCTGCTGTCTATAATCAATACATAACCTCATAGTGTCATCCTTCTTCTTTACAAATAATACTGGTGCACTTCAAGGAGATACACTAGACCGTATAAATTCTTGATCTAACAAATCCTACAACTAGAGTTTAAGTTCCTTCAATTCAGCTAGAGTCATCCTGTATGAAGTAATAGATATGAGACTAGTTCCTGGCACAAGCTCAATGGTAAATTCCACCTTCTGTTCCACTAGTAACTCTTCAAGAAACACATCAGAAAATTCACTAACCACGGGAATATGCTTCAATTCAGAAGTACCTTTCTGAGTATCTTTCACATAGGCCAAGTACTCATGACATCCTTTCTTGAGTAATTTTTTGGCTTTAATTGCTGATATCAAATTCCTCGGCTCAGGACGTCGCTCTCCAAAGAACCGAAACAAAGGAACATGTGGAATTCTAAATACTACTTCTTTACGAAAACAATCAATAGAAGCATGATATGCAAACAACCAATCCATTCCTAAAATTACATCAAAATCCTGGAAGTCAAGAGGTAACGGATCTGCAAGTAATTCTCTATTACCCACCTGAACTAGGCATTCTCTATATACTACCTTAGTCGTCACACAATCACCCGTAAGAGTAGCTATAGTCAATCCACAGTCTAATGGAGTAGATGGTTTATTAACATGCATAGAAAATGACAGTGATATAAATGAACGTGTGACACCTGAATCTATTAGTACTCGTGTCTACTGACCAAAAATAGACATCATACCTGTTACCACATCTGGGGTCGCCCCGAGCATCCTGTTGGGTAAGTACAAAGACATGACCTCTAGCCTCAAGTCCACTGCCACCAGCACCGCTACCTCCAGTTCCACCTCCTTGTTCTCGACCTCTGTCACTCACTGCTCCTCAGAACACTGTAGATGCACTACCCATCGATGAACTCTGGGTAGAATATTGGGGACAATCTCTCTGCATGTGTCCCTCCTAACCGCATAAAAAGCAACGCCGTGACATAGCAACTTCTGGTCCTCCCATAGGATAGTTTCGTACAATGTGCCCAACCTGCCTGCAATGGTAACAAGTAACTGTACTCCCCCGAGACTGTCCAATCTCTCGACCCGGTGCAAATGAAGATGAGCCACTCACTCCCATTCCTTGACTTTGAAATGGATTTCCTAATTTCTTCTTACTTGCACCCTTCGGAAATATTCCTTCGGAAATATTCCTCTCCAAGCTCTGCTAAAGAAACTTCCCTTGGAACCTTGTCCACTTGGCTCATATCTTCCCCTTTTTACTTGTTCACTTGCATTTTCCATCTCTTTCAGATCAGTTTCCATAATTAGGGCTTTGTTGTACAAGTCTGAAAATGTTGTTAATTCCAGCATTGAAACACGGGATCTAATATTGTAATTTAGTCCCATATGGAATCTTTTGCATCTTTTCCCCTCATATACGACAACAGAAGACATAAATTTAGACAAAGTACAAAATTTACTATCGTACTCCAGCACTGACTAATTCTCCTGCTGCAGATGTAAAAATTTATTTTGTTTCTGATATCGATAGCTCGAGGAAAAATACTTCTTATCAAAAGCATCTGTAAACTGCCGCCATGTGGAATTCTAAGAGCTAAACTGGCCTCCCCTTTAGTGCACACTGGCAGCAATGCTTTCTCCATAGCCTCCCACAAATATTGGGCCTCCTCTGCTAACATAAAAGTGGCTAATAACAATTTATCCTCTTCACCAATTCCCATCACCTTGAATATTTTCTCGATGTGTCGTAACCAATTTTCTGCCTCCAATAGACCTGCAGTTCCCGTAAATATTAGTGGATCAAGCTTTTTAAACTGTTCGTACAATGTACCCCTAGGCTTTATTGTTTCCATTCGCGTAGTTTGTTGCTCAAAGTACTTAACTGTTGCTTCTCACAGTTACCTAGCTTCCCAATCACCAAATTTCTCCTCCACCTAGGATCTTTTTCCCCTATGTCCAGCTCGAGTAGATGACCCTTCTCCCTCCGTGTATCACTATAATAACTGTGAGTATTGCATATGGGTCATGATAGCATGCAACATATATTCCACACACTCACACAAACCTCTAACACCCCACCTAACAAACCAATTCCTAAGTCCACTGTCACGCTAGACTCAACTAGACTATTGAATTATAAACTCTAGCTCTAATACCAACTAAATTGTCACGCCCCATCCCGATCTCCCAATGATGAGATGCGATTAAGTTTTTAATACACCTGTTTACAATTATTATAAGCTAGACTAATCAAATATTATATAATCCCACAGGTGCAACAACACCACTCATCACCTTAGTTATTAAGCATGATGGTAAAACCTGTCTTATAACTTGTACCATTTATAAACACATGTACCAATTATTTTTTTTTCAGGTTATAGACATATACAAAATCCCACACCCACATAGCATACATCACAAAGTATACTTGTTGAGTCTATTTACAAATATATACTATTAACCTGCCATAAATATCTCTTATAAATATAATACACAACCTAGTGACACTCAACTTGAGTGATATCACACTATTATTACACAAGACTCAATCAACTAGAAGTGGATCAGTCTGTATTCTCCTTTATAGTACCTGAAAAGAAGAAGTTGTAGGGGTGTGAGCTAAACCACGCGCTCAATGAGTATACATGTTGTATATGAAATGGAAATGATAGTAATACACTGAAGTAGGTAGATACTACTTAGATACACATATCAAACAACAACATCAATTCAATTTCAAAGAATTCACAAGTCATATCACATCCATACTACCCCTCATCGGGTAATCGATCCCACATGAATCTATGTCTCCCGAACCTCCCGAGAACACCACAGTGCTAGCACATCATTGCACGCCCAATGACCAGGCATCGACGCCCCTGTCTCAAACAGTGCGCCACATTCCACAATACACAATACACAGTACAAAATATCATCCAATCACATAAGCACGTAGCACATAATCTTGGAGAATTGCTATTAAATTCTATCATTTACTATCATCTTATAATAGTATTTTAAAACATATAAAGATATACATCCACCTCAGATGTACAAATCTATGACCCTTCGGTCATATTAGTGGATTCTTTCGGTGTTTCCGTATCTGTTCTAACACCGATTGTCTCACCCGTTTCACCTAACACAATTACATTTACAATATCAATATATTTATTACATTTAATAGTTAATCATGCACTAATGCATGCAAATGATGCACCTTAAAGTGTCCCGATAACTCCGGTTACCGCATTATCTACTCACACATTAACACTTTTGTTCTAGGGATCACATTTTCTCCCCTAAATTCTCAAAATCACTCACATTAATCACAATTAGGATTAATTAGCTCAAACACATTGACCGGGGGCCCATTTTCACACATTTCTACCCCGAATCCTAAAAATTATACTTCCGACATTTCATATATTGCGCACCGAATATTATACTCATTTGCATTCAAAAGTCACATTATTACATCAAGCATCATTTAAAAATACTGCATGCAAAATTTCAGGTCATTTGGATTAAAATTCACTCATGCGATAATAACATTTAGAAATTCAAGTTTCGGCGTTACCGGCACCCGTTTCCCACTTCTATCGCACTTTTTATTTAAAACAGTCACACTTAAATTCTCCTACATATTTAATCAATGCAAAACAACCCCTAATTGAGCTTTTAAACCACCCATTTTATTCCCAAAATTTTTGTTTTCAACTTAGCACACTAAATACTTCCCGAATATCTCAAATGGTCATTTCCATACTTTTCGTACACTCTGTTCAGTACCCATTTTTAACAGTCCGTTAATTATGCTAAATATATTTAATTGCACCCATACAAAATCGGTTTTGACATTAACTAAATCAGCCCATGAACTTTAAATTAAAACAGTCCATTAAAATAAAATAAGGCAACTCATATATTTAAATTAAAATAGCCTACTAATTAAAATATGCTAAAATAGTCCACACATATACAAATACGTACATACAAAAATTAATCACATAAACATGCTGAAAATTAATCTCATATACCTTCTTCTCTCTCTCGGTAGGAACTAGAAATATACCAAAACACTTAGGGTCCGTTTGGTAACGGTTTGGTTTCCAATTTTTCTGTTTTTATTTTCAATTTTTTACAAAACTTGAAATTTAAACTCGTTTGGTAACCGTTTTATTTTTTTTTTTTTAACTAAAACCGTTTTCAAATTTGCCTCAAATTTTGGAAACAAAAAAAAGTCATTTTCAAAAAAAAAAAAAACCGGGAACACGCGGATGACATTTAATGAGATCCTACCATCGACTCTTATTAGCAACAAATTAAGCCCCCTACCAAAAATCCCTCAAACAAAAATATTTAAACCCTCAAATTCTCTCTCATCTCATCGTGTCTCTCATTCCATTCGTTCAACAGAGGAGTTCCCGGCGTTCCAGCAGAGGTGTTCTAGCAGCCTCGTTCCAGGCAATCCAAAAGCTTCGGCGTTCAACAGCTTTGTCTCTCTCATCTTCACCTAGGTCGTTCACAGCAGCTTCGTCTCTCTTACCAAGGTAAGTCCTTAGATCTAGGGTTTTCAGTAGCTAGATTCCTTAGATGTAAGTTGTTTCTTTGTGCTATATTCATTTATTAGATCTGTAGATCTATAGTTTTCTACCTCTAATCTCCCCTAAGAAATGCGATTTATTTATGGTGCTTGATTGAAGTTGTTGAAGCCCCTTGTACTAATTTGTGTCAATGAATTGAATGTTTCTATTTGCTGGGATTTTTTTTTCTTGGTTGATTTGGTAAATTATTTGCTTTGTTGTTGATTCTTTTTCGTGTGGCTTGCTGGATTTCCCTGTGACTCCATCGCCTCTTGTAGTTTGTTGCTAAATGGTGTGTTGAATGTGGAAATTGTTGGGCGTGGTTCACTATAAATTTCTCTTGCTTTGTTAAGGAATGACTTCTTTGTTGTGGGCTTGTAGTAATTTTTTGTGTGATATATCTTCTTTGTTGTGGGCCTGTACAACGAAAAGAATAACATCTTTATGCCTACCAAACATGCTCTAATACATACATACATACATACATAGATATGTATACACTTATTGGGCAATATGGTTGACAACATACAACTTTTCTACAATATTAGACCGCAAAAAATCCTATGCCTCTTATAACCCATTGTTTATTTCAAAATACAGAGACAAATGAAATTATCTCCTATATATAGTTAGACATTTACACTAAGGTTGAAATTCCCTTATTCTTCTTCTTCATCATGTTCTTCTTCTACACAGTCTACAACATGATTAGATGTTGTTAGGAGGAAATTTGGAGTTTTCCCCATTATGTTGCTATTGTTGAAGCATGAAGTAAAACCAGTTAATGTTGAGATAAATTATAAAACTATAAAACCACTGGTGTGGTGATACTCTTTTAGTTGGTTAGTCAATGTTACCTAGCAACATATATCCTTAAAAAAAAAAAAAAAAGAAAGAAAGAAAGAAAGTTTCCATAAAAATGGTGCACGTATTGGTTTTGTACATATAATATATTCCTAAATTTATCAAATTATTTTTCGTGAATGATTAAAAAGTTACTATAATCAAAATGGTCAGCCTTATATTGCGATCATTTTTCTCTCATAAATTCGATCTTAATCTAATTGATTGTCACATTTTTCGAAAGCATGAATTGACAAATTTAACATATAGTTGGAGTATTCATAGCCGGTAATAGTATAAAAAAGAGATTTTTGTCGTACCACCATATGGTCATGTTAGTGGATAACTTTAGATCATGTCATTCTATGTATATACACTAGGAATAACCCGTGGTGCAATGTGTATTAATATTGATATGTAGTTTATATTCATTGCAAATATGGAACTCATTAACTATACCAAAGTGTAAATAAAGATGTCCATAAGTTTAAAAAAATTATTAAATCTGATTTTTATGTGAGGCTGTGAGCCATTCTATTGCTTTACATAATGTGAGCCATTCTATTGCTTTACATTTTTTTTTTACATTATATTATGGATTAGATACATGGGTTAGAATTTGTTGTCTTTGAATTTGCCATTGAATTTATTGTCCCAAAACGAAAATTATTTGATTTCATCAATTTTTTTCATACATATGATATTACTGGAATGTGTGGTTGTAGATGACAAATACCAATGTAAGCAACGTAGGTAGTGACGATGTGGTTGAGGTTCAATCCACCAAATCTGATACCCCTGGCTTGCTAAGAGTGAGGCAATTTTTATAGATTTAATGGATGAGCAAGTTGCAAAAGGAAATAGAGGTACTACTACATTCAAAAGAGAAACGTGGAACTACATTCTTGAGGAACTGAAAAGTCGAATTGGGTATTCAAATAACCATGAGCAACTTAAGAATAAGTTTAATCAGTTGAGGCGAGTATGGAGTGATTTCCACAAACTAGTTAATGACACTATGAGAGTTGGTTGGGATCCAGAGAAAGGGACAGTGACTCTGTCAGACGATGTGTGAAAAAATTTGTTCAAGGTATAAATTTTTATTGTGTTGAAATGTGATATGATTTTCATTAAATGGTCCTTACTAGAATGTGTTTTTTAATAATCCTATGTTGTTAGGTCAATAAGAATACCAGAAAATTCAAGAAAAAAGATTGTCCACATTATAAAGCATTGTGTAGAATCTATGGTGACACAACGACAACTGGTAAACATGCTTACCCTTCAACCAAGACTCCCTCTGATGATGAACATGATCTCAATTATGACCCAAAAGATGATGAGGAATATGGAAATGTCGATAACAATGTGGATGATAATCCAACTGTTACCAATTGTAATCGAAACCGCTCTATCACTCCTAATCGTAGTCGGCGTACAAAGAAAGATTCTTGTACTTATGCCCTTAATAATGCACTAAACATGTCAGCTAAATCTGCAAAGGTAAGGTGGGAGTTCTATGAGAAAAGAATGGCAAGTGTTGGTTCGTCATCGACTTGTGCAGACTCTATGGTTGATTCGATGACTACGATTGACCCACATCCAGACTTGTTGAAAGACTGCATTGACGCTTTGAACTCTCTTGAGGACATTGATGATGCGACTTATACAAAAGCCTTAAAATTAATGCGTGATGATGCAGTGTGGCGGAAAGTGTTCTTGGAGTTGCCTGATCATCAGAAGAAGGGTGTAGTAATGAATCTGTGATGTGTTAGGTCATGGATGTATTTTTTGTGATGACTTTAAACCATTTTTTGTTATGATTGTAAACCATGTTTTGTACCTTTAACAGACTACTTTTAACTTTGGTTGTTGGGCAATGTGTTTTTTTTTGTTTTGTGATGACTTCAATGTTTTGTAGAATAGTATATCGTTGGTTTGGTTTAATCATTATTTGTTGTTATTGTATTAGGTACTTTATGGATATGATGAACTCGAATGATGTCATTCAATTGATCGAGGAGGACGAGGAGGAGTATGAGATAGTTATGTGTTTAATATTATTACTTGTAAAGGAACTTGATAGATTTTTTGATAAAAAATCATGTAGAACATCTATACTTAAAGGTCATGATTATGTTCTAGAAATATTGCATGGACATGAGGACAGGTGCTATGATCAGTTTTGGATGGACCCCCATGTGTTTATTTTGTTTTGTGAAGAACTAAAAAGTAAGGGGAATTTGACAAACTCTAGGTATGTGACAATTCAAGAACAAGTAGTTATTTTTTTACTGATTATATCTCACAATGAGAGAGTCCGTTTGGTAGCAGAGAGATTTCAACATTCAGGTCACACTATTTCTACATACTTTCATCGAGTCTTGAAAGCAGTATGTCGACTTGGAGTGCACATTATCAGACCTCCTGATTTTCATATTGTTCCACCTCAGATTTAACACAATCCTAATTACTATCCATTCTTCAAGGTAATGTATCTTCTATTTTTTATTATTTGTTATACACATCATTATGTATATTAATATTCTATTATGTTTTAGAATTGTATCGGTGTTATAGATGGAACTCATGTTGACGCACATGTACCAGTGAGTAAGCAAATCTCATACTGTGGTAAGAAAGTTGAACCAACACAAAATGTCATATGTGCATGTTCGTTTGACATGCGATTCACATTCATTATAAGTGGTTAGGAAGGAACTGCTAATGACTCGAGAGTATTTATCGAGTCCATTAACAATCCAGAAAACAATTTCTCAATGTCTGAAGGAGGTAATATTCTTCATTGTAACCTTTCTATCCATTCGTAGAATTTATAACTTATCACTTACTATACATGTGTACCATTTGCTAGATAAGTATTATGTTGTTGATGTTGGATATACGAACATGCCTGGGTTTTTGTCACCGTATTGTGATGAGAGATATCATTTACGTGACTATAGAAGTAGTGGTCAACGTCCAATGAGTAAGATAGAGCTATTTAATTATCGTCACTCATCACTTCGGAATGTCATTGAGCGTTGCTTTGGAGTGCTAAAGGCTCAGTTTTTCATTCTCAAACAAATGCCCCCTTACCCTATAAGAACACAAAAATACATTCCAACGACTTATTGTACAGTTCACAATTTCATTAGAATGCACGCTGCTTAAGATCAATTATTTGATGAGTTCAGTAATGAAGAAATGGAGGATGATAATGCAGGATCGACTTCACAGAACCTGATTGAAGTAGATATCAGTCAAACTCAGATTTGACAAATGACTCGTGTGCGAGATTGCATTGCCAATGAGTTGTGGGCAAGTGTTGGACATTGAAACATATGATTTTTGGTGTACATGGATTGTTATATTGGATGTTTGTAAATTATGGGATATATTTGTAGTATAGATATTTATGAATTATGTTATACCTTAATATGTTATTTTTATATTCTGTTATTTTTACAATTAAACTAGCATGAAAGTGTGTGGTGTAAATAAATTGTTCACACAATAATTTAGAAATATTTATCAAACAAGTTTGTTGTTTCTGTTTTCATTTTTTTTATAACATAAAATATAAGTCAAACAGATTTTCAGTTTTCATTTTTTCTAAACTGAAAATCGAAAACTATTTTAGTTTTTAATTTTTCAAAAAAATTAAAAATCAAAAACTTTACTAANTGTTGTTTCTGTTTTCATTTTTTTTATAACATAAAATATAAGTCAAACAGATTTTCAGTTTTCATTTTTTCTAAACTGAAAATCAAAAACTATTTTAGTTTTTAATTTTTCAAAAAAATTAAAAATCAAAAACTTTACTAAACGCAACCTTAGTTTTTCTGTCTCCCACTCCCTCTCTTCCTCCTTGGTGACGGTTCAAGAACTCACACACACGTTTTTTTTTTCCCTCGTCTTGCGCACTCTCGGTTCAACAAGGAACCAGACACACACACTAAATTATATCCACTAAAGACACACACACACACCTTTCTACTTACTTTACACACACACCCACACCCACACCCACACGTGGCTTGTAAACCGTTCTTTTTCTCCCTCTCTTTTTTTTTTTTTTTTAAAAGCCAACACCGGTAAAGGTGACCCATGTAATGGGTTAATTATGCTTATCTCTTCTCAAGCTTTTAAATAATTTTTAAATCGACTTCACTAATATTTTCACACATGAAATTTCTATAAACAGATCTCACTAATACATCATTAATGGGGTCCACATACCCAATGTATCCTCACTCACATTATGCTTATAAAAGATTTAATTTAATTAACTTCATTAATAATTTTATCTAATTATAATTTAACTCACAAAATTATATTAATATGCATGCAATACATGATTGTGTCTCACACGCCTCCCTCGACGCCGAGGCTTCTCCCATTAATATGCATGCAATGCATGATTAGTTGTAGACTTCATCTAACGTTGGAACTCACAACTAATTCAATGATTACATTGAAACCACATCATTAAGACCCCAAATAAAGTCTCTATAACATTGCTCTTAAAAGATCAATACGTTACACATTTGTGTCAAAAAATATTTTTCATCATAAATTTAATTTAAATTTAAAGTTTAAAAATTATAATTATAATTCAAAATAATCTACACATGTGCATCAACTGATTTTTTTTTAAAATTAAAACTTTAATGCGTTATAACTTTCGATTGCGACTTTTGATCTTTTGCCTTGTTCTATACCCTAATCGTCCTCATTAAAAAATGTAAAATTGAAAACTTCCATGCAAAACCAACCCCTTTAAATTTAAAACAAGTGGGCAAGCTTTTCACAATACAGAGTCACGGCAGATTAATCAAACTTTCTTGATCTGATGGATTCTCAAAAAACCCTCTCTCCTCATGTCCTAATCTTCCCGTTACCACTACAAGGCCCCGTTAATGGCATGCTCAAACTAGCCGAGCTTCTCTGCCTTGCCGATTTCCATGTCACCTTCCTCAACACCGACCATGTCCAGCACCGTCTTCTCCGACACACAAACGTCCAGTCTCGTTTCATTCGCTATCCGAAATTCCGATTTCGAGCCATCGGAGATGGCTTATCTGAAGACCACCCGCGTTCCGGTGATCAGTTCATGGAGCTGGTTGATGGAATGGAAGCTGTGACATACCCACTTTTCACGGAGATGGTAACTTCCGGCGATCTGAGTTCTAAGTCGGAGCAGCCGGCGACTTGCATCATAGCAGATGGGTTCTTCAGTTTTGCTGGTGGTGTTGCTCAACAGATTGGAATTCCACTGATATACTTCGATACATTAAGTCCTTGTGCCATATGGATTCAGTTATGTCTCCCCAAACTCATCGAAGCTGGAGAGTTTGCATTTAAAGGTTGGTGTGTTATTTTGATCGCCCCCCTCCCCCTCCCCCTCCCCGGTGAAATAAAAAAGGAGACTAAGATACTTGTGTCTCTAACAGTTAAATATTGATCTGATCCCCATTTATGTATTTGATTTCTTTATAAAAACGGTATTATTTGACATTGTCAGTGACCCATTAGAGCCTGAACTCTGCATTCGCTTTCTGATCTACAGGAGATAACTTGGATGCCAAGATAACATGTGTACCGGGCATGGAGGGTTTTCTCCGGCGTCGTGATCTTCCCAGCTTCTGTAGATCCAGTGATGTGACTGACCCTATTATCAAACTAGTTTTGAAGGAGGACCAAGAACTCCCGAAAGCCCAAGGTGTGATTATCCACACATTTGAAGAGCTAGAAGGAACATTGTTGTCTCACATGCGCAGTCTATGTCCAAACCTCTACGCCATTGGTCCTCTACACACCCATCACAAGGTTAGACTTGGGTCTTCAAAGGCTACGTTTTCGAACAGCTTATGGAAAGAAGACAAGAGTTGCTTGGCCTGGCTCGATGCACAGCCAATAAAATCTGTGATCTTTGTGAGCATTGGAAGTCTTGCTGTGATGACCAAAGACCAGTTACTGGAGTTTTGGTATGGTTTAGTCAATAGTGGCAAGCGGTTCTTGTGGGTCAGACGGCCTGGTTCCATCGCCGGGGACTGTACTGAAAGTCAGATTCCGGCTGAACTCTTAGAAGGAACAAGGAAAAGAGGATGTATTGTGGGTTGGGCTCCACAGGAAGAGGTTTTGGCAAACCCGGCGATCGGAGGATTTTTGACTCATAGTGGGTGGAACTCGACTCTGGAGAGTATAGTAGCCGGAGTTCCGATGATATGCTGGCCGTACTTTGTTGACCAGCAGGTGAACAGTAGGTTTGTGGGGGAGGTTTGGAAGCTTGGGTTGGACATGAAAGATACTTGTGATAGGGTTATTGTGGAGAAGATGATCAAAGAACTCCTGGAGGAGAGGAAGGATGAGTTCATGGGTAGGGCTGATCAGATGTCAAAATTAGCAAGAAAGAGTGTTAGCGAAGGTGGGTCTTCATACTGTAATTTGGACCGTCTGATTGAGGACATTAGAGTAATGAGTTCGCCAGCTTCACAGGCCTAATTTGCTTGGCCTTTTTTTTTCTTCTTCTTCTCTGAAATGAAGTCTTCGGTAATGCTGTAATTTTTTTGCTACAATAGCACCTGATCCCTTTGTTTGACTTAACTTTTTGGTACTCGTGGGCACCGTAGTCTAACCGTAGTAGTCTTACCTTAAATTGTGGGTTCACATGACACCGNATGTGACTGACCCTATTATCAAACTAGTTTTGAAGGAGGACCAAGAACTCCCGAAAGCCCAAGGTGTGATTATCCACACATTTGAAGAGCTAGAAGGAACATTGTTGTCTCACATGCGCAGTCTATGTCCAAACCTCTACGCCATTGGTCCTCTACACACCCATCACAAGGTTAGACTTGGGTCTTCAAAGGCTACGTTTTCGAACAGCTTATGGAAAGAAGACAAGAGTTGCTTGGCCTGGCTCGATGCACAGCCAATAAAATCTGTGATCTTTGTGAGCATTGGAAGTCTTGCTGTGATGACCAAAGACCAGTTACTGGAGTTTTGGTATGGTTTAGTCAATAGTGGCAAGCGGTTCTTGTGGGTCAGACGGCCTGGTTCCATCGCCGGGGACTGTACTGAAAGTCAGATTCCGGCTGAACTCTTAGAAGGAACAAGGAAAAGAGGATGTATTGTGGGTTGGGCTCCACAGGAAGAGGTTTTGGCAAACCCGGCGATCGGAGGATTTTTGACTCATAGTGGGTGGAACTCGACTCTGGAGAGTATAGTAGCCGGAGTTCCGATGATATGCTGGCCGTACTTTGTTGACCAGCAGGTGAACAGTAGGCTTGTGGGGGAGGTTTGGAAGCTTGGGTTGGACATGAAAGATACTTGTGATAGGGTTATTGTGGAGAAGATGATCAAAGAACTCCTGGAGGAGAGGAAGGATGAGTTCATGGGTAGGGCTGATCAGATGTCAAAATTAGCAAGAAAGAGTGTTAGCGAAGGTGGGTCTTCATACTGTAATTTGGACCGTCTGATTGAGGACATTAGAGTAATGAGTTCGCCAGCTTCACAGGCCTAATTTGCTTGGCCTTTTTTTTTCTTCTTCTTCTCTGAAATGAAGTCTTCGGTAATGCTGTAATTTTTTTGCTACAATAGCACCTGATCCCTTTGTTTGACTTAACTTTTTGGTACTCGTGGGCACCGTAGTCTAACCGTAGTAGTCTTACCTTAAATTGTGGGTTCACATGACACCGCCAGCTCCGGCCACCAGTTACACTTTAGCTTTCTTTTCTCATCAAGTAAGTCAAAAGAGTTAAGCTTTTATTTTTTATTTTTTTTTTATGTTATGGGATTTTGAGACTTGAACCGATTACTCCGTGGAATTCAATTACTAGTCGATAGGACTTAAGTTGAGTTGGAGCATGAGGGACTAATATTTAGAGGGTATGCAAAGAGATTGAACCAAACATATCTCAATTATCAAATGTCATATTCAATCATTAGATCACTTTTAAAAATTTTGGACATAAAAAATTAATCTAATTTATTGACAAAATGATGTGTCACATAATAAACCCTCATTAAAACGGTTAAAAAATTGCAGTCATAACAACATTATTAGATTACATCATTATTGTCACATCATTAATTTAACAAGTTAGATAAATTTTTGAGCAACACTACAAAATTCAAATGAAACCTAAAAAGTTATAACTCAAATACATAACATCCCTTAGATGAGTGAGTCTCATCAATTTTTTCAGCGAGACTCACTTATCCCACACACATCCCAGGAATAATAAACATTTGAGTTTTAAATTTTGGGTTTCATTTGACTTATATAACATTTTCCTAAAATTATTATGTTTCAATAACAATAGTCAAGTTGAAATTACATGAAATTTCTCAAAAAAAAATAAAGTTATTACATACAAGAAAATAATATATAATCCAAATGAAACCCAAAAAATACAATCTACATGCATATAATTCATTGAAGGAGTGTTAAATAAATGGGTCCTACTAAAAAATTGATGAAATCTATTGATCCAAAATATAATATGTATTTGACTTGTAATTATTTGAATTTCTTCCGACGATGAAGGTGTAGCCAACTCTCGTGGTGAGTTTAGCAGCATGCCTGCTATGCCTTTTCCCTTTCCTTCCGAGAAGATTTAGAACATCGTCCAGGGTATATGGGTCTACTAGCTAGAACCATGAAGCTAGGGTCATTGTGTTAGAAGCATAGTTTTGAAAAATTGTAACGGCCGATGTAACGATAACAGTAACGGACACGATATGAAATGGGCGTTACGNCATTGTGTTAGAAGCATAGTTCTGAAAAATTGTAACGGCCGATGTAACGATAACAGTAACGGACACGATATGAAATGGGCGTTACGTAACAGTAACAAAAAATTGAAAGCATGAATTTTTTGTTTTTGTTTACACCTCTCTCAAAAAAAAAATTATGCATTTTTAACTCTAAGCTTATGTAAATATAAGTCTTTTATGACATGCTATACATTTTATTGTATTATAAATAAAGTTATAAGAATTTATATTTTAATAATTATATGATAAGAGTTTTCTAATGACTTTTAATTGAAGGGAATCCACTTAAATATTTATGTAAGAATTTAAAAATCATACCTAATTGAGATTTTATCAAGAATCTTTTTTTAATTATGGTATACGTTCCAGGAAAAATATTACCAAAATATAAAACAAAAAATTTGTTAATTCAATTGGGCCAAGCAGAAGCTAGACCCATTTTTTATATTTGGGTCAACTTTTAGTTATTACATTTAGATTTAATCTCATGTTTTCACAAGGGGCAGCTTAGTTTTTTTATCAATGATAAAAAGTCCTAATATAATTTTTTACTTCCAGTCTTTTCTCTGCCGTTCATCTGCCCTAAACAAAGAAGAGCTCGTTTCTCTCTCCCTCGTAGTAGGCTAAGTGTTGTGAAATTGAAACTCCACCTAAAGTGGTCAAGCAGTAGTATTTAGAAGCCGATGTTGTTGAACACGTACCAGATTTACGCACCTCCTCTTAATCTCTATTGTTGTCTTTTCATATATTCTTCTTAATTTTCTTGTTTTTCGGTAGCAAAATAAGAGTTGTTGATGTGCAACGGTCATTACGGCTACAAAACGGGATATAACGTCCGTTACATTCTGTTACGTTGCTGTAATACCCGTTACAAGTATATTTTTTACTAGCTGATAAATTATAGTGTAACGATATCGTTGACCTCTGTCACTGATACGTAACAGCTGTTACATAAAATAACTGTCGATTTTTTAAACCATGGTTATAAGTTCTTCTTTCAAGGTGATAAAGGCGAAGCTTGACTCAATTAGGAACTGTGTAACATTACTCTACTTACAAACTGTTGGCCGTACTTCATGGATCAACAAGGGATTGTTTGGTACGGAGATATGAGAGGGTTTGACAAGATGAGTTTGGAGAAAATAGTCCAAAATTCTCCTAAATTTTTTGTTTGTATGAAAAATTTAGTCTCGGATTTTCAAACTAGGCTCATAACTGACATGAAAATTAAATCTATGATCATTAATTTTATCAAACCTAAGGGAAGGTGAGTTTAGAAAAATGGGTAAGGGGTTAAGAATTCAAAAGATAATTATACCCCTTTTATCATGAGTTTGAATTGAATTGATTAACGGTAAAATAATCATTTATAACGTAAATAGTTGTTAATAATTATAATATATCTATGAATCCTACATGTATATGTGTTACATATCAAACATGAGTATGAATTAAATTGAATGTTGAATTTTATTTTTACAAAAAAAAAAATTAAATTTAAAAGAATTTGAAGAAATCAACCCTTATTAAAATTTATTCAGACAAGCCTCAAGTGAAAAATAAATTTGTTGGGAAGGTTTAGAATATGGAATTGGACATGAAAGATAGTTGTGATAAAGTGTATTCAATACTAGATGAGAGGGAAGATGAGTTGGAGGGGAGGGCCCATGTGATGTCAAAATTGGCAAGAGAAAGTGTTAATGAAGGTGGGGTCATCATTCTGTAATTTGGAACGCTGGATCGAGGGCATAAGAGTAGGGAAAAATTATATGCAAGCCCTCTTAATTATTTAAATTATTTGACATTTAAAATATTATATTCAAACCCTCTAAAATTTATACGTATATAATATTTAAACATTTGTCGTTAATGTCCACTAGCATATCGATTAATAAATTAAATTCAAATCTCTTAAAATTTGTAAGTATCTAATTCTTAGACTTTTTAAGTTTAAAATATTACACATAGACGTCTAATTAATAACTGAACTAACGAAATCTATTATCATCAAATTATCATTAAATTATTGTGAGATAAATACCTACATGTTTTGATAACTCTATAATTTTTATTTAAAAAAAAGAATAAAAAAAATTATTTAAATAAATATATAGATATACAGTGTACGCAAATAGCTCGTTTGGTTGTTGTATTAAAATTTAATAAATTAGATAAAATAATACAGTCTAATACAATACAGATAAATTAAAACAAGATTAAATATAATATTAGAATAATAAGTAATTTTATCTAGTGTTTGAAAATACACAATATAAGCGTTGAATATTAGTTATTTAATTCAATCGGTTATTTAGTTAGATAATTATTTCATCGTATTAATGTTGAATTAACAAAAATATCTTCGATCAGTATTTGTTATATTGATGACAACTTGAATTTATCACTTGGGGGATTATAATAATAAATGTGTACAATAATACATTTGCATTGGAATATAACACCACCTCTTTTGGTGGTATTAAAAAACTTTCATAATACAGGTCTATCGTATAAAAAATATACGATAAATATACGTTTTTAAAATTAATACGATATCAAATTTATTTATCAAATAAAATATTAAATTCAATTAAATAAAAAATAATACAATTTAATATTTAATCCTACGGTTCTACCAAACGAAACCAAAGGGTTTATAGATGTATAGATGTACTGTTCTTCTAAACTGTTGTCTACACATTACACGAGAAGAAATCTGGTGCAAAGGGACGAAAAATGGCATTTGCCAATTTTATAGTATAGGACATTGAAGACTTCCATCCAACCATTTAAACCAAGTGGGAAAGCTTTTCACAATACAAAGTCACAACTGGTGAATCGAGCTTTCTTGATCTGATGGATTCTCAAAAAACCCTCTCTCCTCATATACTAATCTTCCCCTTACCACTACAAGGCCCAGTAAATTGCATGCTCAAACTAGCCGAGCTTCTTTGCCTCGCCGATTTCCATGTCACCTTCCTCAACACCGACCATGTCCAGCATCGTCTTCTCCGATACACCGACGTCCAGTCCCGTTTCACTCGCTATCCGAAATTCCGATTTCAGGCCATCGGAGATGGTTTGTCTGAAGACCACCCGCGTTCGGGTGATCTGTTCACGGAGATGGTTGATGGAATGGAAGCTGTGACATACCCAAATTTCACGGAGATGGTAACTTCCGGCAATCTGAGTTCTAAGTCCGAGCAGCCGGTGACTTGCATCATAGCAGATGGGCTCTTCAGTTTTGCTGGTGGTGTTGCTCAACAGATTGGAATTCCACTGATATACTTCGAGACAATAAGTCCTTGTGGCTTATGGATTCATTTGTGTGTCCCCAAACTCATCGAAGCTGGAGAGCTTCCATTTAAAGGTTGGTGGGTTATTCTGATATCCTCTGTTTCCAACACCCCCCCACCCTCATCCTCTCTCCTCCTCTTTAAAACATGAACTCTGCATTCACTTTCTGATCTATAGGAGATGACTTGGATGCGAGGATAACATGTGTACCGGGCATGGAGGGTTTTCTCCGGCGTCGTGATCTTTCCAGCTTCTGTAGATCCTGTGACCCGACTGACCCTCTTATCAAACTAATTTTGAAGGAGAACCAAGAACTCCAAAAAGCCCAAGGTGTGATTATCAACACATTTGAAGAGCTAGAAGGACCATTGTTGTCTCACATGCGCAGTCTTTGCCCAAACCTCTACGCCATTGGTCCCCTACACACCCATCACAGGGCTAGACTTGGGACTTCACACGCAACGTTTTCTAACAGTTTATGGGAAGAAGACAAGAGTTGCTTGGCCTGGCTCGATGCACAACCATTGAAATCTGTGATCTTCGTGAGCATTGGAAGTCTTGCTGTCATGACCAAAGACCAGTTACTGGAGTTTTGGCATGGTTTAGTCAACAGTGGCAAGCTGTTCTTGTGGGTCAGACAGCATGGTTCCATCGCCGGGGACATTACTGAAAGTCAGATTCCGGTTGAACTCTTAGAAGGAACAAGGAAAAGAGGGTGTATTGTGGGTTGGGCTCCACAGGAAGAGGTTTTGGCAAACCCGGCGATCGGAGGGTTTTTGACTCATAGTGGGTGGAACTCGACTCTGGAGAATATAGTAGCCGGAGTTCCGATGGCATGCTGGCCGTACTTTGTTGACCAGCAGGTGAACAGTAGGTTTGTGGGGGAGGTTTGGAAGCTTGGGTTGGACATGAAAGACACTTGTGATAGGGTTATTGTGGAGAAGATGATCAAAGAACTCATGGAGGAGAGGAAGGATGAGTTCATGGGTAGGGCTAATCAGATGTCAAAATTAGCAAGAAAGAGTGTTAGTGAAGGTGGGTCTTCATTCTGTAATTTAGACCGGCTGATGGAGGACATAAGAGTAATGAGCTTGCAAGCTTCGAAGTCCTAATTTTTGGGTGCATTGTTAGGTCTTTTTTTTCCCTGAACTCAAATCTTCGGTGATGCTGTAGTTTTTGGCTTCAATAACACCAAATCTTTTTGTTTGACTAAGCTTTTTGGTATTATCTATAGCCTTCTGTCTTTTTTTTTTCTTATTTAATTGTCAGGGATCAATTTACATGCATATTTACTAATTTTTTTTCTTGGTCTAGCCAAATGCAGGACATCAAGCCAAAATTAGAACAGTCATAGAAAATATTAACTCGATCTAAAGAATTATCAAGATTTAAACTAAAGACATCAAATATCCACAAAAAATTTAGTGGGTACTGTACCATAAAAATAGATGTTAGTCATGGATCTTGTGTTGGTCTATTTTTGACCGTTGTTAACAATAATAATATATAAAATATTTTACACTGCCTCATTAATAAAAATAATAATTTGATACCATAATTTAAACCCTTTAACTTCACAATTTGTCGATTTTGATCAAGTTAAATCATCTAATGATAAATTGTTAGCCTCCAGTAATGCGTTCACATGGCACCGCCAGCTCCGGCCACCTGTAACATCTTCATAGAAGTGTTCAAAATTTTGCCCATCCAACCCCTTCCTTAATATTTCAGTCCTACTCTACCCCGATAATTCGATTTCCACATTTTTTGGCTGGTTAATGAAAGGTTTTTTTAGTATTTAGCTAATATCGGGTAAGAATGCAGACTATTCATAAAATTTTAGCAACTTGTGATTGTGTTTTATTTATATTGTTTTAGATTACTATAAAACATATGAATTAGATTTATTATGTTTTATTTAGTTTTATTAGTTTATTGTGTTGATTCATATATCTTTATATTAAATTTTAACAATTTAGTTGTAAAAATAATTCAAAAATTTAGTAATGGAATTGTTAAAATGACTCAAAAATTAATAACTTAAAGTCTGAAAATTTGTGAGGCATTATGCATTCTTACGAGACCTTCCGAGCCAAATTTTTGGACGAAATTCAATTTGGAACATTACCCTCAATCGGGTAGAGTTGGCCAAAGAAATAATCTTTTACAACTTATCAGCTCAAATCTTGGAACCCCAAAATTCCTACCCGAGAACATCTCTACATATTTAGCTTTCTTTTCTAATTATCAAGTAATTTAAAAGAGTAATGTTATTTTGACATATAAAATTGATTTAATTTATTAATATAATGATGTATCAAATAATAGAGTCTTAACGAAGAAGTGTGAGAGTTACAATCATAACAACACTATTGGACAACACATCCCCGTCACATCATTAATTTAAAAAATTAAGTGAATAGTTTATGTTCCAATAGCATTACTTAAATTGAAATTGCATGAAATTTCTCAGCAAAAAAATACTTGTCAGGAAATTAACTATTTGTTAAACATGTTTCGTTGTACCTGCGACACCACTTTTACAAGAAAACTATCCACTAACCTAACTAACATGTGTTAGATATTTTAATTAGGATATCCTTGTCTCAAAACTCAAGTTTATACCTTGTTAATTAAGGTCCACATGTGAGTCCCATTAAATAGGTTCCAACATTCTCCTACTTGGACAGAATTGACAAGAAAGTCGAAAGAAAACAATATTAATAATAATACTTATATTTTAAAATTAAACAAATACTTGGGTTCGGTAGAATTATGCGCGCTCTTTATCAAATAATCCCAACATAAGTGAGTTTATCTTTATTTTTGATTATTTGAGTCTAGTAATATGAACCATGGCGGATATACACTAATAAATAGCATACAATCTTCGATGATCAAAATATCACCAAACCCTCATAAACAAGATTTTAGGTTAATTTTCTTTACAAATGGATTTCCCATAAAATCCATTTGTTGATCAAAAAATTTCTGCTAAGAACATATTTATACCACAAAAATATAATAGGCAGAATAACATAATAAGATGATACAATAAACTAATAGTGTCTCCAAATGTGCACATATAGTACATCAAGCAATATCATTGTCCACTAGACTCATGTGATCTACATGATCTTTGTACAATCCTGGAACTATAGCTTTGGTCATAGAGTCTGGCACCATAAGCACAATGCTGATGTACTTAACTGACACCTTATTTTTATCACATTTCTCCTTTATAACAAGCTATTTAATATCCATGTATTTGTCACCATTAGATACCTTGTCATTATTTATAGAGAAAATGACTCCTGCATTATCACAAAAACATCCTTATAGGCTTTGAAATAGAATCAACAACCTTAAGCCCAATGGTAAAATTTCTCAACCAAATTGCATGTGTAATCGTCTCTAGCATGCAACTAACTTAGCCTTCATAGTAGAAGCTATTGTCAATTTATGTTTAATACTTCTCCAAGAGACTGCACCATTAGCAAGCAAAAATATAGATCTTGATGTTGATTGCTTGCTATCTAGGCATCCTACAAAATCGAAATCTATATATCTGACAACCTCTAGAGAATCAGATCTGCTATATATAAGCATATAATCTTGTGTCCCTTGCAGATATCTAAGCACCTTCTTTGCAACTCTCCAATGATCCAAACCTGGGTCACTCTGGAATTTGCCCAATACACCAACTACAAATGCAATGTCGGGTCTGGTGCAAATTTGGGCATACATTAAAGTCTTAACTAATGATACATAAGGATATGCTCTCATGTGCTCCCTTTCAAGCTCATTTCTTGGAGATTGAGACTTACTTAATCTATCACTTTTAGACATAGGTGCAGGGCTTAGTTTGGAGTTTTTCATACCATACCTCTCCAACATTTTTTTAATGTAGGTCCTTTGAGATAGATAAGGTTTTTCTCTAAAGCAATCCCTGTGAACTTCAATGCCTATTACATACNGGCTCATGTGATCTACATGATCTTTGTACAATCCTGGAACTATAGCTTTGGTCATAGAGTCTGGCACCATAAGCACAGTGCTGATGTACTTAACTGACACCTTATTTTTATCACATTTCTCCTTTATGACAAGCTATTTAATATCCATGTATTTGTCACCATTAGATACCTTGTCATTATTTATAGAGAAAATGACTCCTGCATTATCACAAAACATCCTTATAGGCTTTGAAATAGAATCAACAACCTTAAGCCCAATGGTAAAATTTCTCAACCAAATTGCCTGTGTAATCGCCTCTAGCATGCAACTAACTTAGCCTTCATAGTAGAAGCTGTTGTCAATTTATGTTTAATACTTCTCCAAGAGACTACACCATTAGCAAGCAACAATATAGATCTTGATGTTGATTGCTTGCTATCTAGGCATCCTACAAAATCGAAATCTATATATCTGACAACCTCTAGAGAATCAGATCTGCTATATATAAGCATATAATCTTGTGTCCCTTGCAGATATCTAAGCACCTTCTTTGCAACTCTCCAATGATCCAAACCTGGGTCACTCTGGAATCTGCCCAATACACCAACTACAAATGCAATGTCGGGTCTGGTGCAAATTTGGGCATACATTAAAGTCTTAACTAATGATACATAAGGATATGCTGTCATGTGCTCCCTTTCAAGCTCATTTCTTGGAGATTGAGACTTACTTAATCTATCACTTTTAGACATAGGTGCAGGGCTTAGTTTGGAGTTTTCCATACCATACCTCTCCAACATTTTTTTAATGTAGGTCCTTTGAGATAGATAAGGTTTTTCTCTAGAGCTATCCCTGTGAACTTCAATGCCTATTACATACGAGGCCTCACCCATATCCTTTATTTCAAAATGACTAGAGAGAACATACTTAGTCTCAATAAGCAATGCCAAATCAGTACTAGCAAGAAAATATCGTACCTTTCATTTACAGTCTCTTTTGGTCCAATAGACCCATTTACAGCTGACTACTATGGCACCAGGAGGTAGTTCAACTAAATTCCAAATATTGTTTTTATCCATTAAGTTCAACTCTTCTTTCATGGCATCATACCAGTTGGAGGAATTCAAATTATTCATGGCTTGTAAGAAAGTAGTTGGATCATCACACTTTTCAATATCAAAATTGGACTCTTGAAGGTACACAATATAATCTGATGGAATTGCTGATTTCATAATCCTTGATGACCTCCTTAAAGTTTCTTCTTGTCCGCTACACATGAAGGTGAAACAAGATTCTCAGTGACAGTGAGTTTAGTTATAAATGGTACATTAATAGTTAACTCATCCTCCATCGAGTTATTATGAATAGTAGGATGAGGAATCATAACCAACTCATCTGAACTTTGCATAAAAATTGGTTGTTCCTCAACAATAATATTTTGAGGTTGTATACTCTCATTGATTTGGTCATTTTCAAGAAATTTTGTATTACGTGTCTCTACAATCCGGAGAGATTGATTAGGACAATAGAATCGGTATTCCTTGGACTTCTTTGGATAACCAATAAAATAGCCACTTATGATTCTAGGGTCCAAGTTTTTCTCTTGGGGTTATACACCCAAGTCTCAGTTTGGTAACCCCAGATGTGTAGATGTGCTAAACTGGGTTTTCTACATGTACATAACTCAAAAGGTGTTTTAGGGATAGCCTTAGTAGGAACCTTGTTTAGAATGTACACAACGATTTTCAAGGCATCATCCCAAAAAGAGATTGGGAGAGTGGAGTAACTAATCCTACTCTTAAACATATCCATTAGTGTTCGATTCCGCCTTTCTGTTACTCCATTTTGACCAGGAGTACTTGACATAGTATATTGTGTCACTATACCTTGTTCCTGAAAGAATCGAGCAAATGGATCTAAGTGTTGTCCGGACTCAGTATACCTACCATAATACTCACCACTCCTATTTGCCCTCACGATTTTGATCTTTTTATCAAGTTGTAGCTCTACCTCTATTTTAAAAATCTTGAAAGCATCTAAGGCTTGGTCCTTACAAAACAAGAGATACAAACAATTGTATCGTGAGAAATCGTCTATGAAAAGTGATGAAATATTTATGGCCTGTAAAACATGGGAGCATGAATGGCCTACAAATATCTGTATGTATGATATCCAACACATTCAAGTTTTTTATGACACATTTCTTGAACTTATTAGTCTATTTACCTTTAATACAGTCTACACAAGTGTCAAAATCTATGAATTCAAAACTTGATAAAATTTCATCACTTACCAATCCCTTGATTCTCCTTATGGAGATGTGTCATAATCTCCTGTGCCATAAAATGGAAGAATTTTCATTCAAAATACCACATTTTAATCCACAATGTTCTTTATCATGCAGAGATAGCAAAAATGTTACAAAAGATGTATGTAGAGATAATTTAAATAAACCTTCTTCTAAAATACCATTATCAACCACAACATATTTCAAACACAAACTAACAGACAAAGGTCCAAACATAACACGATAACCAGAAAAAACAAGTCTAGATAGTAATAAGAGTGTGAAATCCGGGAAAAATTTGAATTTTTTCTGAAAAAAAAGGATAAAATGGTAATTTGTCATCCTAATGCGTATTTAAAATACATATTTTTATAGAGCTCGGATAGAACAATGGACCTCACCGTTGGATTCGCATCGCGAAACCTAACTGCCCTGTCAATTTTTGTCGAATTTCGAGATAGTCGAGTTTTTTGCATTTTTTAAGGCGAGGAGGGGCATCCGGTGACCCCCAAAAATAAAATTTTAATAAAAATTTTAAAAGTTAAAAAATATTTTAAATAAAGTTCATATAAAATATTTTGAGTTTAAACCGGTACAAAATAAATCGTTTCGAGGCAAAAACAGACCCGAATCAGTGAGGGACACGTGGCGCGACTCGGGCCAAGTATTGGAAAGTATAAATAGGGGCTAAATCAGATATTTTGCTGAAGGATCTCTGCATTTCAGCTGGTTCCAACGAGTGAGAGCAAGAGGGAGAGAAAAAGGGAGAAAACAAATCCTCATTCATCGATTCTCGGAGTTCCGTCGCTCGGATCAACTCGGACCAAGAGCCAAAGTTCATATCCTCGACGAGGGATACGCGTACGTACCAAAAAGAGTGGATTTCACCGAAGATCCAAGAGGAGACTTTGGAAAAAATCAAAACTTTGAGGTTGATTTGGTGTTATAGAAGTTCTTATACTTCTATTGAGGTAGGGTTCCCTCCTACCTTGATTTTATTCTTACCTTAAGTGGGCTTTTAGTGGCTGAAATTGGTTTATATGTGGGCTGTCCAAGGGCTATCCAAATGGACTGTTTTGGTGCTGAAATTGGGACTGTTTTGTGCACTAATTAAGGGCTGTTTTGTGCACTAATTAG
Organism: Ilex paraguariensis; assembly: GCA_963454935.2. Taxonomy (NCBI): domain Eukaryota; kingdom Viridiplantae; phylum Streptophyta; class Magnoliopsida; order Aquifoliales; family Aquifoliaceae; genus Ilex; species Ilex paraguariensis. The sequence continues at coordinate 963,094 of CAUOFW020000725.1, read as the reverse complement.
GGGCTGAATTTGGGATGTTTAAGGGCTGAATTATGGACTGTTTTTAGGCCATGTTATGGATTGAAATTGTGACTATTTTTGGACTGTTTTTGCAGACTATTTTGTGGGCTATATACGGGCTGTATATGGTGGTTTGTATGAGTTGTTTTGTGGTTTAGATAAGAGTCGTTACGTGGGCTATTACATGGGCCGTTATGTGTTATATTATACCTTAATGATTAGGTGTGTTATTAGCCTAAACGTTGTGATATCACTTGCCTATGATTATAAAAGTGAAATTATGGACTTATGACATGATTTATAATTGGAAATGCAATTGTTGGTATATGCATGTTATGATATATTGAATTTGTGACAAATATGGTATCTATATGCTTAGAACATAACTTATCATGATATGTTGAGATTGTTCATATGTCATTCATAGCATATTGAACATTGTATCATTGTGCATAGAGGCATCACATTCATGGGCATAAGTCATGAGTGTGGGTGTGTGAGATGCATGGTTGATCAAACACCTTGTTTGATGGTTGGTATGTGGGTTCGGGAAAAAGTGGATCGAAGATTCCCTTTGAGTCGCATGGTTGCATGGAAGAAAACTTGTGTCGGGTATAGCAAGTAGGGCTAGACTCTCCCTCGAGTGCAAGACCCGGCGACTTGGTTTTACACTCTCCTGTGGTGAAATTCTAGAAAAGTGTAGTATGGTATACGGAATCGGCGGTATAAAATCCAAAATTCGTTGCCCAACAAGACACAAGATTTTGATTTATAAGAAAATACTCATTTAATGAGTACCATCCAATAATGATCTGATTTATAAAACGCATGATTTTTTATTCAAAGCGATCATTGGATGTATTTCCGTCGAAGACGGGTCATTACACATTGGCATTGCATTGTGTTGTGGAAGTCAGTGAGGACTTGGGTTTAAATGCATGAGTGAGTATCATCTTATTTCATGGCATGACATCGTTGTATTTCAACATTGAATACATATTCTTGTATGAATGGTTGTTAAATGTTAAATGTTGCTTATACACATTGCATATGCATTTAAGGTGGGGAGTAGCCCTAGTAGGANCATGGCATGACATCGTTGTATTTCAACATTGAATACATATTCTTGTATGAATGGTTGTTAAATGTTAAATGTTGCTTATACACATTGCATAAGCATTTAAGATGGGGAGTAGCCCTAGTAGGAGTTTTTCTCTACTGGGCGTTGGCTCACCCTATACGGGAAATATTTCAGGTTCGGGTCATATGCCGAGGACGGCACTTACTCGGGCACTTAAGGAGGAAGAAAAGCCGACTTGTGGCTTTCAATCAATTTTTTTTGTAAAATTAGACTTGTAAGTAAATTTTGGCATGTAATGTGTAAAGGAATTGTGATAGAATCTATATCTACTGTTTTAATATAATCTTGCATGTTTGTATGAATATGAATAATTGGACCCGGTGTGGCCAATGTTTACTTATAAATAGACCCGGTGTGGTCATTATTGAATATAGGACCTCGGATGGGTCTTGTTATTATATAATGCACATGTTGTGTTTTGAATAGAGTTCTCCTTACAAAGGAGACTCTGCCCAAATTTTTAATAAAAGATGGACTCCGGTAAATGGGGCATAACATTAAGATATCGAGTTACTCGGTATCCACGAGCATTTTGCGGGTTGATGAGTAATCAACTGACCCCTGGATTTTGGGGTGTCACAAAGAGGTTTCTAGAAAAGTCAGGAACATAGAAAGTGTCATGCAAATATATGATGTGGCAAGTCTTTAGAACAATTCTGAACATCCAAACCGCTTCCACACGTGGCTGTATCTTATTTTTCATAATGATGCATCGTTCACTTTCCATTGGGGCCCTTTTGTTCAGCAATTCCTGCATGGTATTACATATGTGGATAGTTGCACAAAAGTCAATCCACCATATATTATGAGGTACATTTATGAAATTTGATTCATAACACACTAAGGAAAGAAATGTACTTTCTTCTCGAGCCATTTCTTATACTTGATGCGGTCTTTCTTTGCATGTCCCTTTTTCTTGCAGAAGAAACATTTGAAGTCCTTTTTGCCTGCCGATTTAGCTGACACCTTCATATGCTTTTTTTTTTAATTGGAACATGGTAGCTGCTACTACCTACTTCCACCTGTCTTTTTCCTTTGTGAGAGGTCAAATGGACACTTTCTTACCTTTCTTGCTTCAGTCTTTGTTCTTCATCAACACACATGGTCAAAAGTTGATTCATAGACAATTGATCCTTATGTGTGTTGTAAGAGATCTTAAATAGAGCATACTCCGAAGGTAGAGTATTAAGGACAAAGTGGGCAACAAATATCTCAGACATGTCAACTTCCAATGATTTGAGTTGAGTACAAATGTCACGTAATTTCATAATGTGCTCATGTATGTCACCGTGACCATTATACTTTAAAGAATCAAATTTTGATATCAAGATGCTAGTAAGTGTCTTTTCAGAGCTCACAAATTGCTCTTCAACCGCAATCATGAACTCTTTAGCAGTTTTAGAGATCGGAATGGAGTCTCTGATTTTCCTTAAGATATGACTTTGCATAAGTAGGAGACTGAGGCGGTTAGACCTCTCTCACTTCTCATATACCTTTTTTCTCCTCATGCATACTGAATTCCGTAGAGATAGGTGGCATATCCTCACGAAGCGTCGTGTCAATCTCTATACACCTCAAAGTAAAGATAATTCTATCTTTCCATTCTGAGAAATTTGAACCATTAAGCAAAGGGATATGACATGCAGATCGAGACATAAGACTAAGAAGTAAAGCTACAAAATAAAACATTACACGCTTATAATTAATATGCATGTTAATAATCACGCTTAAAAATTATACAAATTACTAACTCATATTAGCAATTTTAGTGGTAAATCAATTTATACAACATTATAATAATTTACCTAACGACATAAAGTATCATAGAAAAGTAGAATTTAAGACATTTGGGCAACAAAAATTCAACTTAGCCACAATACCTCGAACCATTCTTTCACCCAACTGATCACTTATGATATAATAGCTTCCCTTTAAGGTAAAGTCATTATTTAATATGGTGCAACTGTTTAATGTCATGGGTAAACACAAATTTCTTTATTGATAAATTTTCTTATATTTTAAAATTATGGAATGTTTTGGCTTGTCATAATGTATAGATACTCCGAATCATGACATATGAACAAATAATTTTATCCATATAAATCCAATAATTAAAATAATTAAGTTTGGCCTAAAACTGGATTCGAATAAATTTTTTCGTGGCCAAAATACCATCAAAACAGTGGCACAAGATCATCAAATAGGACAAATATACTGTTAAAAAAATTGGTAGCCTTTTACGCATGCATCATAACCATTAAATAGCATCAATGGTATTCTAGTAGGGGAAACACACATAATATATATAAAACATAAAGCATGCTTTGACTATTCAAAGTCTCAAATATTCAAGGTATTCAATATTTCTGTACTACTAAGAATTTTTGTAATATAATAAGAGGTAATGAGATGTGTGTATCTTTTTTAAAATTTATTTGGCTTTAAGTATCACCTCAAACTTATCATTCTTTAAGTTCTTTTTTTCATTAAATAATTGTCAATAAGTGCACATTTTTAAACATTTTCAAATTCTTTTTAAAATGTATTCTATAATTAACCTTACCATAAATAGTACATACCTATTTGAATGTGAAACTTTCAAGTTTAGAACGTGAGATTTTCAAGATTCTTTTTAATATTTGTATATCATTTAAATTTTAAAATTATATGTATATATATATATATACACATGCGCGCGCACATATATATATATATACACACACACACGTAATAAAATGACATTAAACAGTGATACGCTCAACAAAAAAATAGTAACATCAAACAGTGACACACTCAACAAAAAAAGAGTAACATCAAACAGTGACACGCTAAACAAAAATATTTATGTTACTATTTGATATTATTATTTTTTTTATTGAGTGTTTTACTGTTTGATGTTACTATTTTAAAATTTTAAAATTAAAATAATACACAAATATCAAAAAAATTCTTGAAAGTCTCACATTCTAATTTTGAAAGTCTCACATTTTATTAAGTATGCACTATTTATAGTAGGGGTAAAAGGGTTTTTATGACTTTTTTTTAGCATATGTACTTTTATCCCAATTATTTTAAAAAATATATTTTTATTCTATTAAATTTTTTGAGAGATACCGACCTCCCTAAAGCCCATATAATAATACAAGTTATCATATTTCATGCTTTTGTCCACTAATGCATTTGAAATCAAAACAAAAGAGACCGTAAAAAGCCAACCTTGATATCATATCAGTAGGTGTACCGATGTCAAAAACTAAGTACAAAGCATGCGTAAACTGTGGTACAATAAAAATGTAGAATATAATTTTTGTTTCTAATATCGATAGCCTGAATCACAAAAATTCCTAAACGGAATTTTTATTTCATAAAATTTTCTTCTTGCATATTTACTCATATAAATAAAACAAATTTTAAGAACCAAACCCCATGACCGGCTTTGATACCGATTGACAGACCTAATAGTCTTAAATTGATCGAATAAAAAACTAACTTTAACTCACGAGATCCATAACAATGATTCTTAATAGAAAAATGTAGCAAAAATCTCCACGAGAAAAATACCAATAATACTGAATATTATCACGAACTTGATTCTCAGTAGTTATCAGATAGGTTTTTTCAAAGAGTGAGAGATACTAAAAGCATGAAAAAAAGATGTGGTCTCTCAGGTAATTTATATCCCGCTCACTGGTAACCAACTGTCTCACGTTAAAATAATTAGTAACAGTTCCCTCCCATCAAGGTAATTGCAAAAAAACGGATTATTTGTTAAATATGTTTCTTTGTACCTAGGACACCACTTTCACAAGAAAATTATCCACTAACCTAACCAACATGTGTTAGGTATTTTAATTAGGATATCTTTATCCCAAAACTCAAGTCTGTATCTGGTTAATGAAGGTCCACATGTGGGTCCCATTAAATAGGTTCCAACAACACCCTTTTCCTTTGCAATTTTGTTAGAAGAATCATTTATTTGTTTAAAAATTAAGGTTAATTATGCTAGAGGTCCCTAAAGTATAAAATTTATTTTATTTTAGTCTCTAATATTTTAATTGCATCATCTTGATACCTAAAGTATTGAATATATTTCTATATGATCCCTCAACCAGACAGTGTTCAGATTATTAACGATTTTTTATCATAAACTTGTCACATGATATTTAAATATAGCCAAAAAATAATTTAGATAACTCTTGACCAAATTTTTACTCAAATTTTTGTTAAATATCTACCTAAATTACACAATTTTGATCCAGAGCTATCCAAATTTTGGTCAAAAGCTATTCGTATTACACTTTTTTTTTGTTAAGAGCACCCAAATTTTGTTTAAGAGCTATCAAAATTAATTTTTTTCTCATATTTAGCTATTACGTGACAAGTTTATGATAAATAATCGTTAGCAATCTAGACGTTATCTGTTTGAAGGACCATAGAAACATATTCAACATTTCAAGGACTAAAATGATGAAATTGAAACATTAGATACTAAAATGAGACAAAGTTCATAATTTGGGAAGTGTTTAACACTAAGTCCTTAAGACAGATTTCGCCCCCACACACGGTGCTTATGAAATGTCGAGCGTCTGCCTCCCAAGATACAATGATCTTCACACGAGTAGAAGTAGCACTCCAATCTACTTGTTTAGTAAACCAGAAATTGTGCTATGTACTCTTCAAAATGCAAACTGCCTTAATGATATATGAAATTGTCTTAAATGACTACGAATGTATTAGATGAATTGTATACAAAATGATTATGTGACTGGATTATATATAGAGAGAATGGTGACTGATCGAAACAGTTATCATCTGAACGGAGGCAACCCAGTAGTCACATGTAGTTAGAAGACACCACTTATGTAACTATTCTCTATGAACAGACACAACCTAAATTTCGGATTGGTGGGAAGCAACAAATCCGAACCAGTGCGAATTCAAATTCAATGGATACCGAAAATTAAATTTTGGATAAAAAAATTCACATCCAATTAATTAAATGAATTTTCTTCAAAAAAGTAGGTCACACCTACACTTGAGCCAGGCCCAGCCGGGCGACAGGCGTGTGTGTGGTAGAACCGAAGGCATGTAGGTGCTCATTTCGCTCATAAAATTGTGGTACCCCTTGAAGCTCAATCCCATAGCGCAAACTTGGTCTATATATGCTCATGTAAAATTTCTTCCTCAACCAATTTGAGATTGTTGTCAAATCTCATATTGCACAACCTCTATTTTCACATTTCAAAAAGGTCATTTTGGAGTCTATTTTCTCATTCATTTCTTACTCGATTTAAATAAGTTAATATATTATGTTATTCTCCTCACGAAGTAGAATATAAACCCATGAAAGTTTATTTGAAACAATGAACGGGTCCCACTGTAATTTAGACTCAAAGTCGATCAAAACTTCAATTTTTTACACTAGTAATGCTATTGAGACATAATTTATTAATATAATTTGATGACATAATGAGTTGTCACTAATAATATGATAATAAATTCATTAATGCTACAATGAGACCTATCATTAAATATATTTCACTATCATTTCATTGATAACAACTCATTATATCCCCAAATTATGTTCCAATAGCATTAGTGTTTTTACACTTATAAAACTGTTTTGGTCCAACAAGTTATGAAAACCTACAAGGCTTCCTAAAAGACAATGAGACCCCCCCCCTCCCCACTTTGTTGATGGTGGAACCTCTAGTGCAATTAACCCTACAAATTATTCATTCGAATGTATTAGATGAATTTAGTTTTTAAAATTTAAATCAAGGTTAATATTGTTAACTAAGTATAATTTTATACTTTTAAAATGTTATCACCAAACACATTATTTATTTATAGATGCACTTCTTAATTTAAAAGTACTTTCGAAATGCATTGTCTCCAAACAATTGATGTTTTGTGAAAGTTCATCTTGAAAAGTCCATCTCATAAAAGTCTATTTAAGGAATGGACTTTTATTTTGAAAAATTACGCCAAACGCAACTTTAATCTATTTATTTATAATGAATCTAATAGATTCTCTTAGAACGGACCATAATTAGATTAAAATCTACACTTTATTATTTCAGTTACATCAATTAAAATGATGTAAATAAACCCATCATAATATTGGACTTATTTCATTAGACCATAAATTCAACCATTTTTTTACAAATCAAAAATTAATTATCAATTAATAAAAGTCTAATGAGAAGTTTTTACCCAAATGAGTGTCCAAATAGTGAAGTTATTACCCATACAGGTGGATCAGTTACATCTGTCTAATAAACAAATCGTATTTACATGAAATATCTTGATCTGTTTATCAATAGTCAATTCGTTTAATGAATTCATATATAAATAAAACCTCACAACTCTCACCCACATGACTATGAGATAACCCTAATGCTCCATTTGATATGAAGAAAAAATGAAATGATAAAAAATTAGTAGGATAGAAAGTTAAAGAGATAGATAAAATATTATATTTGTTAACAAAGAAAAATAAGAAGGATGAAAAAGTGAATAAATAAGCTTTCTTTTCAATTCACCAAAATCAATCCCTCCAAAATTTGAAGGAAAATGGATGAAAGGTTAATTATTTGTGTTAAAATATATTTTATTTGTCTATATATCCTTTGATATATATATATATGCATTAATTTCATGTATAAATATAGTGATAAAATATATTTTTATATATATATTTTTTAAAAAAATTAAAAATTAAAAAAATATTTTTCCAATCTTACTAAGTACAAAAAAAAAATTAATTATTTTTATTTTCACCCATCCTACCAAACACAAATGAAGAAAAGTGTATCATTCATATTTTTCTTATTTAGAAGATACAAAGTGTAATCATCCTATTTTTTTATCCCTCATATTTTTCATCATTCCTATCAAACGGAGCATAATATATTCTTGTGTTAGTTTTTAGCCTACATTATACCAAGTAACACATGTCGAGTCATGTAATTCAATTAATAAACAAGTCATGTTCGATTTTGTGGTTTATACTCGTTCAATAAACAAATCGTCTATGGGTCGAATAATTTTAAATAAGGACCTACTAGAACCTGACACGAATCCATTAATCTGATAAGATTGNCTTCCTACCAAACACAAATGTAGAAAAGTGTATCATTCATATTTTTCTTATTTAAAAGATACAAAATGTAATCATCCTATTTTTTTATCCCTCATATTTTTCATCATTCCTATCAAACGGAGCATAATATATTCTTGTGTTAGTTTTTAGCCTACATTATACCAAGTAACACATGTCGAGTCATGTAATTCAATTAATAAACAAGTCATGTTCGATTTTGTGGTTTATACTCGTTCAATAAACAAATCGTCTATGGGTCGAATAATTTTTAATAAGGACCTACTAGAACCTGACACGAATCCATTAATCTGATAAGATTGCCTGTTGGCCGACGAGAATATTGGCCGTCTGATCTGACTCTCTCTGTTAGGGCCAAGCCCAAGCTGTTGGCTGGATTGATTACTTTGGTTGNCATCCTACCAAACACAAATGAAGAAAAGTGTATCATTCATATTTTTCTTATTTAGAAGATACAAAGTGTAATCATCCTATTTTTTTATCCCTCATATTTTTCATCATTCCTATCAAACGGAGCATAATATATTCTTGTGTTAGTTTTTAGCCTACATTATACCAAGTAACACATGTCGAGTCATGTAATTCAATTAATAAACAAGTCATGTTCGATTTTGTGGTTTATACTCGTTCAATAAACAAATCGTCTATGGGTCGAATAATTTTTAATAAGGACCTACTAGAACCTGACACGAATCCATTAATCTGATAAGATTGCCTGTTGGCCGACGAGAATATTGGCCGTCTGATCTGACTCTCTCTGTTAGGGCCAAGCCCAAGCTGTTGGCTGGATTGATTACTTTGGTTGGTCTAGGCCCATATCTTCTCTTTCATTACAGAAGTAACAGCTGATTGGGCTTAGGCTCAATTAGCACTTGGGTCCATCTGTTTAATCCATGTCAGTTTTCTTTGTGTAAGTAACGATGAATCTGGCTTACTGCCAATGGAAAAAATCATTCGAGCCGTTATTTTCATGCCATGATCAAGCTTAGGACGAAACTTAAACCATTAACGTTCATATCGATAATTTGAGATGCTAGTCAGGAGGGCTAAATCCATGGTGGTCGCATGATAAGTCATTTTGGGCCAAATGAAGCCCAAAGAAAAAGTTTGGACTATTGTACTAATTCATTTTGAAGCTGCCCACTCAGTGATGCGTCTCACATCCTTCTCGCAGCTTTTTTGCTACTCCTCTTTTACCCACTAAATGATGGCATTAAGAACTAATCAGGGTCGGGCCAAGAATACCTGAAGTTCTAGGTAAATATTTTGAATGGGGACATAAATTATTTTTAGATGAATAATTTAATTATTTTTATTTTTAATTTCAAATATTTAAATTCATATTTTTTAATAGGTATATTTTATGTCGAAAATAGCTTGTAAAATAAACACACTATGTTAATGATTAGGTTAAGATCAAAATTATTACAAAAATTTTAATTCAAAAAAATTAACCTGAATAAATAGTCCAAAGTTATTGCAAATTTAAATAAAGTGAAAGAGTAGAGTCTTGTAATTTGTTGTACAAAAATATGATGTGATTTTTTTTTTCTTTTGGAATGTAGAAATATTTCTGATTTTAAAAAAAAAAATGTTTTAAAATTTTAATTGTTTGACGGAGCATTCTAAATTTTTTAATATCATTTTAAGAGACATATGCGAATGAGGTATTAGGCGACCGCCTCACATGCCTTGAGGGGTGGAGCCGGCCATGGATATAATAACTGAACAAAGTTTTATCTAAATATGTTTTAGGTCGCTTACATGAATCCTCTTTTATTATTGTGTTTTATTAGGAGTTTTGATTTTTGTTAAATTATATATTATTATTCTCTCTAAACTATTTCACATAATATTAATTTTGATATTCTTTTACACTTCATTTTTTTTTAATAGCTATCATATTACTCTTTTTCATTGTTGTTATATAGGCTATATATGAATATGTTTAAATTATCTAAGTCGATTATCTTCTTAATTGTAATATATAAGTGTTACATCCACCTTTTATGGATTAANGGTTTATACTCGTTCAATAAACAAATCGTCTATGGGTCGAATAATTTTAAATAAGGACCTACTAGAACCTGACACGAATCCATTAATCTGATAAGATTGCCTGTTNGCTATCATATTACTCTTTTTCATTGTTGTTATATAGGCTATATATGAATATGTTTAAATTATCTAAGTCGATTATCTTCTTAATTGTAATATATAAGTGTTACATCCACCTTTTATGGATTAATTCCTAATTTTACCATTCCCAAGACATTAGCCGAAGAAAAAATAAAATAATAATAATAATCATCATTTTTTGTGGCCTTTCCACTTTTTTGGTTTTGGCTTGAATTTTGCTTTTTTGATTTCTTTCTACCATGGGTTTCAATTGTTTTCGGCACTATTATTATGCCTATTAATTGAATAGGATGCAACTTGGGTTGGGCAACTTGATTTTGACCCAAAAAAATTAGGACTTGGATAAAGATTTTTACTATTTGAGTTAAGCTTGAGTCAAAAAATTTTAACCCGAATTCAATTTGAGTTGGGCTCGTGTTAAGATCTCGTGAACCCGAATTCAACCTGAACTCGACAAATTAAAAAAAAAATTATATATATATATATAGCATTAACACTGATTTTTCATTTTTATTCTATCATTCTCTGTCTCTCTCGTTCTCTCTGCCTCTCTCATTCTCTCTGTCTCTTTCGTTCTCTCTGTCTTTCTCGTTAAAAACTTAGTTGAAGTTATTGGTTATTAATTTAGGTGAATATTATGTAATATGTGTATTAGGTTTAGAACAACAAGTCTATTTTGAATTCTACCCTAATTGAACCTGTAAAGTAACCCGAAATCAGCCCGAAATTATCAATCCAAGCCCCCCCGAATTAAACTCGGGCAGTGCTCAGGTTGAGTTCTCCAACCCAAGGTAGGGTTAGGGTTAAGGTTAAAGATTATATACTTAGGATTGGGGTAGGGTTAATTGTTCAACCCACCTAACTCGCGCCGAGTTGCACCCCTATTAATTGATTTATTTTTCGTTTACGAAAAAATAGACACGACAATCTGTAAAAATAGTTTAAGTGTTAATAGAAACAAGTTAAAAATTTAGAGATGCTAATTTTAAATCTTGACAATTCATTAAAGTTAGAACATAAGATATTTATCTTTCATGAATATTTTAATTCTGACGTGAATAATTAATTTTTGATCGAATCGATGAAGGAATTAGTTGAAGTGATATAAATTTATTTGAACATGTTTGACTTTTGAAACCAAAAAAGAAAATAGACCTGACCTGTGGGCCTTAAAATAAATCATGGCCATCATAGCCACGATTGGAGAGTAGGATGCATGATTATTACCATGCACGCTGTCCACAAAAATGATGACCCGTTTGCACCAATATAAATGTCGGTGCAAATTAATTAATAAATAATTAAGTATAAATAAAATAAAGATGGGTAATGATACGTATTCTAAATTTATAATCTAAATTTGTATCCTAAATCAAAAAAGATCATTGGATTAATAGATTCTATTTAAAAAAGTTGATGGGACCCACTGATTCAATTATTCTCTTTAATTTAGGATACAAATTTAGATTATAAATTTGAGATATATATCATTACTCAATAAAAAATGATAATGGCCAGAGGATATAATTAGAATGTTGTACTAGAAATTAATTTGCACATTAATTAAAAAAATTTACTCATGCAATTTCGATTCACTAAGCACACAAGGATCATAATTTTCTTCTATTAATCACTTTCAACATGACATCCAGGACTTTTTTTTTTATCAATACCAGCGGGCTGTTAGTCGAACAAGCTCAAGCCGAACTTGAAAATTTTATTTTTTAATTAAGTCTAAAAAATTGTTCAAGTTTAACTCGTCTAGGGTTTCGAGCCAAACTTGAACAAATCCAAAACAAGTCAAACCCGAGCCGAGTTCGAGTATTTGCACATAAATGAGTCAAGCATACCGAGTTTGAGCCGAATTTGTTAGACTTGTTTTTTAAACGAAATTAAAAACTTATTCAAACTCGGGCTTGTTCAGAAAACAAATCGAGTCTTAATGAATCGAACTCAAACCAAGTTCGAAAAACTCAATTTGATTAACAACCCTAAATATCAGTCTTATATCCATCGTATTTTCTTCTTCCTAAATACCAGTCTTATATCCTTCTTATTTTCTTCTTTAAGACAGGACAAGGCGGTGTATATTTAACTCTTTTTTGGTTCAACAGTTAAAAGTGTCTAGATTAGTTTACACACATCTTGACTAATCCTCTTTTTAATTCGGTTAAATGCATGTCATTCACATCTGAACAAATGTATTCATGAGAGATTTAAGGAATTGCCAAAATTTAAATTCAGGATGTTTGAATTTATAATTCATTCCTCTTACCACTTAAACTACCCTTAGAGGTTGTATATTTAACTTATTTATTGATGAGTTTATCAATTTCTAGTTTGCCATAACTGTCAACGAAAAGCCAAATCCAGATTTCCTCCATTATTCCTTCCCTTCAATTCCCTCAAAAACAATATTAGATGAGTGACATGTGTAAAATTTTAAATTTTAATAGTCAAAATTTTTTGCCAAAGAAAAAATTCCTCGATTATGGTTAACACTCCACCAACAACAAAATGAATTAGGAAACATTTTATCTATTGAAATTTAAATTTTATATATGTCCCACATATAACACTGTATTAAAAGGAATTGAAAGAAAGAGATAATGAAGAGAATCTAAATCCCGAAAAGTCTGCCCTCTATTTAAGAGAATAAAGATTTAAGTCTGAGAGTTTTTATTTAATTCACCAAATTTTTTTTTTTAGAGAAGTCATATTTTATAATTTTTTGAAATAAAAGTTGATGATGGTTAAAAAGTTCACCAAGCTCCAGACATTGTTAAGAGCTGAATCCGTCCTCATGGTACATGCAAAGACAAGTCGGAGACCGGAAGGGGGGCTCCAAGGATCAACCCTCTGATTATAAAGTCTAGAAAAAAATGGTTGAGTAATGAGAGAGCTTGTGTTGGCGTTTGATTCACTTAGCAGTTACCTCCATTCCCTTCAGGGGTTCCCTTCTCATAGGCCATTTGGTTTGCCGTTAACAGATTTTACTCCGCCTATTTGAAGTTAGTCAGTAGTGTCCCACTTGCTTAACCCAGACTGCTGACTAAATAGAAGTGTTACTTGAATTGAACTATCCAAAGTTTTTATAGGCTAGGACTCTACCAACTTTCAAAGACTGAGGGATTGTTAGCTACTGGTCCGATTTATTGAGCTGGGTATTCTAAGCACGTGTCTTTTCCCTTTTTTTCAAAAGTTATAATTACAAAAAGATATGATCGATTCTATTATATTATGATCAATTATACATGCTATAATTAATTAAGGGGTATTCACAGCGTGGATTTGCAGTGGGGGCAGCTTCCTCCACTCGAATTTGAAAACATATTGGGGTGTAGTTGAAATTTTGGAATTTGTTAAAAATTGCCCCCACTGAAAAACTTTTAAATTTTAGGATAGTAATGTATATTTTCAAACATGTGGGGTTCTTTTAAACGTTAGGAAAAGTAAAAAAATTTCTTCATCAGGGCACAGTTCCTATTTCCTTTGTTCCGGCCAAAACTCTGTCTCCTTTGTGATCTCTCTCTATTCGACGTCCATGGATCCTTATGCTCTCTCTCTGTTCTAACTCTACACTGAAAATTTGTTCTTCTTAGTTTTTTACTCCCTCTTTAGTGGTACCTCTCTATTTTTTCACTTCAATTGTTTTTATCAAAATTTATTGAGAAAATAGTTTCAAACGATAAGAGGTTAAAAGATTCTTTCACTATTGACTTGTCGGAAGGTAAATCATGAACGTTATCTTTGAATTCAATCATTATTATATGTTTTAATTTTTGGGCTAGTGATTAGGGTTTTCAAATAATTTGATTTTTATATTTGAAATTTATGTGTTATAATTATTTTTTTGATTAAATCATTTCGATTGATTAGGCTCGAGTAAATTTGATTGTAATGAATTAAGTTATTCCTATATCTAAGATTGATTTAGTTAAAAAAATTTGACCCTAGATTGATTTAATTAACTTATGGTAGATTAAATTTTTCTAAATTGTTTTGATGTATTTTGCATGAATAATGCATACTAAGTTGTGTCTGACCAAAGAAATTAAATTTGTAATCAACTATTGATAAAAAGTTTTTGCCAGACCGAATTTTTTTTTTTTTTAATATTTCTCATTTATGAAGGTTGTGCCTTTATTGACATTTTTTTAATGAATCAATGTTTTAGTGAAAATAGTGTCAAGTGAAATAATTATATACTAAAAGAGTTGTCTGACTCCGCCCTGAGTGTTCATGATGCCACTCGATTCTAAAAGATGTCTCTGCCAAATTGCCTTGGATCCTTAAACAAGATGTACGACTTTTATTTAAGCAGCCCACACCACAATATTTCTGTCAAACTAATTTAAATCTCCTAACAAAAGAAATTAGTTTAAAAAGGATTAATTACAAAAAAAAATTATCTTGTTCTTTTGTTTGATGGTTATAGAAAATTTTAAAAATATTGAAATTTACAACCATGATAATATACACCCCAAATAATTTTTTTTTAGTCTATCACATATGAATTTATAAATTATATTAAAGATAACTCGTACTTTCAGGCACGGTGAAATGTGAATAATTTTGAAATAAGGTGATGACTGTTGAATGAGTATATTTAAAACTGTCAAATAGACTTATTTAAATCTAATATGTTTTATCTAAAACTAAAGGTAACTCATTCCTGAAATCACAGTGCAATGTGGTATAAAATAAGACATGTTTCAATAAATTTATTCAACAGACTTAAATAGATTAATCAAACGACTATCAATATTTCTCTTAAAATTATTTATATTAAATTTTTTCTCTTTCTAAAATTCATTACTTCTCAAACAAATTAATTCAATAACTATCGATATCTCTCGCGTCTCCGTTATGCTCCTCGTTACGTAGAATATTTGTATGTGGGCAGGTAATGTCTCCCACACACTTTGCTTTGAAAACGGTGGGAACTGTTTCAAAACACCAATGACGTCACAATATGGGCCCCAACATCTCCTGAACACTGTACGGCAAAGCAAGACGTCCATCCCAATCCCATACCCCACCACCACTCCTTCACGCCGAAGCTAACCCCCTCCACCTCCTCCTCTGCCTGCCCCCACTAACTTTTTCTTTAACAACTTTCTACTTTAATAATTTAATTACTTTTGTTATTTTACAAAAAAAAAAAATTAATTAATTAATTAATACATTTTGAAGTAGGTATCAGTAAGTTTTGCATGGTAACCACTTCAATTTTTACTTAAATTAAAAAAATTCAAATCTTAAATAATTAAATTTATTTTTTTTAAAGAATTTAATGATCATATTTTACTCTATTTAACAGTACTGACTGATTTTATTTGACTTAAATTTGAATGGACTTGACTATGATATCGATATATAAAATTTCGGCATCATATCAAAATTTATTATATTTCTAAGTATGTTTATTATGATTATAAATAATTTTATCACTGGTGTGATGTTTAAAAAAGTTATAATAATAATTACCACAACAGTAATAAAAATATTTTGAATAATCAAAAAAAGACCCATAAAAATAATAATTTTTTTGTATCGAAGAAAAATGATACAAATATTTATAAAAATGATAAATAAACCACAAAAAAATAACCTACAAAAATTATATAAATATTTTTTAAAATAATAGATTTTAAAGGTATTATATCAAAACTTTTTTAACCATACCCTAATCACCAAAAGCACNCGAAGAAAAATGATACAAATATTTATAAAAATAATAAATAAACCACAAAAAAATAACCTACAAAAATTATATAAATATTTTTTAAAATAATAAATTTTAAAGGTATTATATCAAAACTTTTTTAACCATACCCTAATCACCAAAAGCACATAAACACTATACAAGTCAATACATATGAGCAACATGCTTGCCGGTTATGATTTCTTATCAATCTACTCAAATCATTCATGAATTACCTATTCTACACATTAATTAGGTTGTTTCGACATTCTTTTGTACACGTCACTTTCTTCATGTTTACACTATCTATAGTTTAACCACCCAATGGGATGATTTATCAAAATAATGACCGAACTTTTCATCTAAAAATTGAAAGGACAAGTTTTAGNTAATTTATCGAAATAATGACCGAACTTTTCATCTAAAAATTGAAAGGACAAGTTTTAGAATTTACATTAAACTTTGGGTGATCGTCTATTATAATAATCTAGTTAGATTCCCTTTACTCCAATTTGAGTTCAAGCTCAATTGAAAAACTTGACTTAATTTATCTGCACCTTAATCTTTTTTAAAAATTTCCATNTGATTTATCAAAATAATGACCGAACTTTTCATCTAAAAATTGAAAGGACAAGTTTTAGAATTTACATTAAACTTTGGTGATCGTCTATTATAATAATCTAGTTAGATTCCCTTTACTCCAATTTGAGTTCAAGCTTAATTGAAAAACTTGACTTAATTTATCTGCACCTTAATCTTTTTTAAAAATTTCCATCTTAATGCTAAATGCTCTTATATTTCATTCTTCCCTCTCAAATTTTTGAAATTGAAAACAATAATAAGACGAAGGCCATGCTCGAAATAAAGACAAAGGTCCCAATAGTTCGAGCAGCTGCAACATATTTAAGTTTAAAAAGAGGTAAAAGTTGAAGATGTTCTCATCCGACTTTAATAGAGATAAACAGTCATTTTGAACAAACCAATCATACTACGNGTTCGAAATAAAGACAAAGGTCCCAATAGTTCGAGCAGCTGCAACATATTTAAGTTTAAGTTTAAAAAGAGGTAAAAGTTGAAGATGTGCTCATCCGACTTTAATAGAGATAAACAGTCATTTTGAACAAACCAATCATACTACGAGACTATTAAAGTAAACAAAAAAAAAATATCCCTTCTTATTACAAACTTAGTAACTATGGAATATTACATGAAGAGGATTGTGGATTTCTCTTCACCATAGGCAGGCAAAACCATATGCCATTATCCTACACAACCAAGCCCCAACTAAGACAGTACCCTCTCTTACACCCTACTACCCCACTTATTTTATCAACCATCCCAAAAGCACACCTCCCCACACTAACTACTTTCAACTAATAATACTATTTCCTTCAATTTGCATCAAAAGGTAGGCCACAAGAGATGGAATCTACACCCCAAAAAGACCTGCTGCATACTTATTTTTTCTTCAGCTAAACGCCTTGTACTTCAAATTTAATTTCTTTGCCTAAAAAACCATTACCATNCTCAAAAAGACCTGCATACTTATTTTTTCTTCAGCTAAACGCCTTGTACTTCAAATTTAATTTCTTTNCCCAAAAAGACCTGCTGCATACTTATTTTTTCTTCAGCTAAACGCCTTGTACTTCAAATTTAATTTCTTTGCCTAAAAAACCATTACCATTCTCCTATCACTACTTGTCTACCTTCTATCTTGCTTGCTATCTCCCGACAAAACAACATATCAGGAGATGCAAATCACACTAAAAAACTAGCCATTTTCAATAGGTCCATTCTTGAGGTAGCCGTATTTCATGATTCATTGCTCCTTCCAGCCGTATACTTCGCCTCTGTGGTTCCACTACTGCGGTTCTCCGAGCCATCAACAAATCTGCAAATTGATCTACAAATCTCAGAACCAAGAACTTAAAACATATGAAAAACTTGCTAAAATGGGACTTTATATGACAAGTAAGTTACCATAGTCGGGGATGGAGGCGCTATTGAAGCGGGGATGAGATTGATGATGTTGGGTATGAACAGTCATGTCGTCGAAGTTCTTGTTCAGAGCCTGAACAACTCCAGCTGGAAGTAGAGCAGTTGAACAACCTGGTCATATATATACCCACAAGTGTAGGCAACTGAGCATGTCAAAGATCTAAATCAGACACCCACTTTATGCATATGCAATTCAAAGAAGATGGTTTCTAATTCCAGCATAAGATTTAAAAAGCAAAGCCAGATATGCTGTGTCCCCAGCTTCATCTAGGAAAGAAGATTTTTAAGCCAAAAACAGGGTTTTCTGCGAAAAAGGAAAAGAAAAAGAGCAGGATTGCAGTGGATTTGTGAACTGGATTAGCCCACTTGGTCAAAAGAAAAAAGCGTCGCTGCAAATTGAGGACATCCCATCAGAATATAAGAGTCTGTTTGGCTCTCGGGAAAAATTAAGATCAGAAAAGCAAAGTAAATCGAACTCGTATTTGAGTATAAATCTGGGACCCAGGACGAAACACACGCCACCAGGTCCACCACTGAACTGGACTAATGACGTTGGTTGAGGAGTCTTCAGTGTGAAGCAAAAACAGCAATAATCATAAAATGGGTAAAGAATTCAAGAACCATTTCCTCTGTCTCTCTCTCTGGTTTCTCAAATACATAGGTGAGTGAACTCAGAACGGACAAACAAAGAAGATAAAAAGACAAAAACAAAGCCAGAAAAATTCATAAGAATATGGAAATGGAAGAGTCCACACAGCTTTCAAAATTCAAAAAATACCTGGCTTCTTTCGAGGGGTCTCAGAAGGATTCCCATATCTGCGAGGCAGAAACACACCAGTGCCAGCGCACACCCTTTTTCCACCGCCACCGCTACCACCGCCACCAGATCCACCAAAAAAAACCGTTTTCATCCCTGACCCACTATTCTGTAGTGGTTGGATTTGGTGTTGAAATTGCGAAGGAGGCCATGGAGATTGAACCGACCCCAGTGGCTTTCCACACCTCCCACTTTGGACAAATCCGCCTCCACCAAAACCGATCCTCGAGCCTCTGTTTTGAGAGAGTTGATTCTGCGAGAACCACTCTTCTTTTGGCCCTCTACCCAAAACAGCAGAGCCCTGTAGCTTCAACAGTTGGTCCTGGCTCACTTGCTGAACATTGCAAAAACACCCTCAAATAAATCAAAAACTGCAATAGATTAGTAGTTTCAAACAATTCAAACATGGTGAAAAATTTCTTACATGGTTGGCCTGTGCGAGAGCATGATATAGACACTGGTTATTAAATAACCCAGAGTTGGGGGGTTTCACAAGCGGTGAAGGGTGGACCAGAGTAAGAGAACTCGGTGGGTTTAGGAGGCCTCTGCCTTTGGTAGACCCATCGGAGTTCATCTTTAACCTTGAGACTTGCCCAGCAGCTTGGAATATGAGATCCCAAGCGTCGTTGTTCGCACCCAATGGCGTCGTTGGAGGAGAGGACCCCTTAGAAGGTCCGTCAGGGCTTCCATTGCTGGACCAACATCCAAGTCCACTCAGTGTCGATTGAGGAGAACCAGACAAGACCCAACTCTTCTGAGTCAAAACAAGAACCAAATCAGTACTTATTTTCATAAAATTAACAGTTCAGAAACCAAGAAATCAGAAAAAATACCTCGAGATTTTGAGTTCTTGAAGTGATTTCACGAACATCCCGGAGGGTCGAGCGAGCTAACTGGCGAGTCAACACAGTGAACAAGTCTTCCTCGTCGCTAAGTGTCTCGGGTGAGCTTACCACGGACTCAACAGGCGAGGTACGAACAGAGGACGAACCAAAGGAGCCTGCATAGCCCAAATCGTACGGAAACTCACTAGGGAAGAAGGGATTCCAGCTTAGATCAGTGTTGAGGCCATTTTTGGCGAAGTTTTCTTTGTCCATGAGTAGGTCATGGTCTGTAAGGAAATCAGGGGGAAGCCAAAACCCTGCGCCGTCTAGAGTATCAGCCATCTCAGAAAATGACCCAGAAAGAGGATAATAAAAATCCGAGAGAGAGAGAGAGACCCCGATGTGGAGTTGGGTTTGATGGTGTTTGTTGCTAGTGGGGAGGAAGATTTAATGGTGTGACCCTGAGTCAAGTGAGTTTTGTGCTGTGTTTGCAGGCAGAAGGGGCCCAACGGGAAAAGGAAAAGAGAGGAGAGAGAAGAGAGTGGAGAATGTTGAGGGCAGGTTTCTGGGACGGTACGCTTTGAGAAAGTTCAAAAATCAAATGGATTTTGATTTGATGGCGAGGGAGAGAAAGAACTAGGACACCTGAGTGGTTGGAGGAATTGATCCTCCTATGCCAAACACTTGCCATCTGGCATATATACATCTCACAAATATAAACATTACCTGTAGTTCCTTATGATATCTTCTGTCTTCCTCTCTGGATTGACTGAAATAAGGGCGGCACAACATAGGTGGGGTCCAAAGTAAAAAATATTACGAAAATTTAAAAGTCAGTCCCTTATANGTATTGACTGAAATAAGGGCGGCCCAACATAGGTGGGGTCTAAGGTAAAAAATATTACGAAAATTTAAAAGTCAGTCCCTTATATATGGACTTGGATTTAAATTTATTAAAAAAAATATTTTCTTTCTCATATCTATTTATATTCATATATAGATTAAGAATTTTACAAACATTAAAATTTTTTCTCTCTTATATCTATCTATCTATATAATAAAGTAGCTTATAATNGGATTGACTGAAATAAGGGCGGCACAACATAGGTGGGGTCCAAAGTAAAAAATATTACGAAAATTTAAAAGTCAGTCCCTTATATATGGACTTGTTTGGATTTAAATTTATCAAAAAAAATATTTTCTCTCTCATATCTATTTATATTCATATATAAATTAAGAATTTTACAAATATTAAAATTTTTTCTCTCTTATATCTATCTATCTATATAATAAAGTAGCTTATAATTCAAATTTCAAAAGATAAACAAAATAACTTTTACTATTCGCGGTTGAAATCGTTTTAAATTTTACTTCAAACTTAATCTAACGATTAATGTTAATACCCTAAATTCAATAGGGAAGATAGACCCATAAGGTGTGTTTTTATAAATACTTTTAAAAAAAATAGTGTTTGAAACCGCTTCACCACTATTTTTACCACCTCCACCCCCACCCCCATCATTACCTCTACCACCACTACCGTCGCCACNAGATCATTTTAAATTTTACTTCAAACTTAATCTAACGGTTAATGTTAATACCCTAAATTCAATAGGGAAGATAGACCCATAAGGTGTGTTTTTATAAATACTTTTAAAAAAAATAGTGTTTAAAACCGCTTCACCACTATCTTTACCACCTCCACCCCCACCCCCATCATTACCTCTACCACCACTACCGTCGCCACTGCCACCACCACCGTCATCGCCATGGCCACAACTGCCACCACCACCGCCACCACTACCACCGCCGTCGCCGCTACCACCACTACTATCGTCACCATCAAAGTCATCGCCACCACCGTCGCTACCACTGTCACTGCCACCCACCACAACCATCACCGTCTCCTACTACCACCATTGTCGTCCACCACCTTTGCTCCCCACTACAAATCGATATTTAAATTCATTTATCTCTTCTTTATGTTTGTAATTTGATTTTGGATGAATACAAATATATTTATTGTTTATCATTTTTTATTACTCTGTGCCTTCAGGCACAAGACATAACTAGTATTTATATATATAGTAACATTAAAAATAAAAAATAGTAATATTCAAATACAAAAAAAAAGTTATCATTTGAATACAAAAAATAATACATTTAAACACAAAAAAAATAATAACATTTAAACATAAAAAAATTGAAACATTCAATATTAATATTTTTAAAAATTAACAATATTAACATGTTTAAAAAAAATATTAATATGTTCAACAAAAATAGTAACATGATTAACAAAAACTATAACATACTTAACAATAATTATTTCGCTCAAATTTAAAGGCAAAAAATAGTACTATTCAAATACAAAAAATATTAATATTCAAAAATAAAAAAAAAATAGTAATATTGAATATTAATATATAGGAAAATAATAGTAGTAAAATACTCAACAAAAACAATAACATACTAAAAATAATAGTAACATGAAAAATAACATAGTCAACAAAAGCAGTAACATGAACAGTAATATAATAAAAAAATAGGAATATGAAACATTCAATTTAACAAATTAATCCCCACGAAAAATACCACAAATTACAAAAACACAAAAAATTAACAAGGATCAGAGATTTTCATCCGTTACCCACAAAATTGACATAATTTATAGAAAATTAAAAGATGAACATTGATGAAATAATGCCACTAGCTGGCCGAATGAATAGTAATTTTTCCTTCCCCTTTGAACTTGAAAATTGTCGATATAAAGTGAAGAGAAAGAGAGAGAGAGAGAGAGAGAGAGAGAGAGAGAGAGAGAGTGTGTGTGTGTATCTGTAGGGCACCAAATAGGCTCGTTGATCGTAGTCGACAGAGACAGAGCGCTAAAATTGTTGTTGTTTAAAAGTATATGAGGAATCTTTGAAATGATTATCCATTCTCCAGGAAAAGAGAGATAATTTGCTCGTGTGACAGATTCAAAAATGTGAAAGAGACGTACAGAAATGTAGATGATGTTAGAGCGAGAGAGAGAGAGAGGGAGCTCTGAATTTAAATTTAAAATTTATGATGGAGATTTTATTTGTATGTTTTAATTGACATTGAATTAAGGGATAACTATATCCAAAATAAAAAATTAATTTAACATTCGTTCAAAGGAGGGTATTTTTGAGATAAAAAAAAAAGTGGACTTAAGTCATAATATATAATTTTAAACACGGACTTAACTTCTTATAGGTTTCTTTGGATGACTTATCTACAAACAAGTATATCTAGGGCAACTCACTTCTAATTTTCACAAAAATATTAAATTAGTTTTAATATTTATTTTTTTAGTAGTATAAATAATAATAAATAATTATTAAAAAAATTAAATATGTTTATTCAATCTTTTTGTTTTAGTTGTCTAAGATTCAAAAATATCAATTACTGGTGCGTTTGATTACGTTTTCATTTTTATGTTTTTTTTTAAAATAAAATTTTATTTTTTCTATGATAAAAATTAAAATAATAAAATATGTTTGGTAATTATTTATATTTAAAAATTTCTGAAAATAAAAAAAAAAATATGTTTAATATTATACCAAAAATCCACCCCCACCCGCACCCCCAAAATCCACCACCCCTAANTATGATAAAAATTAAAATAATAAAAATATGTTTGGTAATTATTTATATTTAAAAATTTGTGAAAATAAAAATAAAAAATATGTTTAATATTATACTAAAAATCCACCCCCACCCGCACCCCCAAAATCCACCACCCCTAAACCCTTGAAATCCACCATTCTCAAACCACCTAAAACTCATCACCCCCAAACACCCCTCCCCGAGAAAAATCCACCGCCAAACCCCGAAAATCCACCCAGAAAACCCCCCACCCCCAATCCACCCCAACCCCACCTCCGAAAACCCACTATGAAACCCACCATCCCCCCACCCCTGAAACCCACCACCCCCGAAGTTAGATAGCTTGCCTGAGTTCTTTGACAAAGAGGCAGAGCCTTCGGTTGGAATTTGCAAAGAAGAGAAAAGATGGA
The DNA here is from genome assembly GCA_963454935.2 of Ilex paraguariensis. Lineage (NCBI taxonomy): Eukaryota > Viridiplantae > Streptophyta > Magnoliopsida > Aquifoliales > Aquifoliaceae > Ilex > Ilex paraguariensis. The sequence goes on along the minus strand of CAUOFW020000725.1, from coordinate 939,305 downwards.
GGAGAGCTTCTTTCATTTTGGCTTGTTATATGGTGAGGAAAACATAAAGATTTTTTGTTGTTAATGAGGTTCAAAGTCGAGATTTCATTAACTGAGACTCTATCTTCTGTTTGTTTTTTTTTTTTTTATGTTTTCAAAACGGATCAACCAAGACCAAACATATTTTTATTTTCATTTGTCCCAAAATTTGAAAAAAAAAAAAACAAGAAAAAAGTAGAAACTTACAGTTATCTAACGCAACCTAAATTTTTGAATTCAAATTTTATACATTAAATTTTAATTAATAAAAGTCGAATCCTCAATTAAATGTAATTAAACTAGTTATCTATTGAATATAAAGAGAAAGAGAATAAAAATTTAGAGAAACAAATAAAATAAATTTGTTGATAAAATGTAAAAGTGAACATTTGTGTAAGCTAAATGTAATTGAAATATTGTTCAAAAAAAATAGTATTGGAGTACGTGAATTAACAAGGAAAATTTAGCTTGACAATTATGATTACAATTAGTTTCAAATAGTGATATACTTCTATTTATTCTATTCTATAGTCATTTTGTATGATTTAAAAAAATAATTAAGCAAAAACCTATCCTAAATTTGAAGTGATCTCAAATTNGGTTCAAATAGTGATATACTTCTATTTATTCTATTCTATAGTCATTTTGTACGATTTAAAAAAATAATTAAGCAAAAACCTATCCTAAATTTGAAGTGATCTCAAATTTAATCTTTATTATAACTATTAATTGATAGACAATAAGTTAGACATAAGATAAACATATTTTATTTGGTGATAACTCATATTTTTCGTATATCATAAACATTGGGTAAAAAAAATAAAAAAAATCAGGTCAAACTCTAAGGGGATAAAATTTTTGTGAGAAATTCTAAAAATTTTACAATAATACTACTTGTATTTAATCAAGGAACCTAATTTTGGAATAAATATTGGTTGTAACGGTGACATCATGTTATCACCACCACGTAATGTCACCATNAATAAAAAAAATCAGGTCGAACTCTAAGGGGATAAATTTTTTGTGAGAAATTCTAAAAATTTTACAATAATACTACTTGTATTTAATCAAGGAACCTAATTTTGGAATAAATATTGGTTGTAACGGTGACATCATGTTATCACCACCACGTAATGTCACCATCTAATAATGAACTTATATGTTGACAAGCTGAACCACACTTTGTAGTTATTTTCAAACATTGGCTGGNATAAAAAAAATCAGGTCAAACTCTAAGGGGATAAAATTTTTGTGAGAAATTCTAAAAATTTTACAATAATACTACTTGTATTTAATCAAGGAACCTAATTTTGGAATAAATATTGGTTGTAACGGTGACATCATGTTATCACCACCACGTAATGTCACCATCTAATAATGAACTTATATGTTGACAAGCTGAACCACACTTTGTAGTTATTTTCAAACATTGGCTGGTTATCAGAATGACATGAAGGGGTAATTATTATAATATGTGACATCCACTTGCTTATTTGTTGTGGAGAAAAAATACGACACTTCATGTGTAGGATTTTTTTATTTGATTATACACAAGGAAATGCACATAATACCTACAGGGGGTGAATAGGTTATTNGCTGAACCACACTTTGTAGTTATTTTCAAACATTGGCTGGTTATCAAAATGACATGAAGGGGTAATTACTATAATATGTGACATCCACTTGCTTATTTGTTGTGGAGAAAAAATACGACACTTCATGTGTAGGATTTTCTCATTTGATTATACACAAGGAAATGCACATAATACCTACAGGGGGTGAATAGGTTATTAAAAATTTTGCTTGAACAAACACCAATTTTAACCCAATTTAATCTCAATTATATCTTCTCATAATGATATGTCAATTTAATTAAGAACCCCTTTTAAATTACCACAAACCAAAACGAACATGTAGATTAGTGTATTAATTTTATCATTGGTTGATTAATACTCAACATCACATGGTGATCCTAATCAAGGTAAGTCAAACTCAATCAAACAACTATATGTGATATATAGATTCAAAAAATCAATTCATCAAACACAATAATGTGCGTATGTGTATTAAATTACGAGTGTATATGTAAAAACAATTAATCACACAAAGTGATTTGTTGACACAGAGACACTTTTCAAAAAAAAAATTTGCGGGGAACCTTCTCAATTCACCAAAGCCTAATCCATTAGACCCAATGTCAATCTACAAATAAACTCGAAATTTATACCTCAACCAATCCACTTGGTTAGATGCTTAATTCTTTCATAGATCTCTTCGCCAAAGGCCCTCCTTTGACAGTATAGCTAGTTTCACTTGAACTCCCCGTTGTACGATTCGTTTAGACTTTAAGCAATCTTCAAGATTTTACACTTAAGGCTCTTAGTTTGCACACAACAATGAGTTTATCACCAAAGAACTTCAATTCTAATTTGTGAAGTTAGGTAGAATGTCTAGTGGGAGCATTTAGGGTCTTAGGGATCTAGGTTGTGGTGGAAGCTCTCAAGGTAAAAATATAGTTTTTTTTTCTCTTCAAAAAATCATAAGAGGCTTAACCTAGATATATGAAAGAGTCTACTTATTTATAGGTCTAGAATAAGGAAAGTCTTAATAAAAGAAAAAAAAACTCAAATTTATGAACAACTGCTTGATTGATAGGAGGGCAGTTGTCACTTGAGTGAAAACAATGTTTCAAACACGACCAAGATAGACACTACTTGAGCGAACATGTGCACCATTTGAGCGACGAGCTCATAGAGTGAGTCCTATGCTGTTTTCCATGGCCTTTTTCCATTTTTATTTCCTAAGTCATAAAGAGATTGCTCTAGCAAAGACTAGCGAGCATAGATCAGTCTCTATAGGTTTTTAAGCATAAAATTATGTAAAAAATTGTTCTATTGAGTACTAAAGTGTATTGCTCAAAGAGGGAACTGATTATGACTCAAACTATATTTTCAAAACACAAAATTGTTTAGAAAAACTTTTCTTTTAGAATTACTTACGAGTCATAATCAGATTACTTCTAATTTCATTTTCATCCTAATCGTCCTAACTTAAATTAACTAAGAATTCATTTTAGTTATCTAGGTCATTACTTTTGTCCTAAGTATGAAGAAACATACGGAGGTTGAGTGATGCAAATTTAACATTTAATCTCCTTCCTTTAATGATGTTTTCAGATTTTGAACTTGATAGTTTCATGACCATGAAATATGTTAAAATTTTACAATAAATTCTATGAAATTAGTCAATTACAAATATGATCCATCACTTGTTAAGCTTTTCTTAGGTGGTGGTACTACGTAAAGGTGATGACGTGGTGTCACTGTTACACCCAAAATTTTTTGAGATAATGGGATGTGAGTACTTTTTTCAAAATTTAATTGACTTTAAGTATTACCTCCAAATTTATCCTCTTTTAAGTCCTCTTTTTTCATCAAATAGTTGTCAATAAGTATATATTTTTATATTTTTTTAAATTTTTTTCTAAAATATATTCCATAATTACCCTTTTTATCATAAATAGTGCATATCTAATTGACAGCTTTTATATTTCCAATATCTACATATTAGAATGTGAACCTTTCAAAATTTCTTTTGATATTTGTGTATCATTTAAATTTTAAAATTTCATATATATATATATATATAGTAATATCAAACAGTAACATCAAAGATTAAGTATATATAATAATAATAATAGTAACATCAAATTGTTTGATGTTACTATTTTTTTGTTGAATGTGTTACTATTTAATGTTACTATATTTTTATTGAGCGTGTTACTGTTTAATNCAGTAAAATATGAGTTTTAATTTAAATGATATATGAGTTAAGAGATTGATTTGTATACTCAAATTTTACTCTTTGTTCTATTTAGAGTTATGATCTAAATAATATAAGTACGTCCTTATTCATTAAAGACAGGCCATGAAATTTTTTCATATACAGAAATTAGTTTGTACAGTCCTAATCTCTCTCTCTCTCTCTCTCTCTCTCGTGAATATTGTTTGATTCATTGAATATGGACATTTTGCATATGTCCATCAATTGAAGGCTTGGGGTGTTAATTANTGAAATTTCAAAATTTAAATGATATACAAATATCAAAAAGAATCTTGAAAGTCTTACATTCTAATTTTGAAAGTCTCACATTCAATTAGGTATGCACTATTTCTGGTAGGGGTAAAATGACTTTTTTGACTTTTTTTAGTAGATGTACTTCTATCCCAATTATTTTAAAAAATATATTTTTATTCTATTAAGTTTTTAGAGAGATACCGGCCTCCCTAAGCCCATTTTTTTTTCCTAATTTTGACATCTAGTAAATTATGATTTATTGATTGTTACAAAACTTCATTCAATGCTAGTCCTTATTACTAATTCAATGATAAAAAAAATATATTAAATTATCAAATTAAACCCCTGACCTCAAGAAGACAAAGTCTTTACAAGGTAAGAAGTACCATTGAACCAAAGACTCATTAGTGCATGAACCGACATTAAATTCTCAATTTAAGTTTTTGATCTTTCCATGCATAAATGATCTAGTCTTGTTCGATTTTACGCAATAAATAAAGAGTAATACTACACAACTTAAATAAAATTTAAAAAATTGTAACTTAAATGTGTATCATTTTTTTGATAAGTAAATTCTATCAACTTTTTCAGGAGAATTCATTCATCCAACACTTATCAAAGAAATAATATTTATTTAAATTACAACTTTTAAATTTTATTTGAATTGTGTAACATTTTTCATAAATAAAAGTCATTGCATAACATAATAATATACATTTTATGTCTCTAGTTTTTCCTCTTAATTAAAGGATGGAACCATCCCCCTTCTTTTCTAAGAAGAAGGAAGTGAACTCTTTTTGGTACCTCGATTCTAAACCTCTCTTGTAGTTCTAAGTGTTGATATCAATAAGAACATCTTTACTTGCTAATAACTTCAACAAATTTTATTTTTTGGGTAAAACATTTTTCAAATGTAATACTACCCTGCCCTACTCTGCTCCAATGTCATTATCATGGATTCAGATAAAGGATGTAGGAGAGAGAACCCAACAAATATTTTTGTCATTTGAAATTGAAACTGTAACTATAATTAGTTAAGTACCCACGTAATTACTGTAGGTTGTGGGCCCTAATAAAAGCTAAACATAATCATTAGCAAATCCCTNGAGGTAAGAGTTGAATGAGAATTTGACTCCAAAATGCTCCATGTGAAACGTAGAAAAATGAATTTGTAACACATTGAAATGAGTTTGACATTAGTTTTTCAAAAAAAACCATGTAGAATTTATGTACCTCCATGTTTGAACATTGAATTGGTTGACAAAATTTGTTTGCCAAACAAAACTTTTATAGTTGCTAATTTTTTGTCCGTTAAAATTCAAACTTTGCATCAATTGGGATTAAATTGTTGCGTCTGAATTAAGCACAAGAAGTTTGTAAGCATCAATATGATGACGAAATCTATCTTAAACATATAATATCAAATATTATCTTTGATTTATTTCTTTATTTTTTTGGTACTCGGGCCAAGTTGTTCGTTAATATTTATTACGATAGATGTAAATTTTAGAATTACAATAAGTTTTTGACTTGTTGTCCAACATAATGCATGGATTTTCTCTAGCAATGATTTAAGATAGCTTATCGCAAGGTGAGTTACTTGAGATTCTTGAAACAAGAAACAATGTTAAAAAAGGATTGAGATTGTACTTGGTTTATCTCCTTTACAACTTTAGTTAGTCGGTACTCAAGATTAAAAGAATGTGTACAATGTAAAGTTAATTCAATATTTTTATTTGTATTTTGTTTTATTATAATATTTATACCTTTGAATATGATGACAAAACAACCACTTGAATGTCAAACATAGTACTCACAAGTGCTTCGCATCTCAAGCTCTGTAGACACCGATCCATTCTGAATATCAAGTGCACTACAACCATACTCACAACCTACCATCGAGTATTCAAGGCTACATGCCGAGTATTTAATTAGATATCCACGAGGGCAATCTGAATAGCAATGGGTCATGCATTGTTTTTTTGATGGCTATGAGTCTACTGTTAATAGGACGATAATGATCAATTGTGATATCGACACCGCTGCAAAAAAAATAAAAGATTATCCAAGAATTTCTTCCTGTTTTTTTTTTGGTATCTTCTCTGGTCGTTGGCACGGTAACGACTATGCTAGGTTTATTTTTATGTACACGTGTCTCCGGCTGTCGAGGTTTCACGGAAATTCTGCGACTCTAGCAGTAGTGTTAATTAAGTTAATCTCAAAATACAGAATCTGGAGAATCTTTCGTGACGTGTTATCACTGCAGCCCTCACAGTCGCGTGTCCAACTGTTCCGTTTCATTTTAACGGTTGTCCCTTTCCATTCGTTAGCGTGACGGCGCTTAGTTGTTTACTATTAAATATTCAAAAAGCTGCCGCCGTTTATTAACGATGGTTCGAAAGCCTACTTTGCCGTCAGTTTGTTAGAAGGATAGTATCGTCATTTAAACGATTAGCGGGAAATATGGAACCGATGTATCCCACCTTCCAACAGATGCGCGTGTAGTAACCAACGTGATCTCCTACTCAGTTCAAGTAATTTATTCTGTCAAAATAACTTCTAAGGTATAGTCGACTACTCTTTATTAAAACATAAACAATGGAGCTTGCGACCCAGTTAGGGAGTCAATACAAAAATGGAGAAGAGAGTTAGTTACATAGAAATGGAAACTCTAGAAGAGCCTAAAACGTCATTAGCAAGACCCATCTAATGATTGATTATACATACATTTAATGATTGATTATACATACATCATTTCAAATATATTTAATATCTCCATGCACACGGTTTTTTTAATGGGATAGGGCCGACTTAATGACATAGCCATTAAAGCTGCCGCTTTCTTTTGACCTCATTTTATGTCTGGTCGTCCATGCTTCAGTGACATGGGTTAACAACAAAGAGAGAAGACACAATGCGACAGAAACAAATCGAGTGGGGTCAGCTTGCCCGGCCGATCCCGATGAAACTGCTGTCAATTATCCATACTTTTTCTATTCCCTCATTTATTATTTATTATTTTTTTGATCCGAGTATTATTTATAATTCAAAGCTTTCTTTTTCTTCGCACAAATGAAATGAAATGACAAATCAAATGCTCTTGCTTCGTCTTCCCGCAAAAAATTTTGAGTTTCCCGCCGAAAGCAGGTAGCGTAGTCCCACCCCACATCCCACCTAGTTTACTCAAACGTCGTTTTCTGTCGTTTCTCTTCGTTTCGAGTAGAACTAACAACTCAATCTCATCTCTCTTTGCAGCTGTCTCCCACTATCAGCCACAATCCCAAAAGATTCAGATCCTCCAATGCTTGATTAAAATATGATCCGACCCGGAAACTTTTTGAATCTTTAGTGTGTTTGAACTCCGCTCATTCCACACTCGTTCACTCGAACTCGACTCATGTCTTAAATGAGTCAAGTTTGAATAATTTTTTATATTCGTTTAGAAGACGAGTTTAAAAAGTACGGCTTAAACTCGCAAAGTTCAGTTTATTTATATGTAAAATAGTCCAGTTATTCAGACTCGGCTAGAGTTTGACTGATTTTGGACTTGACTTTTTTTTTTAAACAAACTAAATTTGAGTAATTTTTGAATCTCGTTTAAAAAAACGAGCTCAACATGTTTTGTTTAAACTCACAAAATTTGACTCAATTATCAACTCTATCTAAAATATATGCTTGCTAATCCTATATTTGATTTATGTATTGAGAAGTAGCGGATCCCACATTATCTTATAAACGAACTCAACATGCTTTGTTCAAACTCACAAAATTTGACTTTATTATCAATTCTATCTAAAATATATGGTTGCTCATCCTATATTTGATTTATGTATTGAGAAGTAACGGATCTCACGTTATCTTATACACCACTTTGTTTGAATGGAGTCTTAAACGATGATATAAATATTAAATTACTAAAAAATTCTAAAAAAAAAAGTGTAGTATTTATATTTCACATTTTACCAAGGGTAAAAATATATATATTTTTTTAAACACACTCCAATTGGATTATTATAACCTTATTTAAGATGTATGTGGATATAAATCTACTATTCATTCATGTCTGAGCAATACTATCGGGATCGAATTGGGAGATGTGATTAAATTCGATCATTGAATTAATTGATAGATTTAATGTCAGATGAAACTCATTACAATCAAAGGTTGCATTGAAATTGTCTATAATCATGAGGGATGTTGTTGTAATTTACTCTTTATTATATTTGATCTACATTCCATGGCCCCACATCTAACAAATCAATTGTTGGCCCACATGATGTACCCAGCAGCGGCAATGCAGTAGCAAGGGACACCTTACCTGCTTTAACGTTGATTTTGTCTTTCAAAATTTTTTGAACTTCCATGTGGGTCCCAGTCTCACATGCCACGAATGCCACCAGATCGGTTCACATGGGACTACATATGCTGATGGTCAATGGTCAATTACCACCATGACTCTTGTTTAGATTCTATTTATAGCATCTCTAATATTTATTTATTTATTTTTAAAATTTTATTTTTAGAGAATATTTTTTTTAATGATGGACAACATAAAAGTAGAGGGTAAGATTTTGTATGCAACTATAATAGAATTCTTTATTTTGTCTTATAAAAAACTTTCATAGTGAATAACATTTAATAAAAAAATGTTTCATATTTTGTATTCTTTATTTTTTTTTATTTTAAAATATTTTTCGATAAGTGAATATTTTGTATTCACTAATGATGAAATAGAGAACTAAATATTCAAATCCGCGACAAAGTGAGGAAGGTCATATATAGTGCGGGTTGTTTGTTTTAGTTAATTTTTTTGAAATGATAAAATAAGTGCACGGATAATTTTTGTGCACTCACGGATAATTTTTGTGCACTTATTGAAATAGAGATATCGAGAAGGACTAAACTTGAGACTCTTCAAATAAGTAACGAGGTTAGGAAGGGATCGAATGTGTATCGAACATATCCCCTCTTATGTTTAAATCTATTGATGTTCAAATGAGAGAATATGAGTGCTACAATATAAGTTGAGTTTTGTGTGTGTACTCGAGGCCCAATTTGGGGTATGCTTTACCTTGAGAGGTGATGACGTGAAGTTCAGACGATCACATCAAGCTAATCGGCTTAACACCCGTAGAGATGACATGTCAGTGACTAGTCTTGCAATTGAGTCGCGCATTTACTAGGCTTAGGAGAGGTCGATGTTCACTCAAGGTCAAATGCCTAGGGGGGTCATTGACTATCTAAGCGTTCAATGATCTCTGCCAGATATTTAATAAACTCTGCTGAGCATTTAAACAGTGAATACAGAGTATTAACTAACGCTCCTTTCAATCAATCCACATTAATAAGAGTCATGTCTTTAATCGGTGTTCTGGAGATTCATTAAAGTTTTTCGTGTAGATGCAATGACACATCTAATCATTCCATGTTACCCCGTGTGTCAATGGGCCTGCACGTCAGATCACCATTACTGTTAGGCTAGGGCCAAGACATCCTCCTGGGAAGTCCTGCAAGTAATTCTAAGGAAGTTCGAGGGGGTTCTGTCTAACGGCCCTGCCTCGTGCTGGTTTAATACTCTCAGTGAGATCCATCTCTACCCACTTATCACTAGGAGATAGCCGATACACCTCCTATCAGTAAGATAATATGTTTATAAAAGTAATCTATCACCTTTCCTCAATGTTGTCGAGAATAATCTAAATAGATAAAAATTTATATAAGAACAATGTTATTAAAACCTAATTTACTGATTTAATTTACTGTGATATTTGGGTTGATTATAAATGCCATCAAACATTACAACTTGGTGTTGATCCAATGATTTCTATCAAACCACATTATTATGTTAGCAAATTAAGTCAATTTTTTAAGTCAAAAAAACATTACTCCTTGTATAAATGGGTTTTTAATTCTAGACGTTTTGTTAATTTGTGCCATGACTATTTTTTTTAGATAGATATGAACTAATTTCATATTTTTATCACACAATTATCCAAATACGTATACAATTACAGAAGTCATTGATCGTTTGTTGTATGAGAATTTCAATTGTCGGAGGATCATTGTCGTTAGTTGCATGTTCTTCTCTCTCCGTTTCTTTTTCCCTATTTGGTCCGTAGAGAAACTATTCTACACCCTTTTTGAAATTTGCTATGAGTTAGGGATATATTGTCATGTATTACTTGAAAATTTCACTAGTATACTCTCTCTCTCTCTCTCTCCCTCTCTCTGGATTTAAAGGAGCTTGGGCTTGGCTACTTGGTTATCTTCCAAACCTAGTAGCTGTGTATTATGAAATTGCAGAGACCCAATCTTGCATGTTACTCTAATTTTGGATGCCCCAAGTAGCCAAATGAAGTAATAGGTCCCTTGAATTTAACCCTCCTATGGGATTCAAAGATCCAATCTGGTCACCCACTTTGCTGACACAGAAAGAGAATCACAGTTTTATGCTATTATTAAACCCAATAATTTGCAAGTCTACACCTCAAAGTTCGGTCAAGTCGTGGTTTGGTTCATGCAGAGAATCAAACAAAAAAAACCCATGAAAGAGAAAATCAGACAAAGAAGAGTCGACGGTGCTACTTGAATTCAATTCACTGACTTAATCAATTACCATCATCGAATTGATAGCAGATCCAAAACTTTGTTTAGACCGCTACCAATCTAATTCTTGTGATCAATAGGGTAAGTATATTAGTTCAGAAAATCAGTAAATAGTATTGTTGTCTTATGAATTGGGGAGTAAGAGAAGAGATTCTTAACTCATGCTGCCATGTCCTAAACTTATACTACAAGATTTTATGTACAGCCATGACAATCATGTCATTATATTCTGTAAGATTTTGTAGATTTGCCCTACGTGATGGTCAATTGCGAAAGGGAACGGATGCACATGCTTACTCCATTCTTGGTACATCCTAACCACGTTCAAAAGGGTATGATTCTTTTTTATATTTCTCCCTAGGATTTTTTTTGCGAAATAAAAAAATAATCACAACCATACATTTAAATCGAAAATTGAAAAAAATCCAATCAGAAAGAGCAGGATTTAGTAAATGCGTTGTTATATAGGCAAAACAANCAAAGTGAGGAAGGTCATATATAGTGCGGGTTGTTTGTTTTAGTTAATTTTTTTGAAATGATAAAATAAGTGCACGGATAATTTTTGTGCACTCACGGATAATTTTTGTGCACTTATTGAAATAGAGATATCGAGAAGGACTAAACTTGAGACTCTTCAAATAAGTAACGAGGTTAGGAAGGGATCGAATGTGTATCGAACATATCCCCTCTTATGTTTAAATCTATTGATGTTCAAATGAGAGAATATGAGTGCTACAATATAAGTTGAGTTTTGTGTGTGTACTCGAGGCCCAATTTGGGGTATGCTTTACCTTGAGAGGTGATGACGTGAAGTTCAGACGATCACATCAAGCTAATCGGCTTAACACCCGTAGAGATGACATGTCAGTGACTAGTCTTGCAATTGAGTCGCGCATTTACTAGGCTTAGGAGAGGTCGATGTTCACTCAAGGTCAAATGCCTAGGGGGATCATTGACTATCTAAGCGTTCAATGATCTCTGCCAGATATTTAATAAACTCTGCTGAGCATTTAAACAGTGAATACAGAGTATTAACTAACGCTCCTTTCAATCAATCCACATTAATAAGAGTCATGTCTTTAATCGGTGTTCTGGAGATTCATTAAAGTTTTTCGTGTAGATGCAATGACACATCTAATCATTCCATGTTACCCCGTGTGTCAATGGGCCTGCACGTCAGATCACCATTACTGTTAGGCTAGGGCCAAGACATCCTCCTGGGAAGTCCTGCAAGTAATTCTAAGGAAGTTCGAGGGGGTTCTGTCTAACGGCCCTGCCTCGTGCTGGTTTAATACTCTCAGTGAGATCCATCTCTACCCACTTATCACTAGGAGATAGCCGATACACCTCCTATCAGTAAGATAATATGTTTATAAAAGTAATCTATCACCTTTCCTCAATGTTGTCGAGAATAATCTAAATAGATAAAAATTTATATAAGAACAATGTTATTAAAACCTAATTTACTGATTTAATTTACTGTGATATTTGGGTTGATTATAAATGCCATCAAACATTACAACTTGGTGTTGATCCAATGATTTCTATCAAACCACATTATTATGTTAGCAAATTAAGTCAATTTTTTAAGTCAAAAAAACATTACTCCTTGTATAAATGGGTTTTTAATTCTAGACGTTTTGTTAATTTGTGCCATGACTATTTTTTTTAGATAGATATGAACTAATTTCATATTTTTATCACACAATTATCCAAATACGTATACAATTACAGAAGTCATTGATCGTTTGTTGTATGAGAATTTCAATTGTCGGAGGATCATTGTCGTTAGTTGCATGTTCTTCTCTCTCCGTTTCTTTTTCCCTATTTGGTCCGTAGAGAAACTATTCTACACCCTTTTTGAAATTTGCTATGAGTTAGGGATATATTGTCATGTATTACTTGAAAATTTCACTAGTATACTCTCTCTCTCTCTCTCTCCCTCTCTCTGGATTTAAAGGAGCTTGGGCTTGGCTACTTGGTTATCTTCCAAACCTAGTAGCTGTGTATTATGAAATTGCAGAGACCCAATCTTGCATGTTACTCTAATTTTGGATGCCCCAAGTAGCCAAATGAAGTAATAGGTCCCTTGAATTTAACCCTCCTATGGGATTCAAAGATCCAATCTGGTCACCCACTTTGCTGACACAGAAAGAGAATCACAGTTTTATGCTATTATTAAACCCAATAATTTGCAAGTCTACACCTCAAAGTTCGGTCAAGTCGTGGTTTGGTTCATGCAGAGAATCAAACAAAAAAAACCCATGAAAGAGAAAATCAGACAAAGAAGAGTCGACGGTGCTACTTGAATTCAATTCACTGACTTAATCAATTACCATCATCGAATTGATAGCAGATCCAAAACTTTGTTTAGACCGCTACCAATCTAATTCTTGTGATCAATAGGGTAAGTATATTAGTTCAGCAAATCAGTAAATAGTATTGTTGTCTTATGAATTGGGGAGTAAGAGAAGAGATTCTTAACTCATGCTGCCATGTCCTAAACTTATACTACAAGATTTTATGTACAGCCATGACAATCATGTCATTATATTCTGTAAGATTTTGTAGATTTGCCCTACGTGATGGTCAATTGCGAAAGGGAACGGATGCACATGCTTACTCCATTCTTGGTACATCCTAACCACGTTCAAAAGGGTATGATTCTTTTTTATATTTCTCCCTAGGATTTTTTTTGCGAAATAAAAAAATAATCACAACCATACATTTAAATCGAAAATTGAAAAAAATCCAATCAGAAAGAGCAGGATTTAGTAAATGCGTTGTTATATAGGCAAAACAATGAAAAACGGGCGACTTTCACGTAATTGTATACTTGCAATAAAATTTCTAAAAAAAAAGATTGTTATGTGGATGGAGGACAAATTTGGTGTAGCACAAGGTTGTTCTATTATTGACCATAGAATAAAAGTTTATA
>CAUOFW020000725.1:481007-925501 GCA_963454935.2 Ilex paraguariensis | reverse complement strand
CAAATGATGTTTTCACTAAAAAGGTCTCCTCTACCAACGAAAACCACCTCCACCACCAGCCCACCTCCACCAACAAAAACCACCACCAGCTGACAATGACATCCCCAACAGTTGGCAAGTTTTGAAGCATCTGCTCCTATATAGGTTAGGCTTATAATGTATGTATTGGCATTTTGTTCTGAATTTATTTTCAAGTTTATATTTTTAGGTGTTTGGATTATCTTGGACTATGCTTATTCAATCTAACAGTTTGCAGCTCTGCATATTTATGGGCCTTTTTTTTCAATTTATTTATAAGTTTTTCTTGGTTGGCTGTACATAAATAGAAGCTCATTTTAAATGAACTAAATTAAGTTTTGTTCATTTTTTTTGGTTATTCCTCCCTCTCAATTTTATTTGACTTGGTCTTCAATGACCAGACGAATGAAAGAGACATGAATCAATGAGTCTTGAGTCCTTGTCAATTAGTATGTGTTTTAGTTGGACTTTGAACTCTCTACCCACTGTTTTTCAATCCTAACAATAGTTTGATTATCCAAGTATTGTTAAAAAAAATCCTAACATAAAATTCAAAACAGGCACACCGCAATTGGATCCCTTTAATACATAGTAGCTCTACACATACCCGCAAATTCTACTCAAAATTCATAGAGGAGTCTTAACGAGTTTAGATAGTAAACGGATGGATGTCATTAGTCTTGTTAAATAAATAGCATGGCATCAATATGCTAATCACAATAAAAAAATTTTAACTTGACACAATATAAACTCAAGTATATACGATCATAAAATAGATTCAACAAATATTAATATGACATGATTGACACTTGACATGGAACCATGGTAGTTTTACCCTTGAACAGTGATGTTGTTTTTCAATCTACAGTAAGGGTTGNTAACTACCCTACTATCCCTATGAAGAAACTGAAGACCGATCTCAGCGAAGAATGGTGTAACTGTGTTCAGTTCTTGTTGGCTGTCCCTACTCCCATAAACTTGAAAAAACAGGTCATGGAAAGTTTTGATTAATCAAAAACGTCTTTCCCTTCGTTTCGAGTCAAATTCAGTTCAACCCATCAAATGCTTNTGTCATTTGTAAATGCTATCTCTATCTTGCTAGAGATAGAAGAGTTTTTTGGTCTTCTTATCTACAATAGTAAATGCTTGATCAATGGTATTTTATTGATNATGGAAAGTTTTGATTAATCAAAAACGTCTTTCCCTTCGTTTCGAGTCAAATTCAGTTCAACCCATCAAATGCTTACACCTCTAAATATACTCAATTTATCAAGTTATAGGGAACGGTCTGCTTTTGGAGAGGCATGTTGCATTGATCTAAGGGAAAGATGCTAATGTTCTTTGAAATCTGTTCTCTTCTCCACTACTACCGCCTTCATTGACTCAATTTCTACACCCTTATCTTGCCCATACCACTGCCATTCACACGCCCACCTCTATATAACCACACAATAGTTTAATGTACAATAGCACTTCTCCAAGTGTTGTTTTGCATTGACTATGTCAAATTCGTCACTAGACACGAGAGTAATGCTATTTAGATCTAAAAAATTAATCTAAAATATTGACATAATGATGTGATAGTTGACATGATCTAAATACTATTTTTTTTATTACCACTGTTGAATTTTTTAGGAGGACAATCTCACTTTCTGTCTCGTTAGGTTAAAATAGTATATTAAATTTTTATGTCCGAATAATATTATTTTATAAACAAATATAGATGTCTCTCAAAACATTAGATAACTAGATCCTATACTAGCCTAACAAACAAGAACATCTAAAGGGAAAAGAAGAAAAGTAAAAACATATGTACCAAATTAGAATGCCAAATCAATACTTTCAAAACACAAAAAAATACCTCTTGCAACCAGTTGATCGGATTCAATAAAGCATGATATGAGTGACACAAGAGAAACAGAGATAGCTTGGGCAAGTTGGGCATGTCGAGAGGTCAACCTAGGACTTTTACCCCTAACCAAGGGGTTTTAAAACATTGTTCACAAAAGAGTGCTGGTTTAAAAGTATTTCTCAAACGCAATAACTTTTAAAAATATCAGTTGGTCTAACGTTTTTAAGTCCAAATACGTCAGTTCGTATTACATGTTTAGCCTAAAAATATCACACCAAATGACCTTTTTTGGATCACTATGGCCCAAGCCCAACAACTAAAAAGGTAAGTCTAGCCTAAAAACGTCAGACCAAATGACGGTTTTTTGATCAGTATGGCCTAAGCCCAAGACATAAAAACGTCAGTTCAAATGATGTTTTCACTAAAAAGGTCACCTCTACCAACGAAAACCACCTCCACCACCAGCCCACCTCCACCAACAAAAACCACCACCAGCTGACAATGACATCCCCAACAGTTGGCAAGTTTTGAAGCATCTGCTCCTATATAGGTTAGGCTTATAATGTATGTATTATGTATGTATTGGCATTTTGTTCTGAATTTATTTTCAAGTTTATATTTTTAGGTGTTTGGATTATCTTGGACTATGCTTATTCAACCTAACAGTTTGCAGCTCTGCATATTTATGGGCCTTTTTTTCCAATTTATTTATAAGTTTTTCTTGGTTGGCTGTACATAAATAGAAGCTCATTTTAAATGAACTAAATTAAGTTTTGTTCATTTTTTTTGGTTATTCCTCCCTCTCAATTTTATTTGACTTGGTCTTCAATGACCAGACGAATGAAAGAGACATGAATCAATGAGTCTTGAGTCCTTGTCAATTAGTATGTGTTTTAGTTGGACTTTGAACTCTCTACCCACTGTTTTTCAATCCTAACAATAGTTTGATTATCCAAGTATTGTTAAAAAAAATCCTAACATAAAATTCAAAACAGGCACACCGCAATTGGATCCCTTTAATACATAGTAGCTCTACACATACCCGCAAATTCTACTCAAAATTCATAGAGGAGTCTTAACGAGTTTAGATAGTAAACGGATGGATGTCATTAGTCTTGTTAAATAAATAGCATGACATCAATATGCTAATCACAATAAAAAATTTTTAACTTGACATAATATAAACTCAAGTATATACGATCATAAAATAGATTCAACAAATATTAATATGACATGATTGACACTTGACATGGAACCATGGTAGTTTTACCCTTGAACAGTGATGTTGTTTTTCAATCTACAGTAAGGGTTGCGTATGTTTAGTTTGAAAACTCGGGCACAGTTGTAAGCTTCACTTTACTTTTTTCATCTCAGTATATCAGTATCAGTTCCATGCATGGATATAAATAGTGTTGCTTTGTCATGTTAGTACTTAGTCACTTCGGGTAAAAAAAAATGTGTCATTTGTAAATGCTATCTCTATCTTGCTAGAGATAGAAGAGTTTTTTGGTCTTCTTATCTACAATAGTAAATGCTTGATCAATGGTATTTTATTGATTGATTTTCGTAAAATCTGCAAAATTTGTGAAAGAATATGAATCTTTCAAACTAATGCGTTGGATTGGACAATTAGACTGGTATGAATTAGTTGGAAATCAGAGTGTGTGCACTAAGCAGTCTATCGATGAAGCTCTCAAAAACTCAGAATTTTCTATCATTCATGGGAAGGAAATTGGATAACTTTTGTTGTTAAGCTCCAAGTAATAGTTCTGGTATATAAGGTTTTATAAAGCAATGGGGGCGCTCTAGTAAATCATTTGGCATTTATGGCGTGATTAGTGAATGTGGGAATTACAAAAGTGTCATCTGCAGATTGATGTCTAGTAAATTATTTGACATTTATTTCCGTGAATCTTACTTCTATTAAGTAGTCATTCATTCCTTCCTCATTAAGTCCTTTGTAATTCATCATTTGTACGAAACTAAAATTTTATAAAACTATGGACGATCTAGTAAATCATGTGGCATTTATGACATGAATATTGAATGTGGAAATTACAAAAGTGTCATTTGCAGATTGATGTCTAGTAAATCATTTGGCATTTATTTCCTTGAATCTTACTTCTGTTAAGTACTCATTCATTCCTTCCTCATTAAGTACTTTGTAATTCATCATCAGTACGAAACTAAAATTTTAATTTAAAAGAATATAAAAAGTCATATTGATGTCTCTCTCCATCTTAATTGAAGTACTGTAATTATGTCTTCACAATTATGATATAGTTGTAACACCAGCTCGCTCTCTCAATCTCAGTAATAGCATTGTTGTTATGTCTCTTAGTCAACAAACACCACCAATGTCACTGTTTGTATCAAAGTTNGATTGGGCAAGTTGGGCATGTCGAGAGGTCAACCTAGGACTTTTACCCCTAACCAAGGGGTTTTAAAACATTGTTCACAAAAGAGTGCTGGTTTAAAAGTATTTCTCAAACGCAATAACTTTTAAAAATATCAGTTGGTCTAACGTTTTTAAGTCCAAATACGTCAGTTCGTATTACATGTTTAGCCTAAAAATATCACACCAAATGACCTTTTTTGGATCACTATGGCCCAAGCCCAACAACTAAAAAGGTAAGTCTAGCCTAAAAACGTCAGACCAAATGACGGTTTTTTGATCAGTATGGCCTAAGCCCAAGACATAAAAACGTCAGTTCAAATGATGTTTTCACTAAAAAGGTCACCTCTACCAACGAAAACCACCTCCACCACCAGCCCACCTCCACCAACAAAAACCACCACCAGCTGACAATGACATCCCCAACAGTTGGCAAGTTTTGAAGCATCTGCTCCTATATAGGTTAGGCTTATAATGTATGTATTATGTATGTATTGGCATTTTGTTCTGAATTTATTTTCAAGTTTATATTTTTAGGTGTTTGGATTATCTTGGACTATGCTTATTCAATCTAACAGTTTGCAGCTCTGCATATTTATGGGCCTTTTTTTTCAATTTATTTATAAGTTTTTCTTGGTTGGCTGTACATAAATAGAAGCTCATTTTAAATGAACTAAATTAAGTTTTGTTCATTTTTTTTGGTTATTCCTCCCTCTCAATTTTATTTGACTTGGTCTTCAATGACCAGACGAATGAAAGAGACATGAATCAATGAGTCTTGAGTCCTTGTCAATTAGTATGTGTTTTAGTTGGACTTTGAACTCTCTACCCACTGTTTTTCAATCCTAACAATAGTTTGATTATCCAAGTATTGTTAAAAAAAATCCTAACATAAAATTCAAAACAGGCACACCGCAATTGGATCCCTTTAATACATAGTAGCTCTACACATACCCGCAAATTCTACTCAAAATTCATAGAGGAGTCTTAACGAGTTTAGATAGTAAACGGATGGATGTCATTAGTCTTGTTAAATAAATAGCATGACATCAATATGCTAATCACAATAAAAAATTTTTAACTTGACATAATATAAACTCAAGTATATACGATCATAAAATAGATTCAACAAATATTAATATGACATGATTGACACTTGACATGGAACCATGGTAGTTTTACCCTTGAACAGTGATGTTGTTTTTCAATCTACAGCAAGGGTTGTGTATGTTTAGTTTGAAAACTCGGGCACAGTTGTAAGCTTCACTTTACTTTTTTCATCTCAGTATATCAGTATCAGTTCCATGCATGGATATAAATAGTGTTGCTTTGTCATGTTAGTACTTAGTCACTTCGGGTAAAAAAAAATGTTATTTATTGGTCATTTGTAAATGCTATCTCTATCTTGCTAGAGATAGAAGAGTTTTTTTGGTCTTCTTATCTACAATAGTAAATGCTTGATCAATGGTATTTTATTGATTGATTTTCGTAAAATCTGCAAAATTTGTGAAAGAATATGAATCTTTCAAACTAATGCGTTGGATTGGACAACTAGACTGGTATGAATTAGTTGGAAATCAGAGTGTGTGCACTAAGCAGTCTATCGATGAAGCCCTCAAAAACTCAGAATTTTCTATCATTCATGGGAAGGAAATTGGATAACTTTTGTTGTTAAGCTCCAAGTAATAGTTCTGGTATATAAGGTTTTATAAAGCAATGGGGCGCTCAAGTAAATCATTTGGCATTTATGGCGTGATTAGTGAATGTGGGAATTACAAAAGTGTCATCTGCAGATTGATGTCTAGTAAATTATTTGACATTTATTTCCGTGAATCTTACTTCTATTAAGTAGTCATTCATTCCTTCCTCATTAAGTCCTTTGTAATTCTTCATTTGTACGAAACTAAAATTTTATAAAACTATGGATGATCTAGTAAATCATGTGGCATTTATGACGTGAATATTGAATGTGGAAATTACAAAAGTGCCATTTGCAGATTGATGTCTAGTAAATCATTTGGCATTTATTTCCTTGAATCTTACTTCTGTTAAGTACTCATTCATTCTTTCCTCATTAAGTACTTTGTAATTCATCATCAGTACGAAACTAAAATTTTAATTTAAAAGAATATAAAAAGTCATATTAACTATATTTGATGTCTCTCTCCATCTTAATTGAAGTACTGTAATTATGTCTTCACAATTATGATATAGTTGTAACACCAGCTCGCTCTCTCAATCTCAGTAATAGCATTGTTGTTATGTCTCTTAGTCAACAAACACCACCAATGTCACTGTTTGTATCAAAGTTCATGGTATTGGTTTGACCTTCCAGTTTGTTTCTTTGCTTGCTCGACACTTTCAACCCTAAGGCTTTCGTATTTTATCAATTCTTGTATGTAGCATGCGTTAATATTCAATGAGACTTTGATTGACTATGGAATTATTCTTCTTGAAGTATTAACCGTTTTTATCCATCCTCAGATTCTTCTGAATTCAGAACTTATTTTACAACAGAAACTAATTGAAATGACGGGAAAATAAGTTACCATTTTGCTATATCGGAGTGGAAGAATTGAATATGGGTTGGAGGGTTTGTCATATAGTTGTCCTCTCAATGGTGGAATTGTTATCAACAGTGGTACACAAATGATGGAGTTATTTTCCAAAATTTATATTGTAATGGAGTTGGACAGGGCGCATAACAAATTGAAGTTGACTTGTAGATATCTTTTTACACTTGTAACAGGACCAAACATGAATACATATGTAGGTCTGAAAATTGTGAACGATGCAATAATGACTTATATGGTTAATGTGGTATTTGACAACCCCACCATTAATAGTGTTCCTTTGTACGTAAAGACGGAGGACATCAATGCTGACATAGGTAATAGTCAGACCAGAAGGTGCATAACAACAATTATCATGTCTTACACTGAATTGTTTGGGCGAGAGATGAGTACCTTGACATTTTCAACTTTCGGTGTGACGGGTGAATGTTCAACTCCCGTGGGGATGCAGATAATAGATGAGTCTGGGTAGTACTTTCACACCCAACAAAGAACTGGAACTGCAACATACGGTGGGAACTTGACCAATAATTCACTGAGTCAAAATTTTCAAATAGGCGAGGCGGGAATTGAATTGGGTGAACAAGATGATATTCATCAACCAATAATATAACAAAGCCCAATTTGGGAATATGAAGAAATGTGTGCCAATGATTGTATAGATGTCTCCGATGATGACGACATAGAAGAAGAGTTTGAGGAAGTACTGATTGCTAAGCTGGATGACAAAGATGGGAATAACGAAGACTTTGAGGGTGCCTATGTGGTGGAGATGCATAAACCTTACTCAAACTCATTCACAACCACTGAATGTGGTCAGCATACTGAAGGAGATAGCTTAGTACCGTCATTTGAACAAAATTTGTAGGATCTGGTGAAGATGGAGTTTGTGAAAGGCATGGTTTTTAAGAATAAAGCTTCACCGATTAGGGCTGTTAAATGATATTCCATTAAGCTAAATCAGGATTATGTCGTTGTCGAGACGAACATAACTGTATGGGCCATATAGTGCAGAATGCACATGCAGCCTAACTACATGTGGAGACTACGTGCTTGTTTTAGGAAAAAATTGAAAATGTTTCAAATCACAAAATATAATAGACCCCCATACTTGTTTTTAGCCTAGATTGAGTCGTGACTATCGGCAATTAAACTTTGACTTTATCTATCATAATATGATAGGACTTGCGGGTGATACCCCACAAACAAAAATGTCGACAATTCAGAAGAATATAAAGCAAAAGTTTAAGTATGATATTTCCTATAAGAAAACATGGATTGTGAGGAACAAGGTTATTGCTAAGATTTTCAGTGATTGAGACTCATCATATGACATATTGCCAAAGTTTTTGGGTGCCATCAAGATGTATAACACTGACACGATTGTGAAGTGGAGATACAACTTTGAATCTCCTGAATATAATGTTTTTTTACGAATTTTTTGGGCATTCAAGACCAGCATTAAAAGGTTTAAATATTATCAACTTATTGTTAGTATTGATGGGACATTTCTGCGTGTAAAGTACAAGAGAAAACTGTTAGTGGCGACTGCTTTTGATTCTAATAAGCAGTTGTTCTCCATTGCATTTACTATTGTGGAAAAGGAGAAACAATCAAGTTGGACTTTTTTTCCTATATTACCTTCGGCGGATAGTTCTTAAACATCGGGAAGTGATATGTTTAATATCTAATATGCATGCGGGGATCCTTTCTGCTGTGAACATAGAAGATTTTGGGTGGCATCCAGCACACGGTTATCATCGCATTTGTCTTCGCCATGTTTATAGTAATTTTAATACACAGTTTAAGGATGAATATTTGTATGATCTTATGTGGAAGGCTGGCAAGGCGAGACAGGTTTGCAAGTTTGATGATTTGATGACCCAGATACGCGATGTCAGAGAGGAAGCGTATAAATACTTAATTAATATACCATTGAAAAAGTGAATATTAGCCCATGATGGAGGACGACGATACGACATTATAACAACTAACATTTCAGAGATTTTTAATAGTATTACTATATGCTCCAAATAGTATTTGACATGGTTGCAATTGCATTTGGCAGGGAGTTAGACCACAACTAAGCGATCTAATGTATTGTCAAACGAATAATACCTATCAAATGAGTATATATCTGATGAAAATTAACAAATAATATTTATTGTCCACCTTATTAAGCATATAACATTTATGTCTACGTCCTATTTACTTTAATAAATATTGTGGCTTGATCAGTTAATTCAGTGTATTGTCATATCTTAACTTTTTCATTGTCACATCCTGTCATTGTCAAATAAGTTCTGAACTTTACAGTACCATGTCCTATTTACTTTAATCAGTCTATGTAGTGTGTTGTCATATTCCAACTTTTTTATTGTCATTTTGCATCACAGTCAAATCAGTTCCAAACTTTGCATTGTGATGTCTTTTTACTACAATTTTAAATTGCCAACTCGATCATATATATACTACATTTCACAATTGTGTAAATGCATCACTACCAAACAAAATGTATAGGAGCACATCACATGCAAGTTCTTCTTCACGCAATGACCAAAATAGTTCATTTTCGACTAACAAACGTGAACGCTCAATGGACAGATCAACATCGCTGAACAAAGTTCCTTCTATTGAATCATATATTGATTCTAGTGGTGTAACGTGGTATGAACGAAAACGTGCATTCCGCAATGAGCCCATCGACCCTTATCACCCATTCAATCAAGCTGGACATGTAATTGTTGGACCTGCAACTGATTATTCACCTCTAGGTGTTCATATCGAACTCACATTAAGATGACGATAGTTATATGACAAACGTTTATGACCTTGAAATATTTTGTCGTTGACATAGAATTGCGGTACTAAAGACACGTTTGACTGATATTTATAATTCATAGAATTCAAACAATCATGACGAGGTTATATTAAGGCTTGAACGTGAAAATGATTAAATGCAGTATCGTTTTGATCATTTTCATGCACTCGATTATACACGAATAGAGCATTTTGATCCTGAATATGTTGAAATTGAAATTTTAGAGGATCTGTTACTTATTTCTGGTCCCCAAACTTTCTGATTTCTCTGATTTGGACGATAATGCGCCTGATACTTTTATCCCATCATGTTTATATGTATTCGATAATCCTTTATGTTGTTTTGAATATTAACCACATTATTGACCTTTTTTTTTTACATGTATACGCTCCGAATAACTTAAATTTTTACACCTCTTAATAAACATTATTTTTTTTTGTGTATGCGTTTAAAATTATATGATAAAATGAAAATTAATTATATGTATACATTTTCAATTTTTAAAGTTTGTTATGTTCTAAATTTAAGTATTTTTAAATGATCAATATTTATTTATTGAATGCAATTAAATTTTTAAATAAATGAAAAAGAACTCATCCTCTAAAAAAGAGAAGGATAAAAAAAGTTTTAGGTATCACTATTAGGGAGCAAGACAACATAATGTCAGTAGGACCCACTAAAATTGTAGTATTTTTTCAATTATCAAAATTTATTTATTAAATATAATTAAATTTTTAAATAAATGAAAAAGAACTCATCCTCTTAAAAAGAGAGGGATCAAAATAGTTTTAGATATCACTATTAGGGAGCAAGACAACAAAATGTCAATAGGACCCACTAAAATTGCAGTATTTTTTCAATTATCAAAATTTATTTATTGAATATAATTAAATTTTTTAATAAATAAAAATTAAACTTTGTTCTCATACAAAAAAATTTCAATAAACACCTCATTTTGTCTGACGTTTTTAGTAAACATGTCGATCGAAATCAATGTGCATAGGAAACGTCAGTTGGACTGACGTGTTTACTAAAAACGTCAGACCAACTGATGTGTTCTAGTCAAAGTAAAAAACGTCAATTGGTCTGATGTTTTTGGTAAACAAGTCAGTCAAAATCAGTGTCCATACAGTTGGACTGACATGTTTACAAAAAATGTCTGACCAACTGACGTTTTTTACTTTGACTAGAACACGTCAGTTGATTTGATATTTTTAGTTGTTGGGCTTGGGCCATAGTGTGACTAGAACGTGTCACTTGGTGTTATGTTTTTAGTTGTTGGGCTTGGGTCATAGTGTTCCACCAAAAATATTATTTGGTCTAACGTTTTTAGGCTAAACACGTCAGATTAACTGACATCTTTGGACTTAAAAACGTTAAACCAACTGACTCTCAGGCTTTGGAAAATGCTTTCAAACTAGCCATCTTTTGTGAATAATTTTTTAAAACCCCTTGGCTTGGGGTAAAACCTCGGTCAACCCAAGTGCAACCCAATATATAAAACCTTCAACCGACTCAACTCAACTTAAGCAAATTCAAGCCCGAGCCCAATCGGTGATTAAGTTTTCAAACTCGGGTTATATAATTCGTATTGCAATTCAAGTTAAACTTGGATTGGAATCGACTTTTTTAGTAATCAAAACCAAATTGAACCAAAAATAGGGTTCAATTTTGTGTTCAAACCCAAACTTGAACATAAATTCTATAAATTTTGCATTAACCAAAACTGAATAGAAAAAAAAAAAGAAAAAAACTTCACATTGCATTAGGGTTCAAACGTCAAACATCAATAATAATGATGGAAGGGTGCGACACAGATGCCTTAACATCTTTTACATATGTGTGTCTGTTTAATTTTTTATTTTTATTTTAAATTCTTGAATTGAATTGGGATTAAACTCGATTTTTTAAGTTCAAGTTAAACCCATCAACCTAAAGCCCCAACAGCAAATTCAAATCGGGTTGATTTTTTTTTTTTTTTGGCCCACATACTGAAAAACACTCAACTCAGGGTTGAGGGAGGGATACAGTTGTTTGCTTTTTTTTTTTTTTTTTGGAGGGGGGGGGTGGTTAATAATAAAACAGAAAAAAATTGATGTCTACCTTCGTCAAGCTACGTTTGGGCAAGGACCTTCGCAAAGTCAGCATCTCATTGTTAAAATTTCCTAATCTTACTTGGAAGATTAAGAGATGGTGAAGATCGAGTGTTAGTCCAGCGGGCAATCATTCATGCCACCAAATATAATCTATTAAACAAAAACACAGTATTAAGCAAATGCTCCTCAAAGGCAAGTCAGTCCTAGCAAGATATGAATCTGTACCAAAGAGCAGTATATGTATCATCTGGCTGTTGGACCACAGGCTCATGACAAGTCGGGGTTGATCACATGATTGGTTTCCTAGAGATAGCAGTTGAAGGGGTGATATGCTACACCAAATAGACGGGCACAGTGAGCTGACCTTATTTATCATAAAAGAAGATGCTTCACTACCCATATATTTCTCTAGTTTCTAGTCATCCACAATGCAAAATTGTGTGTGTGGCGCCGTTGTTTGCCTGAGCCTGTGAAGCGGTAGAAATGACCGCTACCATTTTACACTCAATCAAACGGACCCTACCTAAACTACCAAAAGGGCTTCGATTCAAGATTCTACCAAAGATAGCTTTCATTGCGCAGGGCTGATTCGGCTTGGGGTGGAGGTTTTGGGCTTGAGCATTCCCGACCGCTTAAGGTGTGATTTAGTGATTGTGTGGTTAGCTCCCTTCTATACCCAAATTTGTGTGTCTGGCAGTGAGAAACTAGCACAGTGAAAACTAAAAACACAATCAATAGAATTTATTCGAAAGAGAACATTGGTTTTTTAGGAATCAAAGAGTCACAGAGTCAAAGCCAAATAGACCCAATAAGGTATCCTACTTGGCAATCAGAATTGAATTCAAAATACAATAGTCATGTTCTGAAATTCTAATTCTACAGCAATTCCAAATTCCAGATGCAAAAAGGTTTGAGAATTCTGCTGCAAACCACTCATGAGTGACTCACCAAGTTCATCCAATATTCCACCAAAGCCACCCGATTTACAGCCTGTTAATCTGCCACTAACACAGCCTACGTATGCTTGTCTCTTCACGCAAACATCCAAACCAGTGTTAGTGGAAGAACTAGTGCCCAAGATTGAGAAACCTATTGTATTTTATGAGGGGGAGCCTTCTTTTTACTTCACTAATTAGGAGATCAAACAATCTTGCTTACCTTTGCAATATGCATTAATAGGCAAGTGTGCCTATGGTAGACCAAGTATAGGCGTGATTAGAGAGGTGATAAGGTCTAAATGGGGTTTGAGAGGTGAATTTGAAATTGGTTCAATAGATCCAAGGCACGTGTTGATACGTTTTGAAAAACAGGAGGATTATATGAAAACGTGGTTGAAAGATGCTACTATCATAGAGGATTATTTATTCAGATTCTTTAATTGGTTTCCTACTTTTGTATCAAGGATTGAGCCATCCATTGTGCCGATGTGGATATCATTGCCTGGATTACTTCTTAATTTTTTCAAGAAACAGTTTTTGGATTTGCTGGTAAAACTCATTGGCAAAGTTTTGGCATATGATCAAGCAACACTCTCGTTGTCTAGGCTGGGGATAACAAGGGTATGCGTGGAGGTCAATATACTTGCCAACAATCCAAATAGAATTTGGATTGATATGGGAGTTGAGAATGCAAGATGGCAATGGATAGTATATGAAAGGAACAAGAAATTTTGTAAAAGTTGTAGGAAACAGAGCCATGAGGAACTTGAATGCAGGAGGAAGAAGTCAATGGAGCAATTGATGGTCTCAGAAGGAAAGAATCCAGTCACAGAATTAGCAGAAGGTGAAAAGGAAACTAAGGACAAGAGCAATGGAAAGAATTTTGTAGAGGCAAGTGCAGAGCAGATTAAGGAGAAGGAAATAATGCAAAATTCAAATTATGGGAAAACAAATAAGGAAACAGCATATCAAGGCAAATCTTAGCCGCAGTTAAAGCACTCAAAGCCAGCACATCAGTGGAGAGGGAAGAAGCAACAACAACCTAAGCAAGTCAATAACCCAATAAAGGAAACAACAGTCTCTTTTGGCAAGGAAATATCTTCGGTAATTATAGTAGGTGATATGGAGAAAAAGAAATTTTTTACAAGATTGGAAAAAGGGTGATCATTTGGGTAAAGATAAAATAGTGCAGCATGGAAAGTATATTCCTCCAAAGGAAAGTGTGCAGCTGATAGATTCTGAGAATCCTACGGCATGTGATACACCTTCTAATTAGAACAATGTAGCCAATCCTTTTGATCAAAACAATGATGTCAGTCCTCCTGATCAGAACAATGAAACCTATCCTTAGGCAAAAGATTCAGATAATCCACCATTGTCTAAAAGAGATTCGATACTAGAAAAAGAGGATCATGAACAAAACTTTATGAACACCAACCAGCACTCAAAAATTCAAAAACAGCAAATTGTAAATGAAATCAATGCCACTGATCAAGAATTAACAGAAAATCAGGTTACATCAGGCTATGATTCTGCTGCATATAAGTTGGTTAATTTAAATGATAAGGAGGATGAGAATGGATTTTCTATTTCTTCTGAAGATGTCTCGGACGATGGGATAGACGAGTTCTCTTCCTTGTTAGATTATGATCACTACAACAAAGATTTTGAATACTTAACAGTGGAGGCCGGGGAGAAATCAAAGTCCATTACTCCAGAAATTATGGCAGCAGTCCATAAAAATATTCATAGTCAAGGAGAGATAATTCCAAGCATGTCAGGGGAGGAGATTCAAAAAGCCTTGAAGCTAAGAGGAGTTTATTCAAAGGATGACTACTTTATGAGGTCCTCTTTTCATGAGCAATCAATGGGTTTTTACTCTGATGGGAAGGAGGCACCAGTAGTTCAAGAAAATAATTTAATTCTTTTATGACATCTTCTAAAAGGTTACTGTCAATATGTAATAAGGTTGAGATACGGAAGAAGAGAAAAGAGGAGGAGTTGTTTGCTTTGGTTTTGGCACTTGATAAAGTCAAACCTATAATTATGACAAGATCAAGAACATTCAAGTTGTCAAAGCCAAAGAAATTCTATGGATTTAGATATTATTAATTTTTTATGGATTGGTTCTACTTAATGAGGACTTCTGCAGCCACTACGTTTCCAGCATTTTGTCTTTTAGCATTCTTATTATTATCTTTCAGCTGGGTTATTCGAAGAAAGCAGCAGATTAATGTTCAGCTGTCCAATACCGTTCACGATACTGTTCACCTAACTTTCTGTTGGACTGTCAGCTGACTCATATCCTCTGAACTCTTTGTTAGCTGTAAAATACAACGTTTGAAGTCATTGTTAAGACTTTATTTTGTATTTAAAGTTCTTTTATTATGTAAGGGGAAAGATTTATGTCCTCTCCTCTCTTTATAATTTTGTTATTAATAAAATTTACCCTAAATGAGTTTAACTTTAAACAAAAAAAATAAACCGGGATGGTGCTGTTAGATACTTCTGATCAATAGAATAGCAAGAGAAGTCAACCAAAAAGAAAAATGCGAGAAGTTCATATGGCAGAGCACAATGAGATTTATCATCAATATGATGATGGGAATGGAAACCAGAAGCACGACTGGGGTCTTCGTGGTCCAAGATAATGAAACAGGGGGGCAGCACTAAAACGGAGTACCAATATGCAATACCATTATCCTACTATTAAGACCTTTGATAGGCAGACAGATCCAACAAATGCAAGTTGACTGTACTGAACAGATAATTAAGATCTTTGTCCAACATAAATATAGCAGGCAAAATCTCAACTAGAGGTAACAAATATACATAGATAGATCTCATGCCTTATTCTGTGAATAATTGGTCAAAAGATAGATTAAATTACCAACAGTAGATCCTCATCAGTACAAAAGGATTTTAGGGCATATTCTACACAGCTTGATGTGACCCTCTCATGTTTCCTGCACAAACATTCAAAGTTATTTCAACTATCATTAACCATATCCAAGTTAAGAATATAGCAATGGGTGGACAGGGGGAAAAATTAAAGAAATTCAACAAAAAACCAACATGTACTACACAAGCAAGCTCAACTAAAGACGACAAGGAATCAACTAGATCTGAAGTACCAACACCAATTGAGTTTGGCAATGTTTTGAGAAAGGAGAAACCGAGCTTTGTTGTTGTTGGGTGGGCAAGGTTGCAGATGTGACATAAAGAGGTATTACTGAACCGAGGCAGAATAAGGGAATTGTTAATAAAAAAGCAACAAAGGCACTGAAGCAAAAGGAACAAGGATGTAATCTGTCACATATCACAAAATATGAATGAAAGAGGCAATTTATTGCTCCCTGAAGTTTTTTCTCGAGAGAACAAANATAAAGGCACTGAAGCAAAGGGAACAAGGATGTAATCTGTAACATATCACAACATATGAATGAAAGAGGCAATTTATTGCTCCCTGAAGTTTTTTCTCGAGAGAACAAATTACAAAGAGACAAGTCCACCGAGCCTATGTAACGTAATTTATTGCAAGTAGTTATATTCTAGATTGATCACACATCAGATACAACATGAGTCGTAATCCAATGAGTCCCAAAAAGTACCAAGTAATGTGACATTAAAGCACAATGGAACCAATTTAGGATGCGTTTTGCTGAGCAATTTCCTTGAAGCTATATACAACTAGATGAGTTAATTTCAGTTGGCATTAGAACCCATCACCTGTTGTATTGAAATTCCGGATTTTGAGAAATCTTCTGTTTAGTGAGGCAGTTTTAAGAGGTTTCAAAATAGACATTGGTGTACAAATTGATGCACTTTCAAGTTTCAAAATTTTCATGTGTTCTCCTATTTTCCCCCACCAGTCCAGCTCTCTAGTTGTCAGCCCTTTGACAATACTCCATAAGTTGATATCCATGTTAATTTTTTTATGCTAAATTAGTCAATCTGTCACCAAAACTAAGACGGATTGAAAGCGAAAGATGATGATTAAATACATAGAGCTGGCCCAATCTCGAATCTCAAACTCACCGGTAACATCATTTTAGCCACAAATTGCAACATGGTGACCTACAAAAGACATCAGCCTAACTAATATGAATATGTGTGCTTTGATTATGAGGGGAATATGGCACAGCCAATTCCAGATGAGATAACAATGAAGCCATGCATCTATAATACTCTGAGAGTTGGATAGCTTGGATAAATAAATAAAAAAAGATTCTGAAAGGATAGTTTTTTTTTTTTGCTCGTGTAAATAGAGATAATAAGGGGAAGCGTACTTTAAAGTATTTCTACTAAAGAGTAATCCTACTAACTAAATCTAGAAAAGGAAAGAAAAGAACTAATGTACTGTCCAGGTGACCTCCTGTGTTCCGTGTGGATGGGCCTCTTGTTACTTGAGCGCAATTCTTTTAACTACCTGTGGAAGATGATCTGCAAGAATAATTCATTCCCTTTTTGTGGAGAGTCCCCATTTAGCAAGGGCATGTGCAGCTTCATTATCCTCTCTATACACGAGTCAGGCTCCATTCAGGGTGTTGTTCCAGCAGTTGCTTCGTATCCTTTGTAAATTATCTCGATGGGCCAAGGGATTTTATAGCAAGGATTTATGNCTCTCTATACACGAGTCAGGCTCCATTCAGGGTGTTGTTCCAGCAGTTGCTTCGTATCCTTTGTAAATTATCTCGATGGGCCAAGGGATTTTATAGCAAGGATTTATGGCAGCCAAAACCGTTACTTGAGAATCACTTTCCACCCCACCATAATTCCATTCCTTCTTATGTGCCCACATTGCTGCCTCTCTCTAGCTGCAAAAGCCTCTGCTACCAGGGGGTTTTCCTCCTTTACTGCCTTAACATATGCCTCCATGACTTGACCTTGTTGCCCATTCCTAGCAATTGCTGAGATATGAGATTCCTTTTCCCCCATAGCTGCATCCACATTGCTTTTAATTTCCCCATCCCAAGACCTAGACCATCATTTTTGTGCATGATTCCTTGCTGCCATCTTTGTAGTAATAGGAGGTTGGGCTCTTACTTGGCTACGTTCATTGAAGACATTTGAAACTTCGTTAAGAATTGCCATCGGGTTGGGCTTGGCATCTCTGTAACAGATCATATTCCACTATTTCCACACCGTTGTAATTAGAACAACAGCGAATAAAAGCAGCTTATTGAAGTGTGGGGCATCTGAACCGAAAACCAGTGTGGGATTAAGAATATTGTGAATCCAATCTTGAAGAGTGAAGTGGGAGAAAGGTTCAGTCCTGAATCCCCAAATCTGGAACCATATTAGCCGAGCTATATCACATTTGAAAAATAGATGAGATTCCGTCTCCACAGCTTGGTAGTTCACATCACTAATAATACAGAAGAAAGCAGATGATGGCCAGATTTTTAATGCATAATTTGGGAAATTTTTAGCTTTAAATAAGTTACTGTTAGAGCACTTCCACATCAAATTGGATGCTTTAACAGTTATTTTCATATTTTTTATTGCAGCTTATTTAACCTAAGATAAAAATAGCTTAAATACACTGAAAAAAGCTGGTTTTACAGNAAAAGGATAGCTGTTACAATGCCAACATCTGATAGTTCAACAATTAAGCAATGAACAGGCCTAAGTTTCATCTGGCATACAGAACTAATCATTATTAATATTTTTGAGAAATTATAACTTAGCCTTTAGAGAATTTGTAAAATCATGGAAGTTAAAATTATTATTCCACATAAAAGGGAAAAAATTAAATCTGATATCTGAAACTACCCATGTTTTAAAAACAAAGACACCACTTTAAAACAGAGGACAGACCAACTGGTAAACAAATCAAGCATTTATAAAATATGCAGACTACTTTGAACCAACATTACAAGCCATACAACTTCTGTATGTCCTGGTATTATTACCTAATGTTCTATCATTATGATACAGTGAAGTAGGAAAAGGTAACTGAAAATTTTTGCAATAAATGTGCTGAATCAACAATTCAAATGCTGCCTATGACAAGACAGAAACCAAAGGTTCTAAGAAAAAGTTACACATCAGCTGATGTATTTATGTACATAACTTATTATTAAATACCCACCTCTGACATATTCATTGTGATAAGAGCTTGTATCCCAAATCAAACGATTTGGGCAAATAAGGTTTGTTTATATGGTTAAAGGGTCACCTCTCATATTGCTAATTAATTTTGAGTTGAATGCCTAAGTTCTTGGTGGTTAATGGATCATGTCTTACCCATTATTCATGCTTGTTTGTTTTTTTGTTGCCAAGGGAATGTGTACAGAGAGTTTGTATTCTACATAAAATGGCTAAGGTCACTCAAGAGTGGTTTATATTGTAAAAGAGTCTCTCCACTCATTTTCAAATGATTTTGTGTTGGTTGCTCTACCATTCGTAACTGTTGAACAATCTAAAGAAATAAAAGAGATAAGAAAAGAGGAGGCTATGGTTTGATTGATACTGCATAATTCAATTGAAATACAAGGAAGTAATTTAATCTAAATACAAAGAGACTATATATAAGCTAAATAAGGTAGAGAAAGTAAAGGACTATTCTACCCTTAATAAATAAAATAACCCTATATTTCTTAATATCTCCCCTCAAACTCATGATGCAGCAGCGACAAGCATCGAGAGTTTGCCAACTAGAAAACGAAAACGGGAAATAGAATGCGACTTGGTAAAGAAATCTGCAATCTGCAAAGAAGAAGAAACAAAGGGCAAAGTAATGGTGTCATGCTTGGGATGATGACGAGTAAGATGATAATCGATCTCAATGTGCTTAGTTCGTTCATGAAAAACCGAGTTGTGAGCAATCTGAATAGAACTCCGGTTGTCACAATACATAGGAGTGGGATGAGAAAGAGAAACTCTCATATCTACAAGTAACCAACGTAACCAAACAATCTCTTTGATAGTAAATGTCATAGCACGATATTCTGCTTCGGTTGAAGATTGAGAAACAATATATTGTTTCTTGCTCTTCCAAGAAATAAGAGAATCACCCAAAAAGATACAGAAACCAATAACATATTTACGATCTGTGGGATCACTACCATGATCAGCATCAGAGTATGCACACAGCTCCAAAGAAGAGGTGGATGGAAGTAAAGGCTCTGAAAGACTGTACCCCACAGATATCTCAAAATACGAAGAATCGCTGCCCAATGAACTGTAGTAGGAGAAGCAACAAATTGACTAACAACATGAACATCATATGTAATATCTGGACGAGTAATAGTGAGATATACCAAGCTCCCAACAATAGTACAGTATAAAGTGGGATCTGACAAAGGTAAACCATCAGAAGAGGAATACTTTGTGTTAACCTCAATGGGAGTATCTACAGTCTTATTATCAGTATATCTTGCTCGCTCAAGAATATCTGCAACATATTTCGACTGAGAAAGAAGATAACCTCTGGGTGAGCAGGCTACCTCAATACCCAAGAAATATCGTAGAGAACCCAAATCCTTCATTTCAAACTGTCTAGCTAACTCTGTCTTCAAAACTGAAATACCATTAATATCATCACCAGTAATAATTATGTCATCAACATATAAAGACAGAATGATACGACCTGCATCAGTGCACTTAACAAAAAGAGCAGAATCATGACTACTAGAAGTAAACCCAAGGGAAGAGATCACAACAGAAAATTTCTCAAACCAAGCACGAGGTGCTTGTTTGAGACCATATATCACTTTCTTGAGCTTGCAAATATACCCAGAATCATGTGAAACACAAGGAGGGGGAGCCATATAAACTTCTTCTTGAAGATCCCTATTCAAGAAGGCATTTTTAACATCAAGTTGAGAGATATACCACTGACGAACCAAAGCAACAACAATAAGAGTACGAATAGTAGTCATTTTTGCAACAGGAGCAAATGTCTCCTCATAATCCATACCATACTGTTGAGAGTACCCTTTTGCAACCAACCTAGCTTTGTATCGCTCAACAGATCCATCAGAATTGGTCTTAATTTTAGACACCCATCGACAACCAACAACACTCTTACCAGGAGGTAGAGGAACCAAATCCCAAGTACCTGTCTTATGCAAAGTAGAAAGTTCCTCATCCATAGTTTGCTGCCAAAGAGGGTCAAGAATTACCTCTTTATAGGAAGAGGGCTCAGAGAGACAATGAATAAAAGCTAAAAAGAAAGTAAAAGATGAAGAATAACAAGAATAAGTAAAATCTAGTAACTTTGTGGACTTACGAATGCGTGTGGATTGACATAGAAGTGGATCCACAATCTCAAACGAAGCTTGAGGGACCATAGGAGAGGAGGTAGCTTCAGGTGTGCTAGAGTGTAAAGTGTCAGTACCTGTAGAATGATCAGTGCTACTGTTTGAAGTATTAGAAACCTGAGATGACAAACTATCAGAATTCTCAGAAAAAGGATCTATACGAATAAGATCAGATCTAGTCAAGCTGTAAGTAGTAGATGGAATAGAAAAGAAAGGTATATGCTCAAGAAAAACAACATGACGAGACACATAAAATTTATGAGTTATTGGATCAAAACAACGATACCCCTTTTTACTTTCACAATATCCAAGAAAGACACAAATAGCAGATCGAGAGGACAGCTTGTTGAGTTTAACATGAGGACGAAGAACGAAACAAGTATAACCAAAAACTCTAAATGAAGAATAATCAGGGGCATACCCATACAACTTTTCGAAAGGAGAAACACCTGAAATATGAGAAGATGAAATTGTATTAATCAAACTTACAACAGTAAGAATAGCTTCACCCAAAACTCACTAGGAACAGAAGAAGACAACAAGAGAGAACGAGCAGTTTCAACAATGTGCCTATGTTTTCTTTCAGCAACACCATTTTGTTCAGGAGTATCTGTACACGAAGTTTGGTAATAGTTCCATCTAAGGCAAGTAACTCAACAAATTTATTAGAAGTGTATTCCCCACCCAAATCATACCTAAAATATTTGATAACAGCAAAATGTTGAGTTTTGACAAGAGCTCGAAAGACTGTATATATCTCAAAGAATTCAGAACGATATTTCATTAAATAAATCCAACAATAACGAGTATGATCATTAGTAAAAGAAACATAATATCGAGACCCTCCTTTTGTGGCAACAGGAGAAGGTCCCCATACATTAGAATGAATCAAATCAAATGGAGAAGAAGAAACAGAAATACTTCGATTAAAAGGTAAAGCTGAAAATTTTGCCAGTTTACATCCACTACAATCAAAAATATCACAAGTTTTCAAATTTCCTAAAGCCCCTGTGGATGCCAAAAATCTCAAACGAGAAAACGAAACATGACCTAAACGAGAATGCCATAAATAAAAACTAGAAGAAGAAGGACTCAAACGAAAAGAAGATAAATCAACACTAGTAGCAGCAGCAACAACTGACACTTTTAACTCATCCAAAATATATAGTCCCCCTTTCCTACGGCCTGTCCCAATCAGCTTCTGAGACTACAGATCCTGCACATAACAAGAAGAAGAGGAAAATGTGACTAAATTTTCAGA
Source organism: Ilex paraguariensis (assembly GCA_963454935.2). Taxonomy (NCBI): domain Eukaryota; kingdom Viridiplantae; phylum Streptophyta; class Magnoliopsida; order Aquifoliales; family Aquifoliaceae; genus Ilex; species Ilex paraguariensis. The sequence continues at coordinate 903,280 of CAUOFW020000725.1, read as the reverse complement.
ATCACATAACTGACCAACAGAAGCAAGATTTAATGTGAGTTTTGGAATATGATAAATATTAGGGAGAGACAAGTGAGGTGTGACAACGGAACCAACACCTGCTAAAGGCATAGGAGTGCCATCAGCAGTTATAAAAGGAATAGAAGATGAAGGAGATACATAAGCAAAAGATGAAGAATCTGAAGACATATGATGTGAGGCACCAGAATCCAAGACCCATACAGAATGTGACATACCTGGAGAACTATGAGGCAACTGACCTCCTGAAGAAGAAACAGACATAGCTTGTGGATGTAAGGAGAGAAACTTCTGAAATTACTCAGCCAAGGTACTGAAATCAGTGAAAGGACCTGATGAAACTACTGTTGCAGTATTAGACTGTGGTGGTTTGTAACCTTGAGGTGGTTTAGGAGCATTAGATTGTGACTGGTTGCCAGACTTCCAAGCTTGAGAATGCTGCTGCGATTGATTCTGCTGTCTTAACTTAGGACATTAAGCCTTCTAATGACCTTTCTGCTTACAGAAGCTGCACTCGTCGAAGGCAGGCCTTGTGTAAGGCTTATTCTGATTATGAGAGAATAATTTAGAAGGTACTGCTAGGACAGAAGGATCAGAAGTAGAAAGAATTCCTTTGTCAGAATAAGACTTAAGACGTATCTCTTCAGCAAATAACTCACTGACAACTGAGTCAACAGAAAGAAGTGGTGAACGATGCAAAATTGAACCTCTAAGTCCTTCAAAATCACTACGAAGTGCCATTAAAAATTGTACCAACCGTTGTTGCTCTCTACGAGCAATATAGGCGCCACATGCCTTTAATTCAGTCGATTCTGTAAGAGCAATTGATCCCAAAGATCTGTCATAGCAGAATAAAACTCCTGAATACTCATATTCTTCTGCTGAAGAGCTCATATGTCATGCTCCAATTGATACTGCTTTGCAAAATTTGATTGAGTGAATAACCTTTGCAGATGATCTCAAATCTCCTTTGCTGTCTCATACTTTGTCAACTACGTACCTATAAAATGCTCAACAGAATTGTTGATCTAAGTAATAATTTTTGCATTGTCTGCTTCCCAGACATCTATCAAATCAGCATAACCCGCATCAGTATTCTTAGGTTTCAAAGAAGTTCCACTAACATATCCCCATAGTTTTTTACCCTTAAAGGGTCACCTCTCATATTGCTAATTAATTTTGAGTTGAATGCTTAAGTTCTTGGTGGTTAATGGATCATGTCTTACCCATTATCATTCCCCGTTATTCATGCTTGTTTGTTTTTTTGTTGCCAAGGGAATGTGTACAGAGAGTTTGTTTTCTACATAAAATGGCTAAGGTCACTCAAGAGTGGTTTATATTGTAAAAGAGTCTCTCCACTCATTTTCAAATGATTTTGTGTTGGTTGCTTTACCATTCGTAACTGTTGAACAATCTAAAGAAATACAAGAGATAAGAAAAGAGGAGGCTAGAGTTTTATTGATACTACATAATTCAATTGAAATACAAAGAAGTAATTTAACCTAAATAGAAAGAGACTATATATAAGCTAAACAAGACATGGAAAGTAAATGACTATTCTACCTTTAATAAACAAAATAACCCTATATTTCTTAACGGTAACAATTCTAAAAGCAAATTTTCACATCATATTCTTTCTGCCTTTTCTCTCTTGGGACATTCAAATGATTCAAACAGTTACCAGTCATCAACATATGAAACATCAGATTATTTAGGAGAAGATACAAAGGCCACATCTATGACCAAATCAATTGATGAAGTTTTCTAAATCACCAAAATACATTAAAAAAAAAAAAGCTACCACGAAATAATATGCAGGAAGCCTTCACTTGTGCAATTCCCAAAATTGTTCCAATATTATTATGTCTTTGCCAGCAATGGTTTGACATACACTTTATAAGAAATCAGAAATTGTCAGTTTTTTGTATTGATTTAATCCGTGTTAAATAATTTATGTAATATTGAAATCAAAAATTGTTCGAATAATAAATAGCTCCAAAGTTAAGTATACAATGAAAATAAGCAGTAATCCAATACTTCAAAAATTCGAAAGCAATGAGCTAGTTCTAACAATCCGATCATGTAAGGAAATTTATAAACCAAGAAACAAATAATTTAGAAAGAACAATCTGAAAAAGAGAGAGGATCGGGACTGAAGAGGGCAGAAGGGCACAGAGGAGAAAACCTGTCCGAGAGAGTGACTCGGTGTCTCAGCAATCTTGGGGCTTTTTTTCCACTCTAAATCATTCTCATGATTGGATCAACAATGGTTTTTTTTTTAAGTCGAAATGGTAGAAAATAGAAATTGTATTACATCTGAAAGAAGAAATGATACTAGGTGCCAACTCTTGCTAAACATTAACATTTTCATCGCATCGAGCTTTTCTAGTTGCTGGTGATTTATACAATTTTTTGATCGTCTAACTGTGGACAAAGAAAAAAAATAAACAAGCGAACAACGTACTGAATATCTACATAGTAGTTCTTAAAGGAGAGAAATCCTCAGAATGATCACTTATCATCTTTAGGACCATAGATGAAACACCTTCCAGCATAATCTCATCACAACCAGATCAACAATGTTTGTTGGGTAGACTATTAATTTGATAATTATAATTGATAAATTTTTTAAATGAAGTATAATATTTTTTTTATTCTATATAATTTTGAGCATGCAGGGCAATAAAACTATGCTTACCAAATGTCAATATAAAAATTTTCCCATGTTTTCTTGAGATAAAAATTTAAGATAAACATTCAGTAACCATGTAATTGTGCACCTATAGGGTTTATTTGATTACGTTAGGCGTTCCTTGTTGCCCATGTAAGATAATGCCCAAAAAAGGAAAATATTTTTTTTGGGAAAACTATATCTACATCCTTTATGATGAATAATGTTATTTGAACGATTTCTACAACTAGATTGGTAGAGAAATGTATTTAATATGGAAATCCACCAGTAATTCAATGACTTTATTGTATTAACTCACAAACTAAATCAACAAGTTAGATTAAAATAATAAAAAAGAAAATTTCTTCACCAAATTCACAATCTCTAAAGTGACTAGCGCGTTTCGTATCGAATCTCACATTCATAACTAAGGAAATATTAGGTGGCGTGCCAATAAAAACTCGATACGTGGATACCCACAACTGTCTAAACGCGTGCAATTGTTAGGAGGAGAAGGAGGAGTTGAGCAATTATGACACTCGGGGCTGAGTATATCACCTGGAACCTAGCATTAATGTGGGTCGTGTTGGTATGATAGACCATTAATGATTGTCTAATCCTCGAAGAATGTGGAGACAATCGTTATTATGAGACATTAATTGCCACCGTGCCTAAGAGGAGCCCTTGGGGGATTCCGAGGGGATCTATTTCCTTCTCACGAAAGCTCAAGTATGGGCTCTGAGTATCGATGTGGAGCACTCAATAGCTAGAGATTGAACCAAAAATGCTCGACGGAACCCTGAGAGAAGATCCAGTTGTTCGGGCAATTAGCATTAATGAAAATGACGAAATAACAACTATGATATTAGATTGTGAACCCATGCCATTAAATTCTAGTATGAGACTCCAAATTAGAGTCATCATTAAGCATCGAGGTATGAATACCCCTTAAAAAACTAAGTTAAGGTACGCAATATTGAATCAAGAATGATTTAAGTTTCGAAGGAGATTAGTTGGGTGTACACCAACCCCTTTCCAAACTCTTCTTCCGTGTCAAGTTTATCGTTTAAAATCATTTAAAGGGTTGCTCTCTCAACCCATTACAAAAATTTGACTGTGCAATAACTAAAAGTTCTAAGATTTGATTATTTCTTAGAGTTTAATACTAACAACAAAACTGTATCAGATGTCACCACCTTTTACGATCCATCGTAGATATCCTACAATTTTTAACATCAACCCAGTGGGAGAGTGGTATAATTTTTACAAACACGAGAGTTCCTTTTAAAACGACACAAACTATTGGCACAGGGGTGTTATTATAAATTATCCCATAAAAAGGGGGTATTATTGATTTTTTTAATAACTGTCGTATAATCTATGTTTTTCAACTTTAGTGGCTTCGGTTTTGAATAAAGTGTCACCCAAAGTTTACTAGCCGTTAGTTGGTGTTGGCTACTTGTATTTCCTTTTTGGGTTGGAAAGACGAGGAAAAAAAAGGAGAAGTTATGAAACATATGAAGAAAAAAGCTCAACCACTCCTGCGAAGTTGTCAAACTCATTATTAGGGTTTTTTTAAAATTGTTTTAAGTAAAGCTTTTGAGTTTGGACTTGGCTAGGGGTAAACAGATCTTGGTTTAGGCTTAGGAAATATAGTTTTTGTATTATTTTACGTTGTGAACGATCATAACATTCTCTCAATTGAATGACTAAAACTGTAACCTTAAATCATATATGAGTCGTGATCATGAAGATAGGCAAAATATCACGGTTTAGGCTTAAAAAATATAATTTTTGTATTATCTTACGGCGTCGTCGTGAGTGATGCATCTTAGTATTCTCTCAATTGATAACTAAAACTACAACCTTAAATCATATTTATGTTGTGATCATGAAGGTAGGCAATAGATCACAGTTTAGGCTTCGAAAAAATATTTTTTGTATTAATCTACGACGGCGTGAGCGATGCATCTTAGCATTCTCTCAAATGATGACTAAACCTGAATCCTTGGATCAGATTTGGGTTGTGATCATGAAGGTAGGCACTCGTATCAAAGTGTTAATCCCTAACTAGGGTTGATAATTGAATTGAATTAGTTGAGTGCGACTTATTTTGGGTTCGATTCGGGCTCATTTCATTTTCTAAACAAGTCGGGTTTGTATAATTTTTTAAGCTCGTTTAAGACTTGACTTGTTTATATATAAAATAGTCAAACTACTCAGACTCAGCTCGATTTCTAAAAAAGTCGAGGTTGAACAAATTTGTAAGCTTATTTAAAAAAACGAATTCAACAAATTCGATTCAATTATGAGCTCTACTCCAATGCTCTGTTCAGTCCCCAGGGTTCTAAATTTATCTCAAAAACACATATTTTCAGGGAACAAAAAGTTCAGGAGAGATGGAAGGATGTGATTAGAGGATGACGCAGCGGTTTTGAAACATATGGAACAAGTCTTACCCTAAAATATTCAAAACCATGATTATTTTACAAGACATCCATTAATCTGCCTTGACTTCGAAAAATGCCTTATACTACGGCATTGCATTAGCTCGACTTTAATTATCATCGAGTAGGGTGGTTCAATAAGATATCGGTAGAATTTCTCACTATAAAGTTAAATGTTTGAATCTTTGAGTCAGCAATTAATCGTTATATTAGCTTAGTTAAGTTCATTCTTGAGAGGAGTAATGAACGCGGTTAGGGATCTCATAATTCTATTAATGAGGGTTTATCAGGATAGTTTCTGAATGCTTTTCTTTACCCCATCCCTTTTTTCAACCATTAGAAAAAAAAAAAAAAACCTCCACTTTAAATGTGCTCCTCGAGACAAACCACCTGCATAGGTTTTTTTTTTTTTAAATCTATCAAAAATGTCTGCACCCAAAAAGTGATTTTGTTTCATGATATATTGTGTAACTCATGAATAAAAAACGTATGTGTAAGACTTTTTTTGTTCTTTCTAGATTGTCGATACCTATTAAATGGGTTTGTACGCCAAAACTAGGGCATTCTTATTTGTGTTAAAAATTCGTGTTTTATTGAGTGACAGTTGTGTAACAGATTGTATAAATATATAGTTGTCACCTCTATTTGAAATATCTATTTTCATTTATTATGACTTCTTATTTTCAAATATTTTTGAATTTTTGAAAGTTTATTATGATTGAATCACCCTTATAAATGCAACAGTATATGCTTGTGGGTGGGACTGTTCATGTAATCAACATGGTGGGTCATGCATGTTAGGTAATATTGTGGAGTTGGAATACCCAACTTCAAATCTTTCACCAGCTTATTTTAATGAATCTCATTCAATATATGTTACTTTTTTTCACAGTACCATCAAACAACTTTATGCAAGAAATTAAGCTAAATCAGTGCTTGCTGACAAAAAAACTTTCCTCTGGACTTTTTGGCTAGGCTTAGGCCATGTGGGTAGCAAAGCATGGTCCCAAGTTATTTAAGAGTGCATGGCATGATTGAATAAGCACACAGTACCACCGTTTTGATACTATGGAAGGATGTATCATACAGGGTTTATTTTTTTTGGTTTAACGGTCACGAGTGTTTAGGTTAGTTTACCCGCATTTTAACTTTTCTTTGATTCTATCAAAAACAAGTCATTCACGCCGGAACTAGGGTATTCATGAGAGATAAATTTTTCACGCCCTCGGTCCAAGGAGTTGCCATGAGAGATAAATTCTTCACGCCCTCGGTCCAAGGAGTTGCCAACATTCAAATTTATGATGTTTAAATTACAGCTCATTCTTGTTTTCACTTGAACTATCATTTGGAATTATATCCTGCACATAGTTGTGACTACATATAACAACTTATTTCCAAAGGATGGCTACACCTCTATATAAGCTTAAATTAGAGTTCACAAGGTGTAACTTGGGTCGGTTAGACAGATTGAAGAGTCAATCCTACAAATATTATATATTATTGGCTGAACATGATTTATAGAAGTTGAATTCACACAATTTTTGACCCTAAATCCTATATTGCTTGAATTTAAATTAAATCCGATTATTAAAAATCTCCACCTAAGTACTAGGTATTTTTAGATTAGGCTTGAGCCAAATTTGAATCGATTACTTCGAGTTCCAACACTACACGTCACTAGAGTCAAATCTTGGTGGTGGGGTAAGCTTATTGTATAAACACACGGTGTTGTAAAACTAGTTTAATGTGTGAGACAATTACAATTATAGAATTTAAGAAAGACCAAATGTATATAATTTTATCGTACATACAAAAAATTATTTCCGAGATAGGTATACAAAAAATGAATAATAGACACCATGGGTCCATAAAGAGGGAAAAATAAATGATGGCACATGTAACCCGAGGGTTGGGGGGGGGGGGGGGGGGGGGGGGGGAGGACAAAGCCTTGGGGTTAACTCGCGCCACTCCGGATATAGTAACTAGAACAACCCTTTATTAGACCTTCCTCATTTATATAGTGGGTAGGAAATAGCAAATGCACAATCCAACCTATTAAAAAAAATACCTTACAACTTTAACCCAACCTTAGTATTACACTTATTCTCAATAGTGATTAATATAACTAAGTTAACTTAGTCTTAAATCATAATCTACATTTGAGATTTTGACTTAAATGAATATAAAAGACGAGTCACAATATTCAAAATAAAAAATCCTAAAGAAAAAGTTTTAGAAACGATAGGAGTTATTACTTGCACTAGCACCTAAGTTTATTGTCCCTAATTTTAATCCTTTTTTTTTTTTGGGGTCACTGTTATACAATGTAGGTGTGTTTGCTTTATGTAATAGGGAAGAGGAATTAAAAAAAATAATGTGCAGCTCATCTTATCTCTCTTATAACTTTGATTAGATACATATTTTGAGCATAGTATTATCATCTAAAAATTATATCGACCCGGATGAATTATGTATTAAATTAATACCACCTATAGCTTCTTAAATAAACCCACATTTTTGGTGGGTTTAAACAATCCGATTGGAAAGTATTCGAATAAAATATATTTTTACCTTCAAGAATTTATAATATATAAATATTACTCTTTATCTTGAGAGTTTTTTAATAATTTAACGTTTATACTTTATACTATTATTCAATACTTCATCCAAATAAAGTATTGATGAGATAAATGCAGGATCTACTATTTCTTAATACTTAAATCAAATATGAGATGAAGATATATTATTATTATAATTAATTAATGAAATAAATAAATAAATATATAATAGACGAGTTTGTCCAACCTAATCCTTTCTAATAATTAAACTAAATACACCCAGAATGTTTGTATTGTTTACACCTTTTTCGTTCATCGCACAGGTTGCGGCTAGTACCGATTGGTTTAAGGGTGATGACATAGTAAGCTTCACAATAAATTTGGGAATTAATTTGAATGGGAATAGGGCTAAAACGGTAACTCTGCTAGTGTTGACATATCCGTCCCCCCTACGGCTACGAGGCCTTATTTTATTATTTGTTTGAATCGACCTGCACTTAGCAAGAAAGAGAGAGACGTTGGCTTCTGGCAATTGGCAGTTTACCTTATAAAGCTTTCAAAATCAAATTCGACGGAACGTCGAGAAACAAAGGAGAGGAAGAGAGAGAGAGAGAAAGAGACAGATAGAGAGAATAAAATCAAGTAAGTCCTATGAAACCTGTGTCTTTTCTCAGATATCATCTGTTGGATCAAACTCTAGTAATCATGGCTACTTTCATGGTTGTCATACAAATTTTTTAAAGCCCCTTGAAAATTTTCAAATTATTCCTTCACCCTTAAACACAGTCATGTTCGAATTTGAATCCTCACGGACTATGACATCTCTTCTTCACCGAAACAAGCAAGAAATCAGCTGAACTTTGGCCTATCATATCTAACACTACTCCAATTTCTTCTTCAAGCACTTGGGTTTCAAGATTTTCTAGTTGAGATGGAAAGTGTAGCTGAGAAGAGCAAGAAAAAGGATGGGTGTGTTGGTGGGTCTGTGTCATTCACAGATTCGGGTTCGCAGTGCAGAGAAAGCAGTACGAGTTCTAGCAGATCGAGCTCGGATACGTCGTCGGACGAGGCCAAGACTGTTACTGACTGTTCTTCTTCGTCGGCTCCGTTGGGTTGGCCGATTCGGAAAGCCCAGGTGTCCAAGTGCTCGATTTCTGATGTCCCTGATGATAAACCCAAAACCCATTTGGATGTTCTCAAATTGAAGAAAATGGAGTCGAGAGTTTCAGGTCAGTGATGGCGTGTTGTGTTTAAAACCCCCGTTTGGTTGCATAGAAAACATGGGAAATTGAACAAATTCAAACACAAAAGAGGAAAGGAAGTTAAGATAAAAGTAATATATGTTGGTTCTTGTGTTTGCTGTTGTTTGGCTGTTCAAGAATGAATATTTAAACACAACCAAGTCAAAGTGCCGTTTCAGACTTGGTGCTATGATGGTTTCTCTGTTCTGGGTTCTCAAGTAATTAACTCTTAGCCGTTTCGACACTTTCTCCAGCCAAACATATTCTGTCTCTGTGTGTGTGCATATTTTCAAATTTTGAATAATTTCTAGTGAATGGGCAGACAATTTCTGGCGTTATACATTTCTGAAGTTTGTTTATTTATCCTTTTTTTTTTTGTGAATAGAAATGGAGATGATGAAAGAGAGGTTTGCAAAATTGTTACTTGGTGAAGACATGTCTGGAAGTGGTAAAGGGGTTTGCACAGCATTGGCAATTTCAAACGCCATTACCAACCTTTGTGGTACTCGCTCTCTCTCTCTCTCTCTCTCTCTCTCTCTACAGATATACACACACACAATTCAGTCTATCTCTGTCTTTTGCAAGTTTTTTATTCTGTTTTCCTTTTTAATGTTTAGTAATTCTTCGAAAAACTATCTGCAGCTACGGCATTTGGGCAATTGTGGAGACTAGAACCATTGGCTCCTGAGAAAAAATTGATGTGGCAAAGAGAAATGGAATGGCTTCTCTGTGTTAGTGATCATATTGTTGAATTAATACCTTCTTGGCAAACATTTCCTGATGGAAGTAAGCTCGAGGTAGTTCAAACTCTATTCTCAATTTCTGATAAGATTCAAATTGTAGTCTGTAATTTTAGCATAGAATTCACTTAAGTTTCATATTAAGCGTTCCATGATATTTTAATTCATTTGTAGCATTTATAAAGTGCACAAAAATGTACTTGAACTACTTGCAGAGTTGAATCCAAATCTGATTGCTATTTATGTACCCTATTTATGTTGAATCTCTTTCCAAGTGTACATTATCATTGGATACGAGATAGTCTCAAGCATAAATGAATCCGAAAAATCTTGCTAATCTAATACATGCCTAAACCGAAAAGGAAAGTTTGAGCTGATTAGATTTTTTCGTTACTGAACTACTGTTTGATATCTCGTGGTCTTTTCTGTGTTTGATCCTTAGGTGATGAATTGCAAGCCACGGTCGGATATATTTATTAACCTCCCGGCTCTCCGTAAACTAGACAATATGCTTGTTGTAAGAATTAACATTGATTTTCTTTTCTTTTTTTCTCTTGGTCAATCTCTACTGGAAACCCAATCTGATTTTACTTCTACTAACTACTATTACAGGAAATATTAGATAGTTTCAGCAATAATACAGACTTTTGGTACGTTGATCAAGGAATAGTAGCCCCAGAAGCCGATGGTTCAGCCTCTTTCCGTAAAACCCTTCAACGGCAAGAAGAAAAGTGGTGGCTACCTGTGCCTCGTGTCCCTCCTGGTGGTCTCCCTGAAAATACAAGGAAAGATTTGAGTCACAAGCGTGAATGTGCAAGTCAAATTTTAAAAGCTGCTATTGCAATCAACAACATTGCTTTGGCTGAAATGGAAGTTCCTGAATCATACATAGAAGGTCTTCCTAAGGTTTGAGATTCCGACAAGGCCAACTCTCTATTTTATGTGATCATTAATCATCGATTAGACAAAGATATTGGCTGAGCTTTTTTAAATTTGTGGAGGGGTCAATAATTATTCTTTTTGTTGTAAGCACTAAAAAAACTGTATCTTGCTCGGTTATTTAATCTGGAATGCTGCAAAAGATCCTGGAATCATGCTGACTAGCTCCAAATGGGAAAAAGTGTTGTGGTTGTTAACTTGCATTTTTTCTCTCCAAAACATACTCATGAGAACTCAATTCAACTTAATAAAGTCTTGTCCCAACTATATGGGGTTGGCTAAATGATGCTTATTTTGCCACTGTGTTCAATAAGAGCCATATTTTTGTTAGAACATATTCCTAATACATTTGCAAATATTCTATTTCTTACTATGAAAATAAATCTAATAGAATTATTCTTCTGGTTTTAGAATGGGAGAGCCTGTCTTGGGGATTTTATCTACCGGTATATAACATCAGAACAGTTTTCCTCGGAGTGCTTGCTTGATTGCCTGGACTTGTCTTCTGAACATATTGCCCTAGAGATTGCCAACCGTGTGGAGACCTCAATTTACGTGTGGCGTAGAAGATTTCATCCAAAGCCCCTACCTAATCCAAACCGTTCTGCTGCTAAATCATCTTGGGAGATGGTCAAGGTTCTAATGATTGATGGAGATAAGAGAGAATTGCTTGCAGAAAGAGCTGAAGGCCTCCTGCTGAGCTTGAAACAGCGCTTTCCTGGTCTGACTCAAACTACTCTGGACACCAGCAAGATCCACTGCAACAAGGTTCAAACACATTTTAATTCCCGAATCTTGTTCTCCTGAGTTCCTAAGTTTTTGTCCATCATATCCATTATGCGCTTTTGACTCTCTTTCCAACTTTTCAGGATGTTGGAAAATCCATTTTGGAGAGCTACTCAAGAGTCTTGGAGAGCCTTGCCTTCAATATTGTAGCTCGCATTGATGATCTACTCTATGTGGATGACTTGACCAGGCAATCTGATAAGCTCGAACCAGTTCCTACAGTCAGTGTAATCTCTCACAAGAAGGTGTCAATCCCGTATTCAGTGTCTGTCTCGGGCACTCCATACAAAACACCAAACTTTTCACCTGCATCGCTTGTAAGCCCTGCAAGGGGGGAGAGAACTCCATTTCTCAGAGGCAACAGTAACAAACCGCCTCGTCTTGGCTTTGGAGTGAAAAGAGTCTTGACAAATTATCTTGGTGGCGAAACAAAGGCGAAGAACTGTGGCAATTCACTAGAAGGGTCACGCTCTATCTCAAACAGAAATGCAGAACAGCCAGCATGTCAAACTGGCATGGGAGGCACAGAGCGTAAAAAGGAGTCATCAGGCAACAAGAATGAGACTAGGTTACGCCCAATCAATCACTGAGTTTTCTCAAGGGGACAGAGAAGGATTAACCATTAAAATAGATGTCTAAAACAATTATCCTAGAAGACTTCTTGATTGTCATTGTTAGCATACATATATTGTTCACTTTTATTAGTGTCTTAGATTTCTTCGGCTGCTGGTTTCATCTGGACAGGAGAAATATATAACAAATATAGAGTACCTTAACTTGCGGTTGCCGAACAAAGCTGGTCACCTTAACCAGTTATACCCATTTATGGAGATTCAGGATCTGAAGCTAAAATGAAAGTATGCTCCTAGAGGGCTGCACTCTTCTTTTTTACTAGTTTCTGTGGCACATGCGCACGTAATTTTGATACGTTGTTGGTCATGGGTGTGTGTGAGAGGACAGAGAGGCGAGGCGTTTGGGAAGATGTTATGAAAGAGTGGGTATTTTAACTGCTAATAAAGGGAAAGGGCACGAAAACCCTCCTCTCCCTTTATTAATAGTATAGATAATCATAACCAACTCACTATGTGGAGAAAAAAGAATTGTTATATCATGGGGTCTATTACTGCTGACTCTGAAGATTTATGCATTTGATTATTGCTTGGAGACCTGATGGATGGAAGTCCCTGCATGTTTCATAGGACTATGGAACAATGGATTATAATCCTTTGAGAAAAATAATTGCTTTCTGATAAAGAAAACCACAAAGGTCCTAAAAAGATTTAACTACCATCTGTAAGCAGTAAGGTTTCTGTTTTGTATGCCTTGTACATGTGATGTGTGTGTGAGAGACAGAGATCGCAGAGCATATTTGCCATTGAAGAGCTAAGCATTCAAGTTAAGATTGAAATCCAATGCACACAGCTCGTTAAAAACAGATTAGATACACAACAGTACAGTTTTGTATACAATCGCCAGTGTAAGAGCAGTGTCATATAGCAATACACAAGCTGATATACAAGCATTGCCCAGTTTGTCTGGCAGAAACACGAAAAGTTAGAAAGAAAAAACAGAGTGAAACAGAAAAGGAACCAGAGAGCTGGTCAATTTTAGAATTTATATCGTCCCGTACTCCATAATTCATAGGTAGTAGCAGTATCACCATCCCTGCAGCATGTACAACAGTTCAGTTACCTAAAATCAAGGCAATCAGCATACCTATATGAATTACAGTATAGAACTAACAGAATTATACAGCAAGTGGATGAAGCAGCCCAAAAACAATCTCTGAATCGATTCAGTAGCTGACTAATTGTATTAATGGATGGAAGATAATGCAGGTGCACTATGTGGGTCTTCATTTAAGTCACCCCTGCCTTCATTATATGTTTTTTTTTTTTTTTAATTTATTCGAAAAATTAGCATCTTGTTTTCTAGACATGCATCTAGAACATACAGCTGTTTATTCTAAGAGAAGAAACGGAAACCTTAAACCAATCAGTGCAAGGACTAATCGCTACTTTACTGTGGTTCTTGGATGGAGAATTTGCATCAGCTCAATAAAGACTTCAGTAATACAGAGATCCTGCAAAAGCAGAAAGGGAATGGTTGAGTTATTATAAGCCTTATATAATGAAACCCCAGAAAGTTTCCACAACAACTCCACAAACCATCATACCCTGCCACCAATTTCCTCTTGAAGCACTATTTGTGTTGTTTCCATTCTGATCATCAACTCCACCATCTTTCTTGAACTGATCCAAGAAAGAAAAACACTAAATAATCAGCGGTAGCGTTAAAAATTGGGGCAACTAGTTTAAATATCTCCCAACATCATAATTGTCTCACATCTATAGGGATTCATGAAGGGATGGAACTACACTTACAATGTGCTGAGAAGTAGTGGTCTGGCTATTCGAAGAATAAACTTCTTGCCCTCCATAGTAGATTGATGAGCTGAAATAGCATGGTTCTACTGTTTCATTTTGATATATGGAACTGCTGTCCTTGCAGCGTATGCCTCCACTTTGAGTCATATAACCTGACAACATAGACAAAAAAAAAGAAGCCCTATTTGGTCACATTATTTCCAGTTTCAAAATTTCATAGTGAACAATCTGAAAGTAGATTTGTTCAAGGGAACCAAACACCTTTTCGAATCTGAAGATGGTTATTGTTATAATGTCCATAAGGAAAGGTGATTCATAGGAAAATTGTGTGTCACTTTTGGTTTAAAGCACAAACCTGAAGTTCCATGTTTGGCATTGTCATATTGACCTCCCAAATCCTGCTTTTTCCATGACCCTGTGACTCCAGAGAGAGAGGAATCTCTTCCTAGCCCCTAAAATCAGAAAAAAAAAAAAGATTGAAATAAATTAAAACTTTGCACTATTAGGGTGGCAGTAAACACATAAGAGCAATGTTACATGAATTTAAAAATTAGACTTGATAATTTCACATTGATGATTGCAAGAATGCATATAAAAGCAGTATTAACAATCGAAAAGTCGAAAATTCAGAGTCAAATTTCAAAATATAATTGATCCCAACTTTTGAGTCATAACTTGATTTGAATTAAATCCAAGTTTACAACGGTTAATCTTCCAGAAAAAAAAAGTGGTTTACAACGGTTCAAGCCCCCAAGTCCTAGAGTGTTAGAAAGAACCGAAAAACCAAATATTTATCAATAAGTAACACCCCAAAAAAACCAAGAAAAGATAGAAAAAAATAAAAGGAAAGTAAAAGAATGATAGACAATTGGCCATTGCCATAAAACTGTGAAAAAAATGCTAATTAAAAGTAGTAGGAAAAGAAAGTACCGTAGAGGATGGGCCAAAAATGGACCCAAAGAGTCCAGTGGACGAGGATGATGAAGAAGAGTCCTTGGGGCCGAAGAGATCCAAAGTAAAGGACGAAGGAGAACTACCCACTTGCTTTGCGTTTTCCATTTTATCAAATTTGCTTTGCTTTTTTCTTTGTCAACCAACGAACAAAACTAACTCGAGTAATAGATATGTCACTAACTAGCAACGACCACCGACACAAAACCCAAAAAGACAAATGGATAAGATTGCAGAAACACCCACAGAGAGAGATATGAAGAAGAAGAAGACGAGAAGGGAGACAGAGAGAGCACGTGAAGCTCGGAGCCTAGGAGTATGGGAAGAAAATGCAACGGTCACTGCCATTTATAGGCCCAAATAAAGACGGTACTCACCCATGTCCATGTGCAGTCATTCAAAGCTCCCATGACCATTTACCATCTCTCTCTCTCTCTCTCTCTCTCACACACACACACACACAAAATAAGGGTCGCAGACATAAGTCAAAGAAGATTATCATAAGGAAGAACCGGACGTTAATATCCCTTTGGGAGAAGAGAGAGAAAGAAGACAATGGCCCATATGGTCGAGCCCCACAAGAAAAATGGATAAGGTCGTCTCAAGTCTCTCTCTCTCTATCTCTCTCTGATTTTTCTCTCTCCCCACTTAAGCTTATTCGGATATGGATCGCCTCTAGCCAAACAGTTTGACCCTTAATTGTTCCTTTCTTCTCTTATAAAAATCGGGGAAAGATACCATGCAATGAAGAAGATATTAAAGCAATTCTTTCTTCGTCATTTGTTCGAAGAATATCAAGAACGAATATTTGATCGTCTACACAGAGAAAGAGAGCCATGTGACGAAATACCACAGCCTTTCTTACCTTTTTTTGAGAATTTATGAATGGTTTACAAAATGACTAAACCCCAAGTCATTTGCATTTAAGAATATTGTTTCTAGAGGGAAATATAGTAATGTAGACAATATTTTATTATCCTTCAAAGGAGAAAATATTCAATACAACGGTGATATTATGTTAACATTATCACATGATATTATCGATCAATAATGTATAAATAAATAAAGAAATGAACCCTATACAAACTAATAACTATTTGTTCATGTAATTCAATAACTACAAACTCTTCTTCCATGTAAGTGAAAAATTATTCAAGTGAGGTTCACCTTATTAATTTGATATTTTATTATTGATCGAATATATCTTATCACAGTGCTATCATGATATTACTGTTGTCATGAATATTTACTCTGGAGAGAGAGAGAGAGATCAGTATTGAAGTCATAATTGGCTCCTTACTCCTGCTGGTTAAGGGATGGTCTTCTTGGCCTCTTGTGGACTTGCAGTTCTATGCCAGAAAGTCCATTTTTTTGCCATGTGACCTTTTCATTTCAAAAATCAGAACCCATCTCATGATCAATCATCCATGTGAAAAAAAAAATAACTAGAATTTTTTTTTGGGTCAAAATAACTCTAAGTTCAAAATTTTAAAATGATCAGTATAAGGATTGAACAATTCTGTTTGATTGTTGAATTCTGATAGAATTCAATTTAAAATGTTAATAGCTTAATTTAAGACTAGATTCTCTCAATCCATCCAGCCAACCCTTGCTCCACCCTTAAGTTTGGTGGATCGATTCGCCACTCGCATGATAATTGCTCCACAATAATTGTATAGTTGTGTTGGTTAAACACTATTTATACATTATTGTGGTTGACTAGAATGAAAATTTATGATGAAGCTGTTGAAATAAGTGAATTCAAGATCATTACGTTGCTCTTGTGATTGGCTAAAATTTATGTAGATTTTCAAATTGGTTTTGATAACGTCTTTTGAAATAGTCTAGGCCAATCAAAACTGTCCAAGAGGCTATATGTTAGATGATATTTTATGAAAACATTGTTTTTTTTTCTATGGGTGGTAGCTATGTTTTAGATGAACAATCATAATGCTTTAGATAAGGACATTAGGGGATCCATGGCCAAAAATGTTTGGAAAGTGGTCCTCAAAAATCCAATTGATTCCACTCAATTTGAGGATATCTCAGGGGTGTCATTGTAATTACAATAACTTTTCTTCATGGTCATTAATTGGTGAAATCAAGATAATATCAAAGTTCATGAATTTAAGTAATACTAGACTGATTAAATTTTTGGATCATATTTAGAGTTCAAATGACATGACAGTTGATTTGAATTTCTTTAATTGGTGTTATGTCATTTGGGTCTTAATAAAAACTTCAAATAATCAACTGTCATGTCATTTAGGCTCTAAATTTAATCCCAAAATTTGATCAGTATAGCATTACTCTTTGAATTTTGGGCAAGCCTTGTTAGTTGTTGTGTTGATAGAGTCGAGTTAATGATTTGCTTTCGTTAGAATTGATATAAACTGTCTCAAACACCTCTGATAATAATAATAATAATAAAAAGATAGAGTGAGGTTAGGCACCTCTTGAATCGGGAGATAATTGAAAAATTCTTTAATTTGTTTTATATGGCTAGGATTTATCCATATCAATAAGTTCAATGATATTTTAAGATTTTGAAAATTCCGTGTGACTTTTGAATAATATGAAATTTGTTGAAATGTACAAATATCAATGACACAATATAAAAATAATGACACACAGGTCGTCATACGACACAACACGAATTGACATCTCTAAACTGTTGGCCCTACCACTCCGTGTTAAACCTTATGTCACAGGTTCAAATTCAAACCTCGTTATCCTCCTTCCATGTAGTAGTGACTGACCCAAAAAATAAATTCTAGTTTCACTCAATTTCGTTTAAAAGAATCTCGCTATAAATTTAGATGGGTCCCCAAGAATCCATGGGACATGATTGGGTTGAAGGGAATTTGGAGGAACTCCAATTAAAGATGAGCCAACAATGCCCAACAACAGTAATAACAAATTATTTATTTTTTCCCTACCTAAACTATATAATCACGATTTGACGATAAGATTGTCATTTCTAAAGCAATCGATTAGAAAGTTGGGATGACAAAAAAAAAAAAAAAAAAAAGAGTGCCTTCATGAGTTGGCATATTGCATAAATGGTTGGATTTTTATGACATGCATTAACAATTTTTTGTTGGGTTGATGACGTGAGTAAGTGAAGCCTTATTTAATTGTAACATAGATGAGTTTTAAACCCAGACATTTTGAGTTTGAATCTTAACAATTTTTTAATATAAGAATATGAGAGATTTATTCTTTCTGAATACCCTAATATTAATGTGGATGATCTGCCTTTAACCAAAAATTGATGAGAAAATTAGTCGAGGTGTGCGTAAACTGGCCCTGATACATCTGATCGTTGAACAAAAAAAAAAAAAAGGAAGCCTTAAAAGATTACCAATTGTAAAGTGTAATGCCCCTATTGAAGCTTTAAAAAAATTGGATCTTAAACTATAATAAAAGAAGATACAAATAAGATTTGGTATTATAACATGTTTGACTCTGCCTAACAATAGTATTAATCGAAGCAATTGGGCATAACCCAACCCAGGTTCCATCCATTTTCTTGAAGATAGAGGGTGATAAGCATTGATCTATTCTAGTCTAGTCTCCTCTCTCTTGGGTGTTTTGTTTTGCCCTCTATTTGATCCTTATTTGAATACGTCTTCCTCTTTCTCTATTTGTTCCTCTTTGGAGAATTATTTTACTAATCATTTTGCAAATTAGATTATAATACTGATACACTACATTACAATAAAAGAAAACATACTCTAATCGAAAGTTTGGTTGATAATTTTATCAATGAGATTGGCAAATTATTTTATTAATGGGCATATTAGAGGAGGAAGATGCTTTAATAGATTCTGGCTGCTTCAATATGTATTTTCTTTCGGTTTGATTCCTTATGAAAATGACCCCATGCTTTGGTTATGCTTAGGATAATAACAATGTCCATCATCTTCTCGAAGATAATGCACATTTTCATTAAAGTTAGGCAGACTTCAATAAGTTTATTTGATGGTCTCAAATAAATTCATCTAACGACTACCAACATTCCTCTCAAAATTATTCATATTGATTTATATTGTACCTTATCTTCAGGCACAGATTACTCTTAGTTTACACATAATAAAGACTTACATGTCTATCTAAAATGATACGTGATGGTTACCAATTCGAATATCTAATCTAACAATTGTATTGATAATAATAATTATAATAAAAATATTTAAACATAATACGTTTTGGCAATATACTCGTGTGATTAAAAAGTTATTTTATTGGCATGAGTAGTTTTATTTTTTTAAAAAGCTTTGCAATACAAAGGACATTGCTTTGTATGATATTTACATTATTGTGATGTCTAAGAACAACCATGTTACGTCCAACAAAATTTTTATTAAATTTTATTTATTAAATCGGTGTGAATCATTTGATCATACAAACTTTCACTAACTATCGAATCAGTATCAATATGTTACATTATTTGGGATATAAAATTTGATAACAATTTTGGTGAAAATAACGTTTCTCGTGTAAAAAATATTAGGTATATGGAGTCTTACTAAATTTTTTTGAAACTCAAACCCATCACATTCAAATTAGTATAAAATAATTTACCGGCACCAATCCCTTCATATTTTATCCTTAGCTACTTTATTCCATTCAGAATTTAGGATTCCAGATACATGGGCTAAGACCCAGGAATGTTAGTATTTTGGCACAATTCTTTGTACTTGGAACATCATCAGATCCACAGAAAGGATATTAAGTATAGGATTCTGATTGCAATGCCACCGCAATTCCTCAAATATTCCATCTTTTTTTCGATATGTAATAATTACTCGTTTTTTTTTTTGTTTGTTAGATACTATTACTGGGAGAAAAACGATAAAGTTCGAAACTACGATCTTAAGGTTTCGTTCGGTATAATGAAAAAATAGAATGATGAAAAATTAGAAAGATATATATTACTTATCTATATATTATATTTATCAATTACATATTATGTAAACATTAATTTTATATATAAATATAATAGTAAAATATATATTTATATTTTTAATAAAAAATTAAAAATTTTAAAAAAAAAACTTTTTACTTCTTATCAAACACAAAAAATTTAATCCTTCATATTTTCCATCATTCTTTTCAAATACAAATGAGGGAAGCAATGATAAAAAGTGTATCAATCTCACTTTTTATTTTCCATTTTTTCATTCACCCTAACAAACAAACTATAAAATCCAATAACGGGGCGACAGACATTAGGCAAACCGCTATCCAAAAGAATAAGGGAATATACTTGTAAAAAGAGGAACAAAAAAGAGCGCAATACAACTACAAAAAAAAAAGGGGGGGGGAGGGGGGGGGGGGTGGACAAATCAAAAATCAATTTGACCTCTGACCTCCTGATTAGGACTATTCAGTTCTAGCAAAAAGGAGATTTCATTCCGATCAAAAAAAAAAAGAGATTTCATTTTTCTCCTCTCTATCTATTCAAAGATTACATTCTTTAGCATCTTTCTTGGCAATTGCTAGGCGAAAAACCTAACAGGTTACACGAAAATCTCTATGCTCAATGAAGCATTGGAACTGTTTGAAAAAGTGCATGATTGATAAAGAATTACATTGTCAAAGCGTGTTTGTAATTTGGATTGTAGGGATTCGGATTTGGCTATAAAAACATTTTAAGAAATGCTGGTATGAAATTTGATTCATTGGACAATGATGTAAAGTGGGTTTTCGAAGTTTGGGGCTCGGGAGGTTGGAAGTGTGATGCCTCATACAACTATTGTCGAATATCAATCGGGATTGCTTTCAGTGATATCAAAAAATTACAAGATTCTATCCTAAAAAGATGTCGATGATCTAAACATAATTATCTACAAAGTCGTTTTTAAGCAAAAGAAAAAAAAAAAAGGACTTGTCGGACACAACTAAGCACTTTTCCATTTTATTTCATTGTTTAGGATATCCATCTAATATTCCCCCTAACAATTTGAATTGTATATTTATAAAAGTGTAACAACGGTTGAGATTAATACAATATTCATCCAATTTTATTCAAAAAAGAAATTTTTCACCCAAAAATTTCATCTTCTCTACAGGGCCTTTAATGTCAAACAACTTAATTAGCACACTCACCAATGTCAAATAACCCCAAAAATCAATTTGACCTCTGACCTCCTGATTAGGACTATTCAGTTCCAGCAAAAAGGAGATTTCATTCCGATCAAAAAAAAAAAAAGAGATTTCATTTTTCTCCTCTCTATCTATTTCAAAGATTACATTCTTTAGCATCTTTCTTGGCAATTGCTAGGCGAAAAACCTAACAGGTTACACGAAAATCTCTATGCTCAATGAAGCATTGGAACTGTTTGAAAAAGTGCATGATTGATAAAGAATTACATTGTCAAAGCGTGTTTGTAATTTGGATTGTAGGGATTCGGATTTGGCTATAAAAACATTTTAAGAAATGCTGGTATGAAATTTGATTCATTGGACAATGATGTAAAGTGGGTTTTCGAAGTTTGGGGCTCGGGAGGTTGGAAGTGTGATGCCTCATACAACTATTGTCGAATATCAATCGGGATTGCTTTCAGTGATATCAAAAAATTACAAGATTCTATCCTAAAAAGATGTCGATGATCTAAACATAATTATCTACAAAGTCGTTTTTAAGCAAAAGAAAAAAAAAAAGGACTTGTCGGACACAACTAAGCACTTTTCCATTTTATTTCATTGTTTAGGATATCCATCTAATATTCCCCCTAACAATTTGAATTGTATATTTATAAAAGTGTAACAACGGTTGAGATTAATACAATATTCATCCAATTTTATTCAAAAAAGAAATTTTTCACCCAAAAATTTCATCTTCTCTACAGGGTCTTTAATGTCAAACAACTTAATTAGCACACTCACCAATGTCAAATAACCCCACTAATCTATACCCACCTTTTATTTTTTATTTCTCTATCCACTTTAATTTTAAATTACATAATTAAAAAAATTAAATAAAATAAGTTTCTATTTAATATATAAATACTATACAATCAATACTCAATTGTTGGTATCGAAGAATGTCTTCGAGTACGAGTTTATTGCTAGTTTTTTTTACATATTACATATGATGATTGGTTTTTCTAGTAATTTCGGAATTATTAGGGGTTATTACCCTCTTTTTTTTGGGATATAAACACTATGCAACAGCTTTGGTAGTCTCAATATAACATTTCTATTTCCTAGTATTCTACAACATTTTCGAAAACAGAAGGAAAACCATGAAAGCTTCTGTAAGAGAAATAAATCCTATAGCAAGATTATCATCACACACTCGCCCTTAAGGGCCTTAACCAACTGTTCTTCAACTAAATAGCTTCTCATTTCCAAAGCCTGCCATCTATAACATAAAATTTTTAGGAGAGAGAATAGACAACAATGGGGCTTCTCACTTGATGCACTCCATCATCCCACACCAGAGAAGCAGACTCTATGGTGTTGCTGCCTATTCTTCCTTCAACTTTCACAACGAACGATAGCTTTTGCTCCAAAGACGTGAACGGCAATACTGTTGGTTCAACCTGAATTTTCACTGATTGTGGTGCAGTAATTTTAGCATTATAAGTTGACCTTGGTGATCCAACGTTTGTCACTGTCCTGCTGAAGTTTTGACTGAAAGATATCACCGGCGACGTTGAAAGAGCGAATGAAGGCAAGTTTAGGTCCCAGACAATTCCGTTTCTGGCTTCAGAACAGGTAGTGTTATCCCCGGTGACTTGCCGTAGGTTGGTGGTATTGTAACCTTGCCCACATAAGAACTTTACATAGTCGATTTCACCAGCGTCGTATATTAGACCAGGATCCACCGCTTTTGTAGGGTTTACATGGCCGGCGCCATAGCCGAACTCAGCATCTGGGGTTGTTGCAACACCCAGTGGAGTGGCTGAAATGACAAGATTAGTGAGGGACTAGTTTGATTTCATATGGTAGCATAGTTCGACCCACGGTGTTCGGATAAGGCTATGGTATGGAAACATACCATATGAAAATTGATCTATTAGTCATAAATTTAATTTGATTGATTTGTAGCTATTCATCATAAAAGTAATACAATTGATATAGAATAAAAAAATAAAAGGATTAATAGTATTTTTTGTCCCTAAAGTATGTATTTTTTATTATATTGATCCTTAAAAAGTATCAATTTTATCAATTTAGTCCCTAAAATATTCGGTTCGTGTCAAAATGATCTCTACATAGACAGACCGTTAAATTTTTGACAAAATGATCACTTGTTGAGAACGTAATACTGTTTCAAAGAGTGACACGTGATCAGTTCTGTCAAAAAATTTAAAGAATTGTTTGATTACGGACTAAAGTGACATAAATTGAATACTTTATGGATCAAATTAATATTTTAAGGACTAAACAAATAAAAAATGCATACTTTAAAAATAAAAAATACTGTTAATCCAAAATCACAATCTTGAAAAGTTATGCAACCTTTGTGTTAAGATTAATACTATTTAAACCTAAAAATTTAACTTAATTGACTGACCTAATGGTGTGGCTTCATTAGAATCATTAAATTAACACTAATTTTCAATATTTAATGAGATTCAGAGTCAATCCAAAGATCATAGTAAATTAAGTCAAAATCAATAAATTAGGTCTCAATAATATTGCTCTTGTGATAATAAAAACTTATAAAGAGGGTTAAGAGTTATAGCTGTTACCTGCCCCAAAGGGGGATTCGGCACTTGGAGAGTCTGACAATGGCAACATAGCACGGAGTTATTCAAGTTTTGTGTAAATATAAATCAACCCCAAACTAATTTCGATTATTCAATATTTTTGAGAAAAGATTTTTCAGTATTCGATTTTGGACAAAAAAAATCTAAACTTGATTTAAATTTGAACAATACTCCAGTTTTTAGTACCGAGCTTAAACCCAAAACCGAATAAAAAATTTGGATTCAACCCTAGTTGAACCTATATTCGAGCTTGAGTTTAGTGATTCAAGAATCAAGTTCTCGACTTGCCCCGAGTTCCCTAAGATCGACTATCACAAGAAAAATTAGGTAGATTAGTAATACTATCGACATAAAAAGATATATATGGTAGCGAAATTTGAACATAAAAACTACTAGTACTTTTAATCTAAAAAAAAAATAAGAATATATTTTAAATAAAAAATCTCGCTTTTAATTGCGGCCTCGAATAGACTTAGGCTGCCCATGGATGTCACTATACTATATTCAAAACCTTAAAAGTGATAGCCGTTATACCTGCTCCATAGGCGTCTTCTGCGTTTGAGCTTGCTGCAACATCCATTGGAGATGCTGAAATAACAACAGAAACAAGGGAGTTTTTTTAATGGTAGCTTATACACCAAAGTGTTGTAACTTGACTGGGATTGAGTCGTGTCGTGACCTTACTCTTATTCTAAAATAATTTTAGACGTGATACAAAATTTGGTACCATAGTCAGTTACATTATATGAAAAACTCAAAAATGTTCTGAGGTGTTGTTACCAGTAGTCATAAGAGCAGATTTAATGGCAGCAGGAGACCATGAAGGGTGAAAGGATTTGACATAGGCTGCCACCCCGGTAACATGAGGGCAAGCCATAGACGTCCCAGAAATAATATTGTATGCTTCTCTTCTTTTGTCACCAAGTACTCCAGATAGTGGACCATTGAGTGACCATGCTGCTAAAATTTCAATTCCAGGGGCAGCTATATCTGGCTGCAATAACATCCAAAGTTTGGAATGATGAGTGAACTGGAGATGGTTAAGGAATTATTTTTGGATTTAACCTACAATTGATTGGGTGATTGATCAAAAAGGGTTGGTTTCCATAAAAAAAAAACCACCATCAATCATCAATTCCGAGAGGGAAAGCAGGTGGCAGATGAGCTTGTAATGATGGGTGCAGAGGGTGATCTGGAAACTATATGAAAAATGACGGATTTATCGCGTGGATTAGCTGGACTAACAAGGATGGATAAAATTGGCTTGATATGTATGAGGAAGTAAAAATTTTAAGTGTTTTTAGATTTGCTATTATTTGGATTGTATTTTTTGGTTTTGTGTTCAGGGGTTCGCTATGTAATCACTGTATTCCTCCACGACAAGTGAAGGTTAATTAATAAACTTGGAGGTACCATCCTCCTTTATTTTAAAAAAAAACCCATCAAAATCAGCACGAAAGACTTCCACTAGGAGAAAGTCATCTCTATATATACCATGCAGTCATCTCTATATATACCACTAGGAGAAAGTCATCCCAACATACTCGATTCGGACACTGGTGTAACAATGTAGAATTGATATCAAATACATCTGAATGTAGACAAGGTCATGAGTGAGCTAGATCTCCATGGTTTGGTTGGTGGAAGAAATGTAAAAATATCAAAATTCATGGAGGTGCAAAAATTATTATTTTTTTCAAAAACTTGCCACCATCCAGGTATTCAGCAAGAATTATATGTCTAAATCGAAGCAAGAGATTGATGGAGCTAATCCAAGTAGTGGATATGAGAAGACTGATTGTTTTGACCTACATAAATTGGATAGAGACTCGTACTAGAAAAAAGAAGACAAGAGGCTGATACATCTATTACCTTGAGAATGTCACTTGTAATAGGGTTTGGTCCCCTTGATGAGAGTGAGGCCACAAATGGTGCCAGCGTGTCATTAACCTCAGTGCTCTTCAATATAGTTGCAGTAGCATTGCTATTTTAACATACAAAACCACCAAACAAAGCTTCTCATTGTTTAGCTATATACGTTCATTCCAAATGGAAAGACTATAGTATGTTCACCAAAAGTTGTTTTTCGGTGCCAAAATTGAGGAAAATTATGATTCAAATGGTTCAAGTCACAACTTACTAGATTTAAACTGGTCCGGACATCTCTAACCATTAAAAAAAAAGTTTAATATATAAAAGTATCGAAAAAACTTAGTTATGGCTCAAATGATAGTCCAAAAGATGAGATTGAACCTCACAAGATGGGATAAATTCCCATGGCAATGTCCTAAAGAATTGTCAAGATTCGAACTCATAATAGCTCGTCCATGATACTACTTGAAATATCTTCGGGGTTGATATTATATATCTGAATTTCCACCAAACAAGAAGAAACATATTCATCTAGATTTGTTTACCTTGTCGAGTTCAAGTAGATGAAAATACTGGCACCATCATTTTCACCAACGTAAGTAGCAGGCAAAGGAAAAGAATAGGCGACATCCTTTGCCCCGGCCGGCCGACAGTGCTGGCTGCCCATCACCAATAGAATCGCAGAGAACAATTTTGCCGTTCACTAAAGTAGGGTCTAATGAGTTATCTACGCAAAACCTGCATTTCCTTAATTATTTAATTTTCTTAGCAAAATTACTGCTAAATTTAATAAAAAAATGAAAAGAAAAATGTTAAATAAGCTTAAAAACTTGACTTGATGAATCACTATCAGTCTATCATTGAATAAGTAGTGAGTCTCAATAAATACTGCTATCCACAGTTAAATCCATGACAAATATAACAGTCGCATCATCAAGTCAAGTTTTTAAGTGATTGCTCAATCGAAAACCACGCTGGGTTGTAGGGTTCATCTTTTATGAAATGATTTAGTGTTACCTGGATAAGGACCGATTAAAACCTCCGGTAATATTGGGTGCATTTCCAGCATAGATCATAGGATACATGGAGTTTTTTAGGTCAAATGTGTTTATCGAAACTCCCTACATATATATATATACGAGACAATTAGAGAACCAAAATGATCAGTTTTACAGGTTTTAACTTGATTATGGCATGGGATTAATCAAACACGACCTGGTTTAAGTGGTATAAGTTGACTCCCTCTTGTATTGTCACTTATCGTTGAAAGATAAATTGTTAAATTTTTAATAGAATGATCACGTATTAGGCACATAAAACCGTCTAAAAAAATGACATCTGGTCATTTTCATAAAAAAAATTTGACAAATTGTCTAATTAGGGACTAAAATGACACGAATTAAATATTTTAGGGATTAAATTGACAAAATTGATATAACGAGGACTTAACTGACAAAAAAATGCCTACTTTAATGACCAATAATACTATTAAGCCAAAAATGTTGTAATCAAAATCAATCATCTTAATGAATACTTTAAAATAAGTCAATGTATGTCCTAAGACTATTATATATGAACTTGCTAGTCATCCCTTTAAAATAACTTTGTATTAATATTACAATCTGTATGCCCTATAATATTATATATGAACTTGTCAACCACCCCTTTATAATAACTTTGTATTACTACATTGTTGTGGTTGAAATGATGTCACAGCAAAACAGTTTTAATTGTTTTTTACTTAATAAATTGTGGACAAAATCAACTCTATGGTTTGAAAATGGATAGTAAGAAAGTATTGAAGATGTAAAGAAAGCCTCACCTCATAAACCATCTTGTTACCTAGTTGCACTTTAGTTGAGAATGTTCTATCTATAGTGTTAGCTCCAACCGTAACAATCCATGGTGAATAATTTCCAATAGTTGCAAGATCAGGGCCATCGTTACCAGCCGAGGCCGAGGTCAATATCCCATTCTTCATGGCATGAAAAGCTCCTATGGCTATTGAATCATCAAAATAATCTGAAGGAAGAGACCCCGAAAGCGCCCCAAGTGAAACGGATAGAATATCGACTCCATCAGCAATGGCATCATCAAATGCTGCAAGAATATCAGCATCAGCACAGCCATCAGACCAGCATACTTTGTACACAGCAACACGTGCTGATGGAACCGCGCCTCGAGCTATCCAATCCGAACCCCATTAGGCTTGCCATGCTCACTAGTCCTCCAGCTGCAGTTGATGAAGTGTGTGTTCCATGGCCATCTGAATCCCTTGGAGATTCGAAATCTTCTTCACCCAATGATCCATTGGCGTGATAGTATCGTGCCCCAATAATTTTACTGCGTTAGTGTAAGCAAATTTTGTTAAGGGCATATCATAAATTTGATAACTTTTGTTGTGTCGTATCTAGCAATCTAATTTTGACACGACATGGCATGACACATTCATTCTCACTTTCAATGGAAACAATATGCATATGACTGTTTGGAGTCTTTAGACCTACTTGTTACACGTGAAATTTTCAAAGTTTTGGCAACTGCCCTTCCATTTGCTTGGTGGAGGACCAAATCCTTCATCGATGAAACTATCCGACTCTGGCCAGATACCGGTGTCAAGAACTCCGATGATGATGTCACTTTCGATGTTTGATCTATTGACATGCTCAGAGAAGCCCAAGAAATCCCATGACCTTGTCGTGTGAAGCTGCTTCTTTCCATTGGGGAACACAGAAACCACCCCAAGCATATCTGAAAACCAATGGTAGAGAAAAAGTTTGTTCATTGGAACTTTAATTAATTATTTTTAAAAAATTGACTTTGATTTATATATAGATTCACACACCAGACACTTTTTGCTTCTCCTCCTTTGTAAGCTTCATAACAAATCCATGGAAACTCCTCTTGTAAGTGTATAGTACAGATTCTGATACCGTACTGCAAGCCATTCATCAGAGAAGCTAGTGTTGAAATAACTTGAAAATTGATGCTCTTTTGGGTGTTTTTTTTTATTCCCTTACTTTTCCTTTTGTTTTTAATTTATTGGTGTTTGTTGGAAGAAAAAAATTGGAAGCAATTAAAATCATTGTTTCTCTTTGTTAGAGTATGTGTGGTTCATATTTGTTGTGTGCACAATGAAAAAGAGGCAGATGTTGGAGCGGAACGCGCGACGGCATCTGTCTTGCGGGATTTGTATAAAGGAGATGCTGATTAGTTAGGGGTGCAGGGGCAATGCCCCGCGGTACGGTACATGAGTATTTTTGTAAATACATCCGTATTAAGGTTATATAAATACTTAAAATGTAACCTTATTTTTAATAATGAAAAAGAACGGCCGCTCGCTCTCGTGGATGTAGGCACATTGCCGAACCACGTAAATCTCTATGTGTTATTTTCTCTTATTTTTTTTAATTGTTTGATTCCTTATTATTCACTATAATTACTGCACGATCACAACACTCTTTTTTTTTTTTGTGACGATAAAATAGCCATTGTGTTTTTGGACAAGGTGAAACTGAAACATTGTTGAAGAATAATATCAAACAAATTAATATAATTCAAGAGATAAATGTGTCAGGCACGCGGTCATTTTTCATACAAATTCTAACAAACTTAGGTTTGAGATAATATGGAATTAGTACATGATTAAGCAATGAGAACAATTAGTAAAGGAGATAAAGTAAGATTGAGGACATAATTTAGCCAACCACCTTAGTTGCAATTATGGATTCTGACTCTCTAAAAATTTTTCAGAAGATAAAAATTTTATTAATCCGAAAAGGAGA
This sequence comes from Ilex paraguariensis, assembly GCA_963454935.2. Taxonomy (NCBI): domain Eukaryota; kingdom Viridiplantae; phylum Streptophyta; class Magnoliopsida; order Aquifoliales; family Aquifoliaceae; genus Ilex; species Ilex paraguariensis. The sequence continues at coordinate 874,159 of CAUOFW020000725.1, read as the reverse complement.
TATACAGTCAAGCCCAAAATACGCCACAAAGGCATACAAAAAAGTTTTTCAATACAAAGAAACCCACAAAATACGTCAAAAAGATCAAATATTGCAATGACCTTCAAGACAAACCTACTAGAAGGCACACAGAGTAATTCTCACTAGATAATTGCTCTAACTCTACAAACTCTAAAAATATACTTGAACAAAAATACCTTCCGAGAACTTGCTTCAGCTTGTCCATGTGTCGGGACGATGCAGAGTGATCATCCTCATGCCGATGACCCATATACACAATATATTCCTACATCAACAATAGGATAGTTGCATGTAACATAGAAAAAAGGTAGTGGTTGTAACGACTACATAAGACTCTCACTTATAATCGGTGATCTTTTTTTTTTCTTAAAAGCCACCCAGTATGGATGGAAATTTGGCAAGAGCCCTACCTGTATATATAACTAAAAAGAAAAAAAATACAAGGAAGGAAGACAAAGAGCAAGTCTCCAGAAGTGGAAGATTGCTCCCCTGTTGGAAAGTAGGCTTAAAATTAGGAAAATTAGGAAAACAGAAAAAGGACAAATAAAAGATAAAGATATTAACCAGACGATCATCATCAAAAGCTGTAGCCCGGAGACTAATGAGAGTACAAGAGAGGGCAAGAAGGAGAAGCCAAGAAACGCTAATAGGGTTTTTACTTGCCATTTCAGTGGCTTCTCAAAAATTGCTGTTTGTTCAAGCCCGTAGAGAAGATTTTATAGAAGACAGACGTCAATAAACTTGCTAATTGATTTCTAAAATGCTATGAAATTGACCTGTTAGTTCTCCTAACAAAGAAACTCCAGCAAGGCCTGCTTTAATACTTAATAATTGTTGAAAGAGTAAACGTTTCAAAGAGGAAGAGACTTCTGTGTTTAAAAAAATTTCTGTGAATTTATTATGAACATGAAGGGTTTAATCTCGTCATATGATAGTGATTGACAAACTGCTCCTCTGTTAGAAAGTCATAGCAAATTTAAATATGGTTATTCTTCTTCTGCTGGTTTCCTGCACATCTCTGTGGAACTATCTGATTCAGTTTCGGGATGAGGCTTCATGGACCCCTCTTCTGCATATCTTCTATCAGACGTCTTCTGTATTGGTTCTCTTCTTGTATCTTGGTCTTCTCTGTACTGTTTCTTGCCTGGCACTTATGGTGAGGATCATGGGATCCTCTCTTCAGCCGAGTAATGGTCTACCATATTTAATTCAGCCGACTGTCCAGCTGCCTTATTAGACTTCTAAAATGCCCAGACCAATGGCCTTTTCATCTGCTCTCAGCTTACTCTACATTTATGGTTCAGTTGTCCCTACCATATTTAATTCATCTCAGCCGCTACTCTCAGCTCAGGTCTTCAGCTCATTTATTACAGCAATTATTTTTCAGCATTAGTTGATAAGGATTGCTTTTTCTGTCCTTCTTGCTGGTTGGTGCTGATGTTAGTATTACATGTGGCTTGCTTATGGTTCACACGTTGCTTGCTGGTCTGTGGTTGCTGGTCATCTCAAGTGCTAATCCTTGGTGCTGCTTTACTTTGCAAATGGCTTGCTATGGGGGTTGTTGCTGGTCTTTCTCAGTGGTGTTTAGGGGCAGATTTGGTCCTGTTTTTGTCTATTTTTGTCTCCAAATATATACTTTTGTCAACAATTCTGTAAGAAAAACTCTTACTCAAAGGATCTCTTACAGACTTGTGTTTTATCTTTGAATCCTACGCGACTTCACTATACATTTTGTAGGTAATAATCCTTGTATATCTGTTTTCTTTTAATATATTTTATTTTTTGAAAAAAATTATATTTTATCCCCTTAAACCATTACCCTTGTTTTACTTTGTACCCTCAATTATAAATTTTTTTACGTTGCAGTTTTAAATATTAATTTTATTTCATATTACTCCAACATATATCGACAATCAATTTTTTGTCAATAAATACGCATTTGAGTGATTTGTACTGCCAATAAGTAACTGTCTATTGCACATGTACTGGTCAAAAATTAAAAAAAATATCTATCAATAATTTTGTCCTTCCTAAGCTCCAACTTTTCTTCCTTTGGCTGACTTTCTTTTTCTTATATATGAAATAGGTTATGAGATAGGTTTTACCATATTTCTTAAGGACTAAGGTGATGGGTGATATTGTTGCACCTGTGAAATTATTTAATGTCTGATTAGTCCAGATTATAAAAATTGTAAATAGGTGTATCAAAAATCTAGTCGCATCTCATCCTTGGAAGACCGGAATGGGGCGTGACATGCTCACCTTGTGGGTGTACTTTATTTTCACGAGTTCATTCTATAGCTACGTGAGTAAATCTCCAAATCACTCTTTAACGCAGTGCTGCTATACATGTTATGATGCACCATATTATCTAGCAGCGTGCCTTGCCATTAGCAGCAACTAACTTGAGCCCTCCACGATGTGGGTTTCTTACGAAGAATGGCCATGAAAGTTTTAAAATGACACTTACGACAAAACCCTTTACTTTAATATTCCTTAAATTTTTTCCAAAGAAAGGAGCTATTTCGAAGTTTCTTTCGCGGCAAGACCTGTTTATGGTCCCCGGGAGGCAGACCTATGTGGAGTGGCATGCTCAAAGAAATTATGTTGAGGGATCCTAGTTCATGCAAATTATGCTACAATCGATATGTTGCATATATATCCTGAAGAGCAACGCTATGGAGCACATAACTGAACCAATATTGGGTCACAATCACATAAGCATCCCATGTCGAGTTGCTCAATCCAAATATACTTACCTATTCCACAAATGAAGCTACACCGTGGAAGGGTTGCAGCACACACCTTTATCTAAGGAAGGTGCATGACTTCCAGGCACCTATAAGGCTCACGATGGTCATCTTGTCCTCTATAAGCTCAGATATATGCTGGGTTCCTTGATTCTTACCAAACTCTTGGGTTCCTCAAACTAATCTTATGACACTAGCACATGGGTTCGACGAAGAACACTGGATTAATCTTTATGCTCACGGATCTAGGTTGTAAGGGACTTTGGTTTTCAAATTGAGCAAACTATAAAGGGTTGTTGCGACATGGGTGGACACATATCCTCGACGAGGCAGACTCGTCTCCTCGATGGCGTGGAGAAATGACCTCTTGCAAACCTCTTCCAATGAGCCTTATCCAATTTTACACACCCTATATTGTAATGATTTTACAATTTCAAGGCCATTATGAGAAATTTCATTCCTCCACACCCATTTGATCATATCCTACGCCGGCCTCATGACTCAAAGGAGGGGTCCACCCTCTATTTTTTGGGTGAAAGTTAAATGCCGATAACATCATCCGCAAGACCTCCTGATTCGCGACAACCTCCACACAGCATCATCTCGGCATACGTGGACCATATCTCCACTGACTTGGATATTTTTAGGGGCCCACATCTATGCTATTAGCAAATCATAAAGCCCAAAATTTTACCCTGCACGACAACAAATGTGTACCACCACTAGGATTCACTAATAAAAGTTGAGCTGACTTCGTCGTGAGATAGTCACAGCTTGCACCCCTCAGAGTGTTAGGCCTATCTTGCTCCGCTGAGTGTTAGCCCTATCTAGTCAAGGCCTATCACATGTTTTACAGCTAACATGCTACATATTATCTCCAAATGCATCGCTATGGAGGGAGTAACTACAATCAAATCCAATCATATCTTGACCACCTGTCTTCATAGAAAAAGTTTCTTTGGCCGAAAGAGTTGCGGAGGCCACCATGAAGTGAACCCATAGAAAAGGCATATTCAAGGGAATTATTTTAAGAAGCATGTTCATTTCCACATGGGATTTTCATAAGCTGTGGTGCAATTCATAGGGATGCCCATTTTCGTCAAAAGCTCACCAATGCTCCTTATTCAAAGCCTGAAATTTTGTAATTATGAAAGGTCTTATTATTGTCTCGAAGAAAGGATTTCTATTTCCTCGAAGAAGTATTAATCAAGTGATCTGAATTCGTGTGGTGATGGCCTAGTTCGCCTTTCACTACGAAAGTACAAATGGAGCCTCGTTCAAAAGATGAGAGTGGCAACACAAGCATATCGCCATAGAAATGATCAATCGTAAATGGATTCTTGTCCAAAAAGGCAAGAGTGGCACCGCGAGCATTTGGGGGCAATCCTAGCATGACCTAGCTAGTCTGCCTCTCTCCCACCATAAAAATGGTAAATGGTAATTGGATACCCTCAGAGGTAAAATGGTACATTATTGCTCAATCGGACTTAACATAGAGCAGTGCGAATAGAGTATGATTTTCAGTCTCAGCCCGAGGTATCGGGCTTCGAAGGCTTAGTCTGCTGGAGCAGGCCACCTAATGTATGGCTCACTACTTATTGGGTTGGACTTGACTGGGATCCTAAGAGACTCTGATAAAGGGGTAAATAGTTTCGATCAACATATAAAATGAGCATGATTGTCAGTCTCAGCTTGAGGTACAGTGCTTCGAAGGCTTAATCTGCTAGAGCAGGCCACCCAATGGATCGGTCGCTGCTCATTGGGTTGGCCCAGACTGGGATCCAAAAAGCTTCTTACACAAAGTCGATGGTCTTAATCAATAAATGGATTTCTTGGTCATCCTCATATGGGGGGCTGGTTTTTCAGGAGACTTACATCAGCACTTTGCTATGGTGATAATCTAGAAGCATATTTTATACTCCCTAGAGACATATTTTATATAATCTGGAGGCATATTTCAATTTATCTGTGGTCAACCTCAAAAGGTGCGCTAGGATTTACCCTATATGTGAAGGTCATCCTATTTTCGTGGACTTCAATTCGTACACTTGGTGATGGTGACTCTATACTTTAATTGCGTGAAGGACATTTTATTTATATGATAATCATTGCACAAGAGGGAGCACATTCTCGGCAATTATCTTGCCTATTGGCAGTCAGTGCATCACTAAGAGAACATAATCGCTTATATATTCATATGCCCAGTGTAGCAGAAATAGACTCAGTTAGTGGTATTCTTAGAGCGCTATCATTCACATATCAGGCTCTCTCATCCAGAACACTTGGCATTCTAAGATTCCTCGCGACCATTATGCATGCAAAGCCCATGAAAAGAAGGTCCATATATGCAAGGGAAATTAGTCATAGCAGTGTTTTTGGCAATGGAGAAATAATGATAGAGGACTCGGAACCATTTTACGAATTTATTTTACTTTTTAACAGCACTGTAGTCGGCTCACAAACGACAATTACAGTCAAAGACAGGTGCAGACAAACTATATTGTGCACGTGCAAGAAGCTTCTCGTAACTTGGTGCACGCAGGGGACAATTGTAGTGCCCGATAAGTTTAAGACACATGTCTCCACCATAACAGGACAAGTGGTAATAATTATCAGTTGATATGGAAAATGACGCCCGACAGAGTTCAGCTGGACTGGTATACATAACAATGACAAATGTGATGCCCCTAGGCGTGACGCCCCTTGGCGTGACACCCCTGGGCGTGGTGATGCCTTTTGGCGCGATGCCCCTTGGCGCGACGCCCTTAAGCACAATACCGCATCAGGATGAGATACATCTCCATCACATTGAAAGTTGCAAAATGGTCCTTTCATCAAAGTTGGACAGAAATGAAATCGCAGAAGTGTGGGGGCAACCTCGGTGAGACTCGTCTCCCCCACTGTCGTTGCTCGACTGGCTCATTGGACTAAAAGGAGGTGTCCTCACCTAGGGGCATAGAAGTATGGCCCTCCTCAAGGAAGAACTGAGCAGCGAAGGCGGATGGGCACGATTGTCAACCTCGACTTAGGATAAGGTCTCGAAGGTTTAGTCTGCTCAAACAGGTCTTCCAATGTATGGCTCACTACCTACTATGATATACTTGACTGGGATTCGTAGAGACTCCTAAGATAACTAGGGTTATTGACCCGGATCAACATATGAGATGATGAGAAATGTGGATTAGTGGCTGAAGTACTGAACCTATGTGAGTTTCCTCTATTGGAAACCTCGATAAAGGTCTCGAGGAAGGGTCTAGAGAAGGAAAAAAGGACCCCGGGTAAGAGCACTGGGGGCATCGCAGACATGGCTCTCTCGAGGTCATGGTCCCACAGTGACCAGTCACAATCGTGGACCTTAGGAGTCTGCTCTTGCCTTGGTTATTGCACCTTCCGCAGGGTCACGTACAGGTTGCGTTTGAAAAAATATCGCATCTGCCTAGTTAATGTTGAGACAAATGACTCGCATTAACGGCCACAAGTATCATCGCGGTCAAGGCAATTGTGAGTTCGCACGGGTGATAGGGGGTCGCGGTGGGCAACCCTTTGGGTAGCTCGACCTGCCAGAGCACTGTGTTATAAATGCCCACATTACTTGCCCATTGTGGAAGATGATTTTTTGGCTGGTGAGAGTATTTTTCACCTACCCTCTGCCCAACTGGTTCATCCATTCGTTAACAGGTTGTTCGAGTTTCTTTCATCTCATCCACTTATCCTACTCACCCCCTTCGATTACCCTTGGTATAGACATGTGTGTCAACCTCTTTTAACTCCACACCTATTAAAGTATTATTAACCCTAAAAAAATAAGTCAAATTGTTACGGACAAAAATATTCATCTATTATGAAATGAATTAGTTTTACCTGGACAAGGACCGATTAAAACCTCCAGTAATATTGGGTGCATCTCCACCATAGATCATGGCATACATGGAGTTTTTTGGGTCAAATGTGTTTAATGAAATTCCCTGAATTAAAAGCAAAATAGAGCCAAAATGATTAGTTTTACCAATTTTTAACTTGGTTATCACATTGTACTAATATATAATCGGATTAATGAAATTACCAAGTCGAATGATTAGGTAATAAAATAACTATTTCACCTTAATATTATGGATTATTAAAAAAAAACCCAGTTGGTTTGAATTGTAATAAGAGTAATCACGCATAGAGCAGAGGATAGGATGTTTCACCTTGTAAATCATCTTGTTACCAAGTTGCACTCTAGTTAAGAATCATCTGTCTATGGTGATAGCACCAACAGTAAGAGTCAGGGTGAATATTTTGCGATAGTGACAAGGTTAGGTCCACGGTTACTGACTGAGGCCGAGGTCAATATCCCATTCTTGATGGCATGACAGGCTCCGATGGCTATTGAATCAATGAAATAATCTAAAGCAACGGACCCTCTGGAGCCAAGTGAAATAGATATAATGTCAACCCCATCGGCAATGGCATCATCAAATGCTGCAAGAATATTAGCTTCGGTGCAGCGAGTGAAGCATACTTTATACACAGCAATACGTGCAGCTGGTACCGTGCCTCGAGCTGTTCCCAAATCCCAATCCAAGTCCCATTAGGCTTGCCATGCTCACCAGGCCTCCAGCTGCCGTTGATGCCGTGTGTGTTCCATGGCCAGTTGAGTCCCTTGGAGATACGAAATCATCTTTACCAACTGTTCCATTGGCATTGTAACACTACGCTCCAATAATTTTGCTGCATTATCCTTGTAAAATGAGTAAAGGGTATTCCCACAATTCGTTTCACCTTCACAAAGGTGATGGGTTATATCGTGTCGTATTTGTCAACATAATTTTGACATGACATGACACATTTATGATTGTTTAGACCTATTTGTTACAGGTGAAATTGTTGAGGTTTTGGCAACTCCCTCCATTTGTTTGGTGGAGGAACAAATCCTTTATCATTGAAGCAATCGGACTCTGGCCAGATCCCACTGTCAGTCACTCCGATGATGATGTCACTTTCGACAGTACTTCTATTGACATGTTGAGGAAAGCTCAAGAAGTCCCAAGACCTTGTCGTGTGGAGCTCCTTTTCTCTATTAGGGAAAACAGAAAACACACCATACATGGCTGGAAGCCATTGTAGAAAAAAAGTTTGTCAATGGGGATTTTATTCACTTCAAAGAGAAATTATTGTTTTATTGGTTCACTCACCTTCTACTTTTAGCTTCTCTTCGTTTGTAAGCTTTATGGAAAATCCATGGAAACTCCTCTTGTAAGTGTAGAGGAGAGATGCAGATACAATTTCACTACAAAATTCCATTCACCAGGGAAGAAGATCCCCCATCCCCATAGCAAAAGAATACAATGTAAAAGCACATTCCAAAAGGAACAAGCACAGATGACAAGATCCAGCATAACTGGACATCAAGACATGAACAGCAAAATGAAGCACCAAACAACAGCATCAAGCAAAAGTAGCAACACCAACAACACAACCACCATTAAGACAATGCAACCAATGCAAGTACCAGCAGGACAAACAACCAACAACACACCACATGCCTCACAAGTGGTGCACCCAACAATCCAGAAAAAAAAAAACCACCAATACAAATAGCAAGCAACACGCCACATGCCCCACAAGTGGTACACCCAACATGCAGATATGAAGCAAAGTGGTAAAAGAAAAATGCATCAGAGGAAGAGAACCATCCATGAACGTTGCAAATAAACACCCAACTTGTGTTACATTATGGCCCCATAAGCTTGCCCACATAGTGTTTCAAAAGCACTTGTCATCCCCAGCTTCCAGAATAACTAGCAGCAACAAACAATCAACTCCCAATCAACAAGAATGCCAGGAAATAGAGTACAAAAAGGAAGGCCTGGAAAGACCCGCGGCAAGAAACCGAAAAAATAGAGCAAAACAGAGGATGAAAGATCAGTAACAAAAAAACACTAGAAAGCCAATCCATCGCAACATTGACGCAAAAAAATAAGAGCATCACACCCTCTAATCATTCTCCACAAACAAACGGGTCACAAGCATTCCACAGGAAAGGGCAACACCAAAGAAAAAACAGCCACATTCGGTGGGATCAAATATTTTGTCAGGCAAGGCCCATTGTCTTTGCAACCATGCATTAGGAATGTTTCTTTTGATTCCACGGTAGGCATGAGGCTTGAGTCTAACATTTTCCACAATCTCCTTATAAATGGATACAACATCTCTATAGGAGTTTTAAAAACCTTGTGATTCCTCTCCCTCCAAATCATATATATTGAGGTGGCAAGCATCAATTTGCCAACCAGCTTTGGAAAAGTCTGTCCCTTCATATTTGCAGCATACTAGTTAACCAAATCTGGCCAATCAAGTCTTGGCCATTGAACATTCACTTTGCCTTTCAATGAAATCCATATTCTCTCAGTGAATGGGCATTTGAAAAAGAGGTGGTTAATTATGAGTTTCCATTACTTCTCTGCAAAACACACAATGAGTTAATTTGAATAAAACCATATGATATTAGCTTGTCTTAGGTGGAAAGCTTGCTTTGAACAGCCAATCATAAAATAAAATTGTATCTAGGCACAGCACCAGAAAACCAGACAATATCAGCCCAAGCTTGCATCTGGCCTTTCACTCTAATTACCTCCCAAGCAGATTTGGAGCTAAAAATCTTGGTTCTAGATGGCAGTCACAAGACACCGTCCCTCTGATTTAGGACGGGTTTCATATTAGGAGAAATACCTCTTAGCAGAGAAGTTAGCAAATTGATTTAATTTGAAGTTTGATCCTTTTTTTTTTTGGCTTATTATATTTTCTTTTCATCGTCTTTTTCATTTCTTAGTGGTTGTTGGATGATAATAGTTATAAAACAATTATGTATGTCTAATCTTAGATATGATTATTTTCTTAAAACAAGAATAAAATACCAGTAGTTGTCTTACACATCCTGGGCCCCTTTAATTATATTAATTATTTTCACATTGTCCCAAAATGGACCATAACATTTCGGATGAAAAATGGTCATGTGATATTACGTTTTGGGGGCAGTTTGAACACAAAGCATAATCAAATGATAAAGTGAAATCAATTAACACAATAGAGGGGATCATGTGTTAGGTATGAAGGGATCGAAATTCATTTTGTTCTTTGTATTTAATAAGTATTACATGACCAAATAATTCAAGGAAGGGCACGTAGCAGAAGGGGTAACATTGATATCAGGAACTTGATTTAGCCATGTTTGCACTCATTAACAAGATGAAACTTTATCAATGGCAACCGTAATTAACGTGACTCTGAAAGTTTAAATGGACAAACCAACCTGCCTAGAACTTGCTTTAGCCTGTCCAAGTGTCGGGATGATGCCGAATGATCATCCTTATGCCGATGACCCATATACACAATATATTCCTGCATCAGTAAGAAGATGGTTATCGGTCCTAGTAAGTGCGTAAGACTCTCGTTTATAACGGAATTTGGGACTTTGGAGTAGGCTTATTCAGAGAAAAACAGAAAACTGACTACTAAAATATAAAGATATTAACCTGACAAACATCATCTAAAGCACCTGCTGGGATAATAAGCAGAGCACAAGAAAGGCTAAGAAGGAGAATCCATGAAACCCTAATAGAGTTTTTACTAGGCACTCTCAAAAACCTGCACTGGTTCGAGCTTGTAAAGAAGTTCTTATATAGGACAGACATGAAAAAAATTTGGGAAATGAATTTTAAAATGCAATGAAATTCACCTGTTAGCTCTCCTAACAAAGAAAGTTCTGCTATAAGTCTTTTTCAATACTTTATTATCGTTGAAATCGTAAAAATTTCAAGTAAAAAAACTGCAGCTGCTCATTTGTTGTGTTATTTTTTGGAAAGAAATCAAAAGAGGAAGAGATTTCAATGGTTAAAAAATTATATCTGGGTTTATTAAATTAATAAATCACTGTGAGTACAGAAGTTTTTCTACGCACGAGAAATTATATGTCAATCTGTGGCAATTAAATATAATCACTGAAGGGTTTAATATTCCCATTGACATTTGATTAATGAATGTCCTCATGAATTGAACAACATGGTTTAAAGTATCAATCGATATTGATATACGTCGGCCGAGTCATATCCGACTCGGTGCCTTTGAAGATGATACTATTACACGACGCGTATAAACCTCAAGTCTCATACAATTTGCCGAGTCATCTGAGTCGTATCCGAGTCAATTCCGAATCGTCAAAATATCATCACAAAATTGGCCGATTCGATTCAACGACGCCGTGATATAACTTGAATTTCTCGTCATATTCAGTGTTTTCTTTTAGGTCGTATCATTCGATACCGCGCCGCTATCGATGTATCTCAAAACTCTATGAATTAATGACCGATACCGTAACTTTAAATTAAACAACGGTTGTAAATTTAAATAAAATGTTCGCACGAGGAAGACGGCCATGGAAAGTCATATGATGACCAGTTCAGTCTCTTATATTTTCTGGACGAGTTTAATTATGTTGCCGAGTTATATATTTAAGTATATTGGCCTTCCAAGACTATTAATGACAATTATTTTTTATAGAGTAGGTGTTAGAGGAATTGACTATAAATCTTGTGCTCTAAAAGATTCGGACATATTCCAATTGAAAAATAAACTTGTTTAGAGTTTTATTATATTTTTAATGTGGTTCATGTATTAAAATTTTATTTTTGTCAATAAAATAAAGCATTCACATATTGCCAAATTCATTTTTATTAACAAGGTTTTTTGACATATCGGTTGGAGAGAAAACATATGCCAACTTTTACCGTTGAAAGCTCCACCTGGCATTTAGCATACGAGTAATGTTACACTAATCAAATTTTGGGATCAAATTTAGAGATCAAATAACATAACAGTTGATTATTTGAAACTTTTATCGGGGTCCAAATGACATAATATCAATCAAAGAAGCTCAAATCAACTGTGATGTCATTTGAGCTCAAAATTTGATCCCAAAATTTGATCAGTGCATCATTATTGTTAACATATTGGTTTGAATTGTTCTAAATAGAGTATATGCTCTGGTGTTATAGGCAACTAGAGTTAAGTGGAGTTGTTCCAAGTATAGATAAAACATCACATTTGAAAAGAGAGAAAACTAGTAGGATGAAAAGGTTGATATATTAAATTTCTTTCATACTCACCAAAATCTTTACCTTAGAATTTTGAGGAAAATTTATTATATACGTTGAAATGTATGTTATTTACTTTATATCTTATAATATATATATATATATATATTATTTATCTGTTACATATTATGTATACATTTATTTCATATATAGATAAAATAACAAAATATGTATCTAATTTTTTTTACAGCCTTCTATTTTTCTATTCTACAAAAAAAAAAATATCAATACTTCCTACTTTTCATCTTTCTTACCAAATACAAAGGAATGAATAAATAACTCCCCCCATGAAGAAGAGAAAGTAAATTACTCTCATTTTTCGTCCTTCTATTTTTTCATTCACCCTATTGGACACACCATAAATTCTTTATTTTGTATCTTTACTTTCCTAACTATCTTCTTTCCTCCTTTCTAGTTTTTCTTTCTTGGTTGAAAACAATGAAACTACTCCTCAAAGCGACCGTTACCAACTTTTCTAGTCTTCATTTTCAAGCTATCAGATTCCCATTTCACCTTTTTTTTTTTCTTTATGTTCTATACAAGGTGGCTCAAAATAATTTGAGGCCTAAAATAGAAATATTGAATCAAGTCTTTTTTATTTTTAGTATTAGATTTAAAAATAAATTAATTTTAGCAAAATTTCACCTCTTCTTTAACAACCCTTCTCACTTGCGGGCAATGTTTTTGGCCAAGTACGTGTGAAAAACTATAATTATAACGATGGCGGCCGGATGCAAATACTTCCTATTTGATATTATAAAAAAAATTACAAACTCATCCAAAGGATTGAACTATTAGAATTGGCATAACATTAATTTATTAATACTACAAAAGTTCTTATTAGTCTGCTTTTCGGCTTGTTCTTTTGTACATAGTCTTATTACAAAAGTCCAATGGGTTGAATTAGAAATTAATAGATTAGATAAAATAATTTAGTCTAATACAATATAGAAGGACAAAAGACAAAAGACAAAAGACAAAATTAAATATGATATTAGAATAATGAGTAATTTTATTTAATATTTGGTAATAAACAGCATAAACGGTAGATAAGAGTTATTTAATTCAATCGGTTGTTTAGTTAGAGAATTATTTTATTGCATTAATGTTGAATTAACAAAAATAATTTCAATCAGTATTTGTTACATTAATGACAACTTGATTTTATCAGTTAAGGGTTATAATAATAAACATGTAAAATAATACGTTTGAGTTAAATTATAATATCATATTTTTTGGTGGTATTAAAATACCTCCATAATGCATGTCTATCGTATAAAAAATATACGATTAATATACGATTTTGAAATTAATACGGTATCAAATTTATTTACCAAACAAAAAAATAGGTCTCATTAAATAAAAAATAATACAATTTAATATTTAATCCCTTTATAATACGCTCCAAACCAGCTCTAAGTGTACAATTAGTGTCCCACCAAATACAGAAATGGATTATAAGTCGTTAGAATAGATAACAATGGGGCTCCTCACTTGATGGGTGCCATCATCCCACACCAGCGAAGCAGAGACCAGAGTGCTGCTGCCAATTGTTCCTCGCATCTTCACCATGAATGAGAGCTTTTGCCCAACAGCAGTGAAAGATAGTACTGTTGGCTCAACTTGGATTTGCACTTGGGGGGCAGCAATTTTAGCAGTATATGTGGAATTCGGTAATCCAACGTTTGTTACAGTCCGGCTGAAGTTCCGACTGAAAGATATCCCCGGCGAGGTAGAAAGAGCAAATGTAGGAAGGTTCAGATCCCAGACAGTTCCGTTTGTGGCTTCAGAACATGTGCTATTATCTCCGGTGACGAGCCGTAACATCGTCGTATTGTAACCTTGGCCGCACAGAAATTTTATGTAGTCGATTGCATCGTATACCAGACCAGGATCCACAGCCTTTACAGGATTTACCTGGCCGGAGCCATAGCCAAATTCGTATGGAGAGACTGTTGAATTCATTACAAAGGCTGAAATGATAACACACAAATCCATCATAAAATATTATGATCAATCTTAATATTTTCACCTTTATTTTTAAACAACTTTAGATTTGATACAGAACTCGGTAGTGTAGTCATTAATTATTATGAAAAGATCAAGCCTTATTAGTTGTTACCAGTTGTCATGAGAGCAGATTTAATGGCTGCAGGTGACCATGAACGGTGAAAGGATTTGATATACGCAGCCGCCCCAGTGACGTGTGGGCAAGCCATGGATGTCCCAGAGATAATATTGTATGGTACTCTTCTATTGTCACCTTGTACTCCAGAAAGTGGGCCATTTAGAGACCATGCTGCCAGAATATCAACTCCAGGTGCAGTTAAATCCGGCTGCAATCACATTCAAAGTCTAGAACGATGAGTGAACTCAAGATGGTTATGAATTTTTTTGGGACTTACTCTCTGATTAAAGATCCGTATGAGCAAAGAAGTTCCATAGACCACATCCAATATGTAAGGATTACTGCTTTGTGTTGTGGTAAAAGTTTCAGGCTAACAAACGTGAGTCTACGAATTTGAATATGAGGACAACCACAAGTAAATAATGTCAAAGATTATATATGCATCGAGTCATCCCTCCCAATATGCTTTGATTAGTGAGTGCCAAATTAGGGTAACAAAAGAAAAAGGTAGATATGAATAAAGTCTTTCAAATGTAGACAAGTTCATGGGTGAGCTAGATCTCCAAGGTCTTATTGTTGGACAATTGTTAAAAAATGTTATTTTTACCATCATCCAGATATTCAACGAGAATTATAGTTTAATCCAAGCATGAGGGATTAGATTTGATTGATGTAACCGATCTCAATAGTTGATATAAAAAAAAAGTCGTTTCGTTCAATTATGCAAAATATGGTAAAATTCAAACCCGCGCTCCAAAGAAGTAGACATGGGATGGCAAATCAATTACCTTGAGAATGTCACTTGTAATAGGGTTTGGTCCCCTTGAAGAGATTGAGGCCACATATGGTGCCAAAGTATCATTCACCTCATAGCTCTTCGTTATAGTTGCTTTAGGGTTTCTGTTTCAAAACACAAAACATCAAAAGTAAGCATTGGCATTGCATTTAAAACTACGATTCAAAATGGTTCAAAGATTTGGACAAATCCCAAAGTTTGAACGTCGTTATATCAATCGTAGCTTTGGTCTGATTGAGTCTCTCACTAACGCAATGATCCCTCAAAACAAAGAGAAATGTGATCTTTGTGAGTTTTACCTTGTCGAGTTCAAGTACTTGAAAATATTGGCACCATCGTTGACCCCAAGGTCTGCTGCCGGCAAAACAAAAGAGAATGCGACATCCTCGTAATCAGTATCTTGCATCACCATCCCGGCTGCTCCGGCCAACAGTGCTGACTGTCCATGATTAAAAGAGTCGCAGAGAACAATTTTGCCTTTCACTAAAGTTGGGTCCAATGAATTTTCAATGCAGTTCCTACATTCCCACAATTATTACAATTGCTTAACACAAGTACTGCTATACTATACTAAGAGAAGCAAAAAAACCACACCATTGATCACAAGGTATATATTCCAAGCTTGTAATATAGGGTTCATCTGCATTGAAATGATTTAGAGTTACCTGGACAAGGACCCGTTAAAACCTCCGGAAATATTTGGGGCATTTCCACCATAGATCATAGGATAAACAGAGTTATTGAGGTCAAATGTGTTTATTGAAACTCCCTGCAAAGAGAAGCAAAATGATCAGTTCTACTATTTTTAATTTTTTTTGTTTGGAAGGTAAATAATTTTATTAATCCGAAAACACGCCACAAAGGCATATAAAAGAGTTTTCCAAAGCGAGAAACCCACAAAATACATCAAAAGATCAAATATTGCAATGACATTCAAGACAAACCTACTAGAAGGCACACACAGTAATTCTGAAACATTAGTTTGTTAGTACTAAGTAGAATATTACACACAAATAAGTGAGTTAGAATATCTTATATAGATTATGATATTTTGGATAAAATCATGATAGAGTGACTTATTAAATTTGGATATTACGAGCATACAAAGAAGAGGATAGGAAGCTTCACCTGAAAAACCATATTGTTTCCAAGTTTCACGTTAGTTAAGAATTTTCTGTCTATTGTGCTAGCAGCAACAGTAAGAATCCATGGTGCGAAATTTGAAACAGTTGAAAGATTAGGACCATCGTTACCAGCCGAGGCCGAGGTCAATATCCCATTCTTCATGGCGTGAAATGCTCCAATGGCTATGGAATCATTGAAATAATCCGAAGGAGGAGACCCCGAAAGAGCACCAAGTGAAACAGATAGAATATCGACCCCATCGGCAATGGCATCATCAAATGCTGCAAGAATATCCGCATCATAGCAGCCATCAGACCAGCATACTTTGTACACAGCAATACGTGCTGATGGAACCCCGCCTCGAGCCGTTCCCAATCCGAGCCCCATTAAGCTTGCCATGCTCACAAGTCCTCCAGCTGCAGTTGATGAAGTGTGTGTTCCATGGCCTTCTGAATCCCTTGGAGATACGAAATCGTCTTGACTAAATGTTCCATCACTGCGGTAGTATTTTGCTCCAACAATTTTACTGCATTATCGTGGCAACGTTTGTTAAGTGTATACAAAGAATGATGGTTCATGTCATGTCTTCTCGTTTCGTGACTAATTTTGACACAACAAGAAATTTGACAAGCCACATTTTTTATGTGACAGACACAATGCATAGGATTTTGTAGACCTACTTGTTACACGTGAAATTTTTCAAGTTTTGGCAACTGCCCTTCCATTTGGTTGGTGGAGGACCAAACCCTTTATCAGTGAAGCTATCAGACTCCGGCCAAATCCCAGAATCGAGCATTCCGATGATGATGTCACTTTCGGTGGTTGATCTATTGACTTGTAGGGAGAAGCCCATGAAGTCCCATGATCTAGTTGTGTGGAGCTGCTTCTTTCCGGAAGGAAATACAGAAACCACCCCATGCATTGCTGAAAGTGAATTGTGAAGAAAAAGTTTGTCAACTGGAACTTTGATCACTTTAAAACAGAGAATTTTGTTTTATAGGTTCACAAACCTGCCACTTTTTGCTTCTCCTCCTTTGTAAGCTTCATGGCAAATCCATGGAAACTCCTCTTGTAAGTATAGAGTACTGATTCTGATGCCTTGCTGTAAATTTCCATTAACCATAGAAGTTAGTGACTTGGCATAAAATTGATGCTCCTTCGGCTTTTCTATTCTCTTATTTTTCTTTTCTATGCATCTGTTTATTGGTAGTGGTTGAAAAAATGTAGAAGACACTTACTTAGATGTAACCTAAAATGATTATTTTTCTTCAAAGCAGAGTAAATTAGAATGACACCCTTAAGTATATATGGTCAAAGGTCATACAATCTTTGAACAATGTGGAATCAATTAACATAATTAAGGGACAACGTGAAACCAACTAATGTCTTGTGATTATAAAATAATTGGTGTGATGGTGACAATAAAATAATTGGGCATTACTAAAACTACCTGCCAAGAACTTGCTTTAGGTTGTCCATGTGCCGTGATGATGCCGAGGGATCACCCTTATGTCGACCACCCATATACACAATATAGGGCTGCATTAACAAAAAAAAAAAAAATACAATTAGCGAAGAAAAAATGGAATATTCAATACATAACAGATATAAACTTTTGAGAAAACTTAAACTAAAACTGGGCCATAAAAAACCCATAGAGATATTTGTATGGTTGAAGCCTTTTAAGCACCATGAAGACAATCATAGAAAACAGAAGATGACTAACAAAAGATGAGGGAAGACAAGAGTTTCCATAGAGATATTTGTATCAGAAGTTAATAAGTAAATAAGAAGTAGTTATAACTTGTTTATGTCAACTTACAATTCAATAAGTTACAATAAAAAAAATTAGAATTAATCATAAAATGTTAAAATTGAGTCTAACTTCCAATACAACACTGAAAAATATTTTTTTGGTATTGTAGTTTTCACCGGAACATAAAGATACTAACCTGACGATCATCAAAAGCTGCAGCTGAGATAATAAGCAAACTACAAGAGAGGCCAAGAAGGAGAAGCCATGAAACCCTAATAGAGTTTGTGCTTGCCATTGCAATGGTGGATTCTCAAAAACTGCTGTGGTCCGAGAATGCATGAAGAGAAGTTTTTATAGAAGACAGACATGAATAAACCTGCAAATTGAATTCTTAAATGCTACCAAACTTCACCAGTAAACTCTCCTAACAAACAAACTTTCTTCCAGGCCTGTTTCTAGACGTTATCATTGAAACAGTAAGCATTTTCATAGAAAAATCATGGGTCAATGGGGACAAAAAAATTTCTTTGGATGATCATTATTCATTTGTAGCACTTAAATACATGAGTGTGAATGGTTCAGCTTGGCATATGACAGTGACTGTTGAACAGCAACTCCCTAAGTTAACGACTCATGTAGCAAATTTAAATATAAGTTTTACACCGACGGCGAAGATGACCATGAACATCTCAAAGTCAAATGATGGCCAGTTCAATCTCTTATCTGATGCTTTGATAGAGTTTTTTGTTTTGTTCTTTATTTTTTTTGGAAGCCTGCATTGAAGCAATTTAATTGTAAGTTTAATAAATTAGTTGACTCGTTCCATATTTTGCATATAACTTGCTTCTCATGTAAGTAAAAGTAATGACGATTTGTTCTTTTTTTCCCTGATACAAGAGGTATATCCACCTAATTTATTCAGTGCATATGCCAGAAAGATTCAACGAATTAAAAATAGAGGGATTAATAAAATTATCTCTTTTTAATAGAGGTATCATATTAAAAAAATAGTCTTAACAAGTGCCTCAAGGCACGATAAAATATAAAATTTGAGCATAAAAAAAATTGATCTCACTATATTAAATTTTTTTAAAATATATTAATTATAAATTAATTAAATATTAAATAATTAAATATATGATAGAAATGAGTGATATAATTTGACGTTTGAGTCTGACAAATGAATTATGAGTGAGATAAGTGATTGGTGATGATTTTGAAGGAGAAAATATGATTGGGATAAAATTCAAATATACTCCTGTTTTATTATATAAATATTCATGTCTTCAAAATCATATAAAATTTTGTTGATGTTTTGTATTGTATATAAACTCAAAAGGAGAGAGTATAAATTAATAAAATTAAAAATTGTATACTATGCACCATGTTTAAAAGTATTCGCGAAGTATTTACATATTTTATTAATTAACAAATATGTATGATGTGTATCTGATACATATTTTTGAGTATTCAATAAGTATTGCATTCAATATGATATTTGATACGAGTATGTCAACCTTGACAAAGTATTTGTACCTTATAAACTGTAATATTACATATTATGAGTGTATATCAGGCTTCTAAATCAAATCTACCATTCCATCCTTTTTTTTTATTTTCTTTGTTATAAATCTATAATATCAATAAAAGTGAAAAATTTTATTTGATTATTTTGCCCTTGATCTTTGTTATAAAGTCAATTATATCATCTCATTTCTTTTTCTTTTTTTTTACAATTAATTACATAATCTTCTCATATCCTTTCATCTTCTTAAATTAAGTATGTGCATATATTTAACATTTAATTATATTCATTTGAGTTTTAACAATTAATTTTAACCTTTAATTTTCATTTTTCTTGACCAATCTTATCTTATTTTTATCTATATCTATGCTACTCTTAAAAGTCCCTTAACCCAAAATTTTTTTAATTTTTTTTAATTCTTCATCTATACTATAATCACCATAAAGCCAATTTGTATCTATACCTATATATCTATATCTATGCCTATATCTTACGTTGTTTAGACTCTTCCAATTCTGTTAAATTTATCTTTCATCCTAATTATTGTAACTTAATGGCAATAAATATTGATTAATTATTTTAAGTCTTTCATATTTTTATTCTTTCACAAACACAGTGTTATTTAATGAATACACGGTGAATCAATTCAAGTTATTATTATTTCACACCTCAATCGAACTGTTTCTCCTTGCCTATCTCCCTTTCTTTCTCTATCTCTGACTCTCATTCTCAAGGTTTGTCTACATTGCTAAACAAGGGAAAAAATCTAGAAATTCTTACCTACGTCAGTGAATCACTATCATTTACAAAGCAATGAGTCATGTTTCTCAGTCTGCAACAAATGAGATCGAACCAAAAAAAATCAAACACCAGAATCATCTAGGCTACAATGCTTCAGGTTAGTGTGTCTCATTCGATGTATGCTATTGATTTTCTTTTTTAAAATGTTCTTTAGCTGTTTTTTATCTTTCCAAGTGGCTTTCTTGTGTTGGAGTTTGATTCTAACAAGACTTTGTTGTGGTTATCTATCTTTGACTAGGGTTTTGAATAGATTATTTGGATGGTGCTTAATTTTTGTTTTAACAATTTGGGTCTCTCAACCAAAAAAATAATAATAATATGGGTCTAAGCGGGCAACTTTTCTTTAACGGCTTTGTCTCTTTTATTGTTTTAGTTGTTGATCTTTTTGACAAATTTTTATTGAGCTTGGTATTTGAATTAGTGATTTTTTTGAGATTGTAGAATTAAGATTCGATTGAAATTATTGTTTTTCGATGTGTTTTTGATTTTGTGAACTATTGTTGACCTTATACGCAATTAATATTTCTATTAGTACACCATAGAGGAAAAAAATTGTAATTTCTCTTTCAATTCTAAAAATTAGATTCATATTAAGGAAATCATGTTAAAGATGACATTAAGACTCAAGTTTTGGATCTTATAGCCAAGTTGAATTAATAACATCAGCGAGTTTTTTCATGTCGACGGTATAGGTTTTACTATTGCTTGTGCTATTCTACCAAAATTTTCATTACTTGCGCAAGGCAATATCAAAGTTAGTGAAGATTGAGGTAGGATGAAAGCTTATCTCAAATCGGAAAGATCAACCAGAATAAGATTTAGTAAAGCTGTGTTAATTCATATCAAGCATGTTTTTTTTGAAACGAATAGAAAAGATATGTATTCAATATAATTCAGCTATCACCTAGCAATTTCTTAATAAGCAATTTCTACAAGCTACGTGAGTAAAAGTCCCACAAGGTAAAAGTGGTACAAGATTGATGTGATGGACGTGCTTGGCAAATGATAGAATTCCACCTTCACATGATGGTTCCCTTGCCGTAAATGGCAGCACTTGAAAAAATCCCAATGTTAGATAATTTAGCCAATGGTTGAATGGAACATTGGTCTTTCTCAAGTGTAAAAAAGTAAAGAAAGTGATTGACAACATATTTTATATTATTGCACATTTCTAGAATTATGGTTTTCATTATTGATTCTTTTTAAAGTGCAGTTGTGTATTTTATAGTTAATGTTGGAGTGATGGTAAAAAAAATGGGTAGGAGTGAGTCATTGAAAGTAGTACCACAAAAGAAATATTATTCCTATTCATTGAAGGATGTGTTATTGAGCTCTTTGTTTCATTTGACCTCATGACAAAGTTTATCTCCCTCAACTTTGTTTGTTTTATTTGTAGACACTTGTACATATCTTTTTTTTTTTGTTCTGTACCCTTTCTTTTATATTTCTTGTTATTATACTATACTTGTTGGACTCCTATTTGGATTGTGTCCCCCTTGGAGCTTCCATCCCACTGACTGCAGGAGCAGATATAAGCTTTCTTCTTACTACACCTATATCTTTTAATTTGAAGATTTGGACATGTGAGCATTTCACGAGATCTTTCTATTGTTTTTAGAAAGAGTGACATTTTCTCAATGACTATTTGGTGATTCAAATATTACAATTTAAGATGTCTGAGCATTGCATGTGGTGATTTTTGTTTCTTTATCAAAGTAAAATTAAATTTGTAACTGATTTTTTTATGGGTTATATGTTTTTTCGGTGAAGTTGAGAGAGTTTTAAGACTGCTTAATAGAAATTGATTCTTATAATGTAATAGAATAGGGTGAAGAGCAATCTCTTTCGATCATGTTGTTGTTTCAATCCTGTGACTCTTTTGGATTTGAAATGCATATTTTCATTTGACTATTGCTTGGACTCTTACTTGGCTAGCAATGTTTTGGCATTAAACCCTGTCACAAGAGATGATAGCAATTGAGCAAAATATTGGAAAGTATATGAATACAAAGTCAGCAAATATTAGGAAGTATATGAACACAAAGTTATGTTATCCTACTATAGTACAATAGTTCCAATATTATCTGTAATTTTCTTAAATTTCCTCAATATATGCTTTTGGACAATTAGATTGACATGTGCTACTGAATTTCTTGAATCTCTTTTGGCTTGAGACATGATTGTCTCACAAATGTACTAACACATTTACCTTTCTTGCATACTAGGTATCAAGAAAAGGTGATGATGCAATTGATTTGGAGCAACTAGAAGAAGACACATATGGCATTATCCTTCAAACAAACAGTCACTCTTTGAGATCTTTGACTAACATGTCAAGAGTAGGGGGATGGTCTACATAGAATAAAAGCGTGGTTACTTGTCTTCTCTAAGCATATATAGAATATTTATTTTAATGTTTTATTTAATGAATGATATGGCAAGCTTTATTTATGTTCTGAATCCTTTATTATTTTTCGTTTCTAAAAGATTTTCTCATTCATTATGTTGTGTTTCTATCACAATTTATAGTCAGCTTGTATAGAGCTATAGAATAAAGTTCACACTTCTTACTATAGTATTTAGTTTATTTGCATGGAATTTAGAGTTGAATACTAAAGTTTCATCATTTTTTCAATTTTTGGTCATTTTGCATAAGAATCTGGTTATTGAGACCTGAATTTGTCTTAAGAGTTCAAAAGCATGAATGCTAGAAAATGTGAAAAGTGCAAAAGAAGTTCAAAAAAATTGCACTTCCAACGATAAGTGGACAAGTTTGTCGAAGTTTTAGAAGTTATGTCTGAACATAAGTGGTTTAGTTGGCTGAAATTAATGAGTGCATTTTTAATGAGAAACACAATATTATGATACGATTCAGTGAGCATTTATAGTATGTTAATGGAGGATTTCTTACTGTCAGATGTAGTGATTATGATGGAAACATATATTCTTAGTCTTTGAAAAAATTTAGTGGACAAAGAGAGTGTTGTCTTCATATATTGACTGCAACACCCTACTTCGCGTGAAGTTAAGTCATATGCGATAAGATGAATCCAATTGACATATATTATGTATTAGACAGTTGTTATTTAAATTTTTTCCTTATTTGCTACCTTAGTTCATATTGGAAACTAATCTTAACTATAATTTACGTTCTTTCTTTATCTTTCAAAGAAGTATTTGAGAAAAATATTTAAAAAAACAAAAATAGAAATAGAGAAATGCATTATTTTTCATTGCATATTTTATAAAATATTAGTTTAGGCTGTATTTTTTTTTTTTTTTTTTTTTGGGGTGGGGAGGGGTTTCCTTGTAGAGCATGGTTATTGGTTGTTTATTTTTTTTGGTTTTTTTTTTTTGATGAAAGACACAAGAAAATACATACTAAAGTTATGTATTTGGGAAAAATTGATTTAGAGATTAATATACAATATTCAAACACAATATATTCCACGTGTAACGCACGTGTGCATCAACTAGTATTTGTAATTAATATTTACCATATATATCCATTTTTCATTAATGAAATACATTACTTATCAAAAAATATATATATATTCGAAATATTTATTTCCTTGACTTCTAGATTGCATGATGTTTTGCAGAGTTCATGGAAAACCCACTTTAATATGGTAGGTTCCATTTAGAATTTTTGTAAATGGCATACCATTAATAAGGGTATCACGAGTCACTACAAAAAAAAAAAAAAAAAACAGAGATTTCCCGGTGTTTACAAACGTCGGTAAACAATAAGAAAACATTGGCAAAACCACGTCACGGCATTTGTTTTTAACGTCGTCCAAAGCTCGACGGAAAATGTGCCGGCGTTTGTTTACACGGTAGAAAATATTTACCGGCGATTCCAGTGACATAAGGCAATACGCCGGCTCATTTTTTCTAACTCCGATCACCAAAAAGTTATTATCGGCATTTGAATCAACGCCGGAAATGAAATCCAAAGCAGTGCCACTTCGCCAAAAATACTCAAGATACCTCGTTGTTTTTTGAAAACATTTAGAGGGTATATGCTGGCACTGGACCAAAACGCCGGCACTGTGAAAAAAAATAAATAAATAACCTACACATTCCGGCGAAACTTGTTTCTACTGACACTTATAGGAAACGTAGGTTAATAAACGCCGAAATATACCTATTTTCTTGTAGTGAAGTCTAATACTTAAATGGATTTGGATCCTTTGAATTAGTTCCTCAGCAATCATAAATCAAACTTACTTTGCCTCACTCTGCCACTCATGTTCACATATAAAATTTACTAGAAAATTATTATATCATCATAATTTTCTAGTAGAACGATGTAATAACAACATTTTTTACAAATAACATGATATAATGGATATTTCTTTTGAAGAAAAAGTGTATCAATATGCCACGTCATTCTAGTAAAAAATTTAATAGAACAATTCAAGTTATATATTATTAATCAATTTATTGATGGTCCTATTAACAAGGACCTCTGTACAACACCTATTAGTTTAGTAGACTTTCTCGAAAAGGTACCTTGAGGGTTCTTATGATTTGAGAAGTAGAATTTCAAGAAGGATGGATTTGGAACTTTCAATGATGATCAGTATCATAATAAATGTTAGTGATTGACAAAACCCTGATAACATCGTTAACAATTGTAAAAAAAATAATATTATTTAGATTTAATTTATTGACTTATTTTTTGGTAACAATAGATCACTAATTTAGGAGTGTCCATGGATCAAGTAATCCATGAAGAAGTTTTAGAGTCTGGACCAAAGTCGGATAAATTTTCAAAGAACCAAAATACCCGGATTGCTAAGATTTTAACGGTCATTCCAAAGAATTACCAAAAAAAATTATAAAGCGATTGTAACATATACTTCTTGAGAGATTGGATTGCCTGAAAGAAGGTGATTTATGATCAGCCTACATTCGCTTAGCTCGATAAGCATGGTATAAACCTAAGTTCGAATGCAGATTATTAATCTTTTTCATATTTCTTTACTCTTTCAATGAAATGAGCATTACATTTCATTCTTCTTTCAACTTATTCTTCTAAGCATAACATCTTCCCATGCATTTTCGAAGCCTGTCCAAACTTTAATGGATTATCCGGAGAGAGAATAGACAACAATGGGACTTCTCACTTGATGCCTCCCATCATCCCACACCAGAGAACCGGAGGTTGTGGAGTTCCTGCGTATTGATCTTCCTCCAACCTTCACTGTGAACGACAGCTTCTGCCCAAGAGTCGACCTCGGTGATCCAATGTTTGTTACAGTCCTGCGGAAGATCTGACCGAAAGATATCGCAGGCGAGGTAGAAAGAGTAAATGAAGGTAAGTTCAAATCCCAGACAGTGCTATTTCTGGCTTTAGAACTGGTACTCTTTGTTAAACAATCTAAAGACATACAAAAAATAAGAAAGAGATGAGACTAGGGTTTTATTAATACTGCATAATTTAATTGAATACAAGGGAATGATTTAATCTAAATACAAAGAGACTATATATAAGCTAAACAAAGAAAGAAAAGTAAAATATTATTCTACCCTTAATAAATAAAATAACCTTATATTTCTTAACATCTCCCCTCAAACTCACGATGTAGCAACGACAAGCATCGAGAGTTTGCCAACTAGAAAACGAAAACAGGAAATAGAATACGACTTGGTAAAGAAATCTGCAATCTGCAAAGAAGAAGAAACAAAGGGTAAGGTAATGGTGTCATGCTTGAGATGATGACGAGTAAGGTGACAATCGATCTCAATGTGTTAAGTTCGTTCATGAAAAATCGAGTTGTGAGCAACCTGAATAGAACTCCGGTTGTCACAATACATAGAAGTGGGATGAGAAAAAAAAAACTCTCATATCTGCAAGTAACCTACGTAACCAAACAATTTATTTGGTAGTAGATGTCATAGCACGATATTCTGCTTCGGTTGAAGATTGAGAAACAATAGATTGTTTCTTGCTCTTCCAAGAAATAAGAGAACCACCCAAAAAAATACAGAAACCAGTAACAGGTTTGCGATCTGTGGGATCACTGTCATGATCAGTATCAGAGTATGCACACAACTTCAAGGAAGAGGTGGATGGAAGTAAAAGGCTCTGAAAGATTGTACCCCGAAGATACCTCAAAATACGAAGAACCATTGCCCAATGAACTGTAGTAGGAGAAGCAACAAACTGACTAACAACATGCATAGCATATGTAATATCTGGACGAGTAATAGTGAGATATACCAAGCTCCCAACAATAGTACGGTATAAAGTAGGATCTGACAAAGGTAAACCATCAGAAGAGAAATACTTTGCGTTAACCTCAATAGGAGTATCTACAGTCTTATTATCAGTAAGTCTAGATCGCTCAAGAATATCTGTAACATATTTCGACTGAGAAAGAAGATAACCTCTGGGTGAGCAGGCTACTTCAATACCCAAGAAATATCGTAGAGAACCCAATCCTTCATTTCAAACTGTCTAGCCAACTCTGCCTTCAAAACTGAAATACCATTAATATCATCACCAGTAATAATTATGTCATCAACATATAAAGACAGAATGATACGACCTGCATCAGTGCACTTAACAAAAAGAGCAGAATCATGACTACTAGAAGTAAACTCAAGGAACGAGATCACAACAGAAAATTTCTCAAACCAAGCACGATGTGCTTGTTTGAGACTATATAACGTTTTCTTGAGCTTGCAAACATACCCAGAATCATGTGAAACACCAGGAGGGGGAGTCATATAAACTTCTTCTTGAAGATCCTCATTCAAGAAGGCATTTTTAACATCAAGTTGAGAGATATGTCACTGACGAACCGAAGCAACTGCAATAAGAGTACGAATAATAGTCATTTTTTGCAATAGGAGCAAATGTCTCCTCATAATCCATACCATACTGTTGAGAGCACCCTTTTGCAACCAACCTAGCTTTGTATCGCTCAACAGATCCATCAGAATTGGTCTTAATCTTATACACCCACCAACAACCAACAACACTCTTACCAGAAGGTAGAGGAACCAAATCCCAAGTACTTGTCTTATGCAAAGCAGAAAGTTCCTCATCCATAGCTTGCTGCCAAAGAGGGTCAAGAATTGCCTCTTTATAGGAAGAGGGCTCAGAGAGACAATGCATAGAAGCTAAAAAGGAAGTAAAAGATGAAGAATAACAAGAATAAATAAAATCTGGTAACTTTGTGGACTTACGAATGCGTGTGAATTGACGTAGAGGTGGATTCACAATCTCAGACGGAGCTTGAGGGACCATAGGAGAGGAGGTAGCTTCAGGTGTGCTAGAGAGTAAAGTGTCAGTACCTGTAAAATGATCAGTGCTGGTATTTTAAGTATTAGAAACCTGAGATGACAAACTATCAGAATCATCAGAAAAATGATCTATATGAATAAGATCAGATTTAGTCAAGCTATATGTAGTGGATGGAATAGAAAAGAAAGGTATATGCTCAAGAAAAATAACATGACGAGACACATAAAGTTTTTGAGTTATTGGATCAAAACAACGATACCCCTTTTTACCTTCACCATATCTAAGAAAAACACAAATAACAGATCGAGAGGACAGCTTGTTGCGTTCAACATGAGGACGAGGAACAAAACAAGTACAACCAAAAACTCTAAATGAAGAATAATCAGGGGCATACCCATACAACTTTTCGAAATGAGAAACACCTAAAATATGAGAAGATGAAATTGTATTAATCAAACCTACAGCAGTAAGAACAGCTTCACCCCAAAACTCACTAGGAACAGAAGAAGACAACAAGAGAGAACGAGCAGTTTCAACAATGTGCCTATGTTTTCTTTCAGCAACACCATTTTGCTCAGGAGTATCTGTACACGAAGTTTGGTGAATAGTTTCATCTAAGGCAAGCAACTCAACAAATTTATTAGAAGTGTATTCCCCACCCAAATCACACCTAAAACATTTTATAACAGCAGAATGTTGAGTTTTGACAAGAGCTCGAAAGGCTGTATATATCTCAAAGAATTCAGAACGATGTTTCATTAAATAAATCCAACAATAACGAGTATGATCATCAATAAAAGAAACATAATATCGAGACCCTCCTTTTGTGGTAACAGAAGAAGGTCCTCATACATCAGAATGAATCAAATTAAATAGAGAAGAAGAAATAGAAATACTTCGATTAAAAGGTAAAGCTGAAAATTTTGCCAGTTTACATCCACTACAATCAGAAATATCAAAAAATTTCAAATTTCCTAAAGCCCCTGTGGATGCCAAAAATCTCAAACGAGAAGACGAAACATGACCCAAACGAGGATGCCATAAATAAAAATTAGAAGAAAAAAGACTCAAACGAAAAGAAGATAAATCAACACTAGTAGCAGCAGCAGTAACTGGCACTTTTAACTCATCCAAAATATATAGTTCTCCCTTCCTACGACCTATCCCAATCAGCTTCTAAGACTGCAGATCCTGCACATAACAAGAAGAAGAGGAAAATGTGACTAAATTTTCAGAATCACATAACTGACCAACAGAAGCAAGATTTAATGTGAGTTTTGGAATATGATAAACATTAGGGAGAGACAAGTGAGGTGTGACAACAAAACCAACACCTGTTAAAGGCATAGGAGTGTCATCAGCAGTCATAACAGGAATAGAAGATGAAGGAGATACATAAGCAAAAGATGAAGAATCTGGAGACATATGATGTGAGGCACCAGAATCCAAGACCCATACAGAATGTGACATACCTGGAGAACTATGAGGCAACTGACCTCCTGAAGAAGAAGCAGACATAGCTTGTGGTTGTAAGGAGAGAAACTTCTAAAATTGCTCAACCAAGGTACTAGAATCGGTGAAAGGACCTGATGAAACTATTGCTGCAGTATTAGACTGTGGTGGTTTGTAACCCTGAGGTGGTCTAGAAGCATTAGATTGTGACTAGTTGTCAGACTTCCAAGCTTGAGATTGCTGTTGCGATTGATTCTGCTGTCTTTACTTAGGACATTGAGTCTTCCAATGACCTTTCTGCTTACAGAAACTGCACTCGTCGAAGGCAAGTCTTGTGTAAGGCTTATTCTGATCATGAGAGAATAGTTTAGAAGGTACTGCTAGCACAGAAGGATCAACAGTAGAAAGAATTCCCTTATCAGAATAAGACTTAAGACGTATCTCTTCAGCCAATAACTCACTGACAACTGAGTCAACAGAAGGAAGTGGAGAACGATGCAAAATTGAACATCTAAGTCCTTCAAAATCACTACGAAGTGCCATCAAAAACTGTATCAACCATTGCTGCTCTCTACGAGCAATATAAGCACCACATGCCTTTAATTCAGCAGATTCTGTAAGAGCCAATTGATCCCAAAGATCTGTCATAGCAGAGTAAAACTCCTGAATACTCATATTCTTTTGTTGAAGAGCTCGTATGTCATGCTCCAATTGATACTGCTTTGCAAAATTTGATTGAGTGAATAACTATTGCAGATGATCTCAAACCTCATTTGCTGTCTCATACTTTGTCAACTGCGTACCTATAGAATGCTCAACAGAATTGTTGATCTAAGTAATAATTTTTGCATTGTCTGCTTCCCAGACATCTATCAAATCAGCATAACCTGCATCAGTATTCTTAGGTTTCACAGAAGTTCCACTAACATATCCCCATAGCTTTTTACCCTTAAGAAAATTTCTCATCACATAACTCCAATACGAATAATTCTTTCCATCCAACCTCACACTCACAAACTAAAGCGAATCGTCTCTTGCTGTAGCCATAATCAACAAACAAAGAAAACCAGATTGCAGAAGGGAACCAATACCAGATTGCCAAAAAAAACAGAACAAGTACCAGATTGCCAAAAAACAGAACAAATATCAGATTGCCAAAACGGAAAAAATACCTTCTTCAACTGTGTTTGAGATTAAGTCTTGTCCCATGAAACTTAGCTCTGATACCATGTTAAACAATCTAAAGACATACAAGAGATAAGAAAGAGAGGAGACTAGGGTTTTATTAATACTGCATAGTTTAATTGAATACAAGGGAATTATTTAACATAAATACAAAGAGACTATATATAAGCTAAACAAGGTAAGAAAAGTAAAAGACTATTCTACCCTTAATAAATAAAATAACCCTATATTTCTTAACACTCTTATCTCCAATGACGAGCCGTAAAGCCATGGTGCGGTAACCTTGCCCACACAAAAACTTTATGTAGTCAATTTCGTGTGCGTCGTATACCAAACCAGGATGTAGAGCTTTTATAGGATTTACTTGGCCGGTGCCATAGGCGAATTCGGCATCTGGGTTTGTTGCAACGCTCATCGGAATGGCTGAAATGAAAACATAACTTAGGAGTTATATTGAATCTGTTTTGGGGTTAGTATAAAAGTTTTGAGGGTTACATATGTAACTCACAAGAAGTCATAAGTGCAGATTTAATGGCAGCAGGAGACCATGAGGGGTGAAAGGATTTGACATAGGCAGCCACCCCAGTAACATGAGGGCAAGCCATAGACGTCCCAGAAAGAATATTGTATGCTACTCTTCTTTCGTCACCAACTACTTCAGATTAGTGGACCATTGAGGGACCATGCTGCTAACATATCAGTTTCAGGCAGGGCCGAGCCACACATATTCTCTGGCAACTTAAACTATATTAATATTAAAATTTAAAATATTCATAAAAGTCTAATTTTATTAATAAAACACCAATTAAAAACGCAATTTATATATATGAGCGATATACAAAATGAGCCAACAAAAAAAACTCATTATAGATTTATCTATAAGATCTAACAAAAAAATTTTGAACCATAAAATTGGGCTCAATCATATATTAAATTTTAAGAAAAATTTTCATAACTATTTCAAAAATTAATTTGTTCAATCACAAACTTAATATTCATCATTAAATTTTATCAAACAATCGAAACTAACTTAAACTATAATTATTCTAGTAAACTAAACCTACGTATATGAAATACTTAACTTATCACAATAAAACTGTTCAAACTACCAAATCAAAATAATTTAGTCTAATTATAATGGAGGACTACAAGTCCTAATTCCAATTCTACAAATAAAAATAAAACAAATTAGACGACTACAAGTCCTAATTCTAATTCAACATATAAAAATAAAATATTAGAGAGGACTACAAACCCAAATATCAATTAAATATATAAAAAAATAAATCATAGAAGAGGACTACAAGCCTCAATTTTCCTAATTCCAATTCTACAAATAAAAATAAAACAAATGAGACGACTACAAGTCATAATTCCAATTCAACATATAAAAATAAAATATTAGAGAGGACTATAAACTCAAATATCAATTAAATATATAAAAAAATAAATCATAGAAGAGGACTACAAGCCTCAATTTTCCTAATTCCAATTCTACAAATAAAAATAAAACAAATGAGACAACTACAAGTCCTAATTCCAATTCAACATATAAAAATAAAATATTAGAGAGGACTACATACCCAAATATCAATTAAATATATAAAAAAATAAATCATAGAAAATGACTACAAGCCCCAATTTTATGTCAACATAAAAAAATAAATACAAGACTAGAAATTCTACTTTCAATTCAATACATAAAAAATAAAACATAAGAGATGATTACAAGCCCCAATTTTATATTTTCAATTCAACATGTAACAAATAAAATATAACAGAGAACTACAAGCGTTAATTTCAATTCAACATTTAAAAAATAAACCACAAAAGAGGGCTACAAACCCTAATTTTCAATTCTAACATATAAACATAAAACAAAGAAGAGGATTACAAGTCCTAAATTTAGTTCGATATATAAACATAAAACAAATGGAGAAGGCTAACCTATTTCGTAACATATTAGTTAATCTTTAAATGTCCAAATTTTTGATATCATCTTCCATTGATATTTACAAGTGAAACTCATATATTTGTCAAAATAACATAACTACCCTTAAATCTTTATAAAAGAATTCAGTTGGGGCAAATATCTAATAAATTTTAAATTTTTTAAAATTATATTTAGTCCCCAAAAATTTTTAAAATTCTAGTGGGGCAGCTGCCCCCACTATGAATCCACCCCCAGTTCCAGGGGCAGTTATATCTGGCTGCAATTACATCCAATGTTTGGAATGATGAAGGAACTTAAGATGGTTAAGGAATTATTTCTGGATTTAACCTAAAATTTATGGGGTGATTGATCAAAAAATGGGTTTGGTTTCCACGAACAAAAAACCCATCAAAATCAGCACGAATGACTTCCACTAGGAGAAAGTCATCTCTATATATACTCCATATATACACTGTTTTAATTCCCATACATAGGGTTCATTATGGTATAATGATAGAAGTATCGGCTTCACAATATTGAGTTTGTGACTTTGAACATGAGGAAAACAACTATTTGTAAAAGTATCGGGTACATCTGATGTAACAATGTAGAATTGATATCAAGTACATCTGATGTAGACAAGGTCATAAGCTAGATCTCCATGGTTTGGTGGGTGGAAAAATGTAAAAATATCAAAATTCATGGAAGTGCAAAAATTAATTGTTTTTTCAAACGCTTACCACCATTCCGATATTCAGCAAGAATTATATGTCTAAATCCAAGCAAGAGATTGATGTAGCTAATCCAAATAGTGGAAATAAGAAAACTTTGTGTTGAGCTAGCTACATAAATAAGATACGTACTTGACTACGGAATCAAAGAAAAAATGTTGGTCCCATAACACCAATTT
Source organism: Ilex paraguariensis (assembly GCA_963454935.2). NCBI lineage: Eukaryota > Viridiplantae > Streptophyta > Magnoliopsida > Aquifoliales > Aquifoliaceae > Ilex > Ilex paraguariensis. Next base: position 841,385 of record CAUOFW020000725.1, on the reverse strand, counting down.
TTACTACTTTAATGAGTGTTTTTATAATTTTTGTGGGTCATTTTATAATTAAAAAAAATTACTATTTTTGTTGGTGATTTATCACTTTTATGAGTGTTTTTACCATGTTTATAATAATTATTTTTACTATTTTTCTTTGGTCTAAAAAATAATCATTTTTGTTGGTGTTTTTATCGCATTTGTAAATATTTTTACCACAATGATGAAGGTTTCTTCCGATCTTCTGATACAGAGCAAGGAGAAGAGGACAGAGACGTAGAGAGAAGCGATTGGAGGAGAGAGGGATGAAATGGATTTTTATATTTCAACAAAAAAAGTCTTGTTTTGCTGTTAAAAGGAGTCAAAGTCCGGATCGAATTAATTTCTAAGGCTTTTGTGCGTGTTGTCTTTGTTTTTAGTGTTTCCTAAAACATCTTTTTTTTGTTCTCATTTTTTTGTCTTTGTTTTCAAACTACTAATGTAAAACAAAAATAAAAACAGTACCCAAACATATTTTTGTTTTCATTTTTGACAAAAATTAAAAACAAAAACACAAAACACAAGACAAAGACAGTTACCAAACAGCCCCTAGGTTTTGACATCAAGAACATAAATTTTCATGACTATCAAACCATAACTTCCTTCAAAACATGATAAAGTTTGCAAAAACATCAAGAAACAAGGATTTCATAACAAGTATATATGATTAAGAATCAAAACATATGTATATATAAACACTAGTCTCAATGAACAAGAATGGAAAAAACCTTACCTTCATCCTTAGTTTTGTGTGAAGAACTTGAGATTTTGATCCACTTTAATGTGAAAATTCTCCTTAATCTTATATTTTTCTTCTTCTTTTTTCCTCTCTAAGACTTTCTACGGTTAGAAATGTTGAAATGATACTAAAGGAGGCGGCCTTATGTAATTATAGAGTGAGAAAAGAGTCCAACCGACGTAAATCTAATACTCTGATGCATAACTCACGTTCGAACCTCATTTTGGCGTTCGAACGTTAGTTGCTCCTAGTAGTTTTGGTTTTCCATTAGAAAAAAAGTACTGGAAGGAACTGTCGTTCGAACAGACTTTCACGTTCGATCGGATTTTCACGTTTAAACGGACTTCTTGTTTCTGCTGAAACTTCTAGTGAAGTTATGGCCTATTTAGAAGTCGATTTAAAACATATTCATGAAATACATTTTTATAACCCTAGAAGTCTATTGTCTACTATAAAAATTTCAACTAAAACAGACATCAAGGTAAAAAGTTATGGTCCAAATATTAGGCATTGTCCAAAATCTTTTTTACCCAAATTTTATCTAAAATGTGTTTGAACTCCAAAATACTTCCGAACTTTCAATTCATACCCTATTACCTTGCCTAATATTTTTACTTCTTCCTAACTTCCAATTTATACCCTATTACCTCGCCTAACATTTTTATTTCTACTCTTACAATCTACATAGTTCATGTATACATCATCACATATATTAGCATTTCAAAAATAATTATGCTGTTATATATAGATAAGAATATGGGGGTTTACAAAAACCTCTTAGTTGAACATGTTTTTTCAAATGTGGCAGCTGTCTAGATCCTGCATAAGGTGACTTGTGCCTCTATGCTTTTGTAATTGTTCTCACTGATGCCTTGGATTCAGTAAGACCAATTAGTTCCTCAGACTTTTTGTTCTTGGTATCGGAATTGTCTTTTTTTGGTGTTTGTTTCCATGTTGCTGGTGCAGTAGGTGATGTCTACTTTTGATGGAGGGCTGTCTGCTTGTTGTTTGTTGCTGCTGTGATTGGGGGCTGTCTGCTGGTTGTTTGTTGTTGCTATGTTGGGCTGGGTTTGGTGCTGATTTTTGCTAATGCAAATGGCTGAACTTGGTCTGCTAAGGGGCTGATCTGGTCCTTGTTCGAATTTGTTGATCGAGTTTGATGAATTGGTTTCATGCTCTAATTTTTGTCTATCAATGTATTATTTTGTCTATAATTCAGTGGGACATGCTATTATTCAGGAAATCTCTTACAGACTTGTGTTTTGAGCCTTGACTTTTTGAATTTTTTGATGTTTGTCCTTGAGATCTATGTGACTTCATTGAACAATTGGTGGGTGATTACCATTGTATATCTATTTTATTTTTATACATTTTACTTTCCGGGAAAAAAAAAAAAGTAAAACGCCGGCTCATTTTTCTAATTCCGGTCACCGGAAAATTATTACCGGGATTTGAATAAACGCCAGAAATGAAACTCAAAGCATCGCCACTTTGCCAAAAGTACTCAAGATAACACGTTGTTTGTGGAAAACATTTAGAGGGTATTTGCTGGCGTTTGACCAAAACACCAGCACTATGAAAAAAAAAACCCTAAACATTTTGGCAAAACTTATTTCTACCGACACTTATAGGAAACGTTGGTTAATAAACACTGAAATTTACCTATTTTCTTGCTGTTAACTCTAATACTTAAGTGGATTTGGATCCTTTGAATTAGTTCCTTAGCAATCATAAATCAAACTTATTTGCTTCACTCTGCCATTCATGTTCAGATATAAAATTAACTAGACATAATTTTCTAGTAGAATGATGTAATAACAACATTTTTTACAAATAACATGATATAATGGATATTTCTTTTGATGAAAAAGTGTATCAATATGCCACGTCATTCTAGTAAAAAATTTAATAGAACAATTCAAGTTATATATTATTAATCAATTTATTGATGGTCCTATTAACAAGGACCTCTGTACAACACCTATTAGTTTAGTAGACTTTCTCGAAAAGGTACCTTGAGGGTTCTTATGATTTGAGAAGTAGAATTTCAAGAAGGATGGATTTGGAACTTTCAATGATGATCAGTATCATAATAAATGTTAATGATTGACAAAACCCTGATAACATCGTTAACGATTGTAAAAAAAATAATATTATTTAGATTTAATTTATTGACTTATTTTTTGGTAACAATAGATCACTAATTTAGGAGTGTCCATGGATCAAGTAATCCATGAAGAAGTTTTAGAGTCTAGACCAAAGTCAGATAAATTTTCAAAGAACCAAAATACCCTGCTAAGATTTTAACGGTCATTTCAAAGAATTACCAAAAAAAATTATAAAGCGATTGTAACATATACTTCTTGAGAGATTGGATTGCCTGAAAGAAAGGTTCAAAGAAGGTGATTTATGACCGGCCTACATTTGCTTAGCTCGATAAGCATGGTATAAACCTAAGTACGAATGCAGATTATTAATCTTTTTCATATTTCATTACTCTTTCAATGAAATGAGCATTACATTTCATTCTTCTTTCAACTTATTCTTCTAAGCATAACATCTTCCCATGCATTTTCGAAGCCTGTCCAAACTTTAATGGATTATCCGGAGAGAGAATAGACAACAATGGGACTTCTCACTTGATGCCTCCCATCATCCCACACCAGAGAACCGGAGGTTGTGGAGTTCCTGCGTATTGATCTTCCTCCAACCTTCACTGTGAACGACAGCTTCTGCCCAAGAGAAGTGAATGATAATACTGCTGGATTAATCTTAATTTTCAGTTTTCGTGGGGCTCTAATTCTAGCATGATAAGTCGACCTCGGTGATCCAACGTTTGTTACAGTCCTGCGGAAGATCTGACCAAAAGATTTCGCAGGCAAGGTAGAAAGGGTAAATGAAGGTAAGTTCAAATCCCAGACAGTTCCATTTCTGGCTTTAGAACAGGTGCTCTTATCTCCAGTGACGAGCCGTAAAGCCGTGGTGCGGTAACCTTGCCCACACAAAAACTTTATGTAGTCAATTTCGTGTGCGTCGTATACCAAACCAGGATGTGGAGCTTTTATAGGATTTACATGGCCGGCGCCATAAGCGAATTCGGCATCTGGGGTTGTTGCAACACTCATCGGAATGGCTGAAATGAAAACATAACTTAGGGAGTTATATTGAATTTGTTTTGGGGTTAGTATAAAAGTTTTGAGGGTTACATGTAACTCACAAGTAGTCATAAGTGCAGATTTAATGGCAGCAGGAGACCACGAGGGATGAAAAGATTTGATATAGCCAGCTACCCCAGTGACGTGTGGACAAGCCATAGAAGTCCCAGACATAAAGTTGTATGCTGCTCTTCTTTTGTCACCTTCTACTTCTGAAGGTGAGGCAAGTAGTGAAAATGCTGCTAGAATGTCAACTCCGGGGGCTGTTATATCTGGCTGCAATCACATTCACAGGTTTAAATGATGAGTAAGGAATTATTTGATCTATAAGCATGGGTAATTAAAAAAAACTTGGTACCTTATTGAAAGTTGTCATTTTTAATGGTAAAATATACCTTTTAAAGATAAAGTTATAATTATTTGAGGAAGCTCATTATCCATTGTAAACCCTAATCAATCATAAACTTCCACAAGCAATTGTAACTTCTTTTTAACGATTTTTTTATCGAACTTTTAAAATTTATAATTTTCATGATTGATCACAACATTTTAGGATTGACTATGCCATTTGCAAATTAGAACCACTAATGTTCACATATCTTTAGTATTACCTTGACGGAGTGATTGAGAAAAAACATTGGTTTCGAAAGAGCCATAGAATGGGTTGAGCATCTCAGTGTGGATTCCGAAGAAGGCAAGATGGATCTGGTGGTGGTTATTTGTGTTCCTATTATTGGAATTTTTTTCCTTTTTTTGGAAGGTAAATAATTGTATTAATCGAAAGAGAGATATACAATAGAGCTCAAAACATACCCTGATGGTACACTAGAAGTTCTCAAATGAGAAAGCTCCACAAAACACACACGCCTAGACAACAAATAATAAGCTGGACTGACCTGACCCAATATTTTGCTTCTTCAATCTATGTATGTGTTTGCAGTGTGCTCAGTGTGTCCTTAATTTCTTGCGCGTGCTCTTGGGACGTGTTTGAACTTCATTGTAATGTTTTTTTGCCGCAATCAAATGTTTTTACCAAATGAAATAAAGAAGCAAAAACCACAGTTCTTGGATGTACGTAAATCATAGTTTGAACCATTCCATATAGGTATTAATCGAAAATTATGGGTCTAGGTTCAAGCAAGAGTTCAAAGGTTAGCAGAGGTTGATGTAGCTGAGCCCAAATAGTTGACTTCAAAAAGGTTCGTTGCTTCAAGTTTTAAAAATAAAAAAATAAAAATAACACTATGTGTAAAAAGTAACATATGTATATATGTAAGTTGATTACCTTGAGAATGTCACGTGTAACAGGGTTTGGTCCCCTAGATGAGAAATAGGCCACATATGGTGCCAGTGTATCTTTAACCTCATTGCTCTTCATTATAGTTGCAGTTGGTTTCCTATTTCATCATAAAATTACCATCAAGAACAGTTCTTCATTATGCAATTATATAATTAAACCCTAATGGCTTTTTTTTTTTTTTAACCTTGTCGAGTTGATGTAGCTGAAAACTTTGGCACCATCTTTGACACCAAGGTAAGTTGTTGGCAAAGGAAACAAAAACGCGACGTCCTTGCTGTCCCCATCTTGCATCACAGTCCCGGCTGCTCCGGCCAACAGTGGTGCCTCCCCGTCACCAATACTATCACAAAGAACAATTTTACCTCTCACTAAACTCGAGTCCAACGTGTTTTCATCGCAGTACCTACATGTACAAAATCATTAATTAGCTTTTCTTAAATAAGAAGTTGTAATACTAGAAAGTTGTCACGATCAATCATTATAATGTGTCTGACAAATAGTCCCCCAGGCCTAGTTAGTACATCCTCCTCTGTGAGGAGACATCCCTTCTCCCCAAGTTGTGTGGGGTGTGGGCGTCCATTCACTATTTCTAGAAGCTCGACCTCTTTCCCAGACGAGCCAAAGTATCATTTGGCTTCGCAAAACACTCTAAGTTCGTAGAGTTTCATCCATTCACAAAGATTTAGGATTACCTGGATAAGGAACCATCAAAACCTCCGGTAGTATTTGGTGCATTGCCTCCATAGATCATAGGATATATTGAGTTTTTGGGGTTGTAAGTGTTTATTGAAACTCCCTACATAGGAAGCAAAGAGAACCAAACTAATCAGTTCTTCGCCGCTTTGATATATTAATCTAGGATTTGCAAGTTAGTCACTTAAACTACAAATTGCCACTTTATATATGTGCTAAAAACATACAAATTTCGGTTTCATTAAATTAAATGTTGCGGAAATAATTATGGTGTTATACATGGTATACAAAAACTGTTTGGACCATTAATTTAGGAGTGATAAAAAAAATATTAAGACCAAACTCTTGACTTACATAAAATATACTACGTTTGAAATAAACACCCTCAAAAATAAGTACGTATTTTGCATTTTTGTGACTAAAATCATACAACATTAAACAATTTTTGATTAATGGAAGTCTTTGGAAAAATTTTAAATAGGAAGCTTCACCTTATAAACCAGCTTGTTACCAAGTTTCACTTTAGTTAAGAATTTTCTGTCTGTGGTGCTAGCAGCAACAGTTAGAATCCAGGGTGAATAATTTTCAATAGTTCCAACACTCGGACCATCGTTACCACCCGAGGTTGAGGTCAATATCCCATTCTTCATGGCATGAAAAGCTCCTATCGCGATTGAATCACTGAAATAATCTATGGTACCAAACGACCCAATTGAAATCGATATAACATCAACACCATCAGCAATGGCATCATCAAATGCTGCAAGAATATCAGCATCATAACAACCATCAGACCAGCATACTTTGTACACAGCAATACGAGCCGATGGAACGCAGCCTCTAGCTGTTCCCAGTCCAAGCCCCATTAGGCTTGCCATTCTCACTAGGCCTCCAGCTACGGTTGATGCAGTGTGTGTTCCATGGCCCTTTGAGTCCCTTGAAGATCTAAGATCTTCTGCACCAAACCTTCCATCGCTACGATAGTATCGTGCTCCAATAATTTTTCTGCATTGCCATTAATGGAGCTTCTGTTAAGAGACAATTATTATCATTTTCCATATAAAAATACTATGGTTTTGATTAATGGGCATAGTTTGCTGATTATTGGTGAGAGGAATGAAAGAAAGCACCAACATAAACGAAGTTGAAATTTATTTTTTTAACAAAAGATGAGAATTACCAAAGTAACACATTATAAAAAGATCTACCACTTCATCAATTCTACAATAAGGAAAAAATAATAATTAATAAGCGAGCCTAACCAGAACTATAAAACACGTAATCAAAAAGTGAGTCAATGAAAACAAATTTCCAACCAAAACTGAAGAGGAAAAGAATCGGTTAATATGGCTAGTACATGTGATGGAGCATTTTCTATTTCAAAACAATTTATATTATCTATAAATGTCAGCATCTACAAAAAAAAATTAATTTTTTATTTTATCTCTAATTATTATAATAAAATTATGTATACCCCCTATATACTTTCATCTAATTTTAACTTTTTTTTTGACTCTTTTATGAGGATTTTTAAATTCTTTTAAACTCATTTATTTATTTATTTATTTTTTAAGGGGGAGGGGGAGGGGAACTTGATTCCTTAACCTTAAGAAAGCAAAGTTTTTACAAGACAAAAAATATCATTGAATCAAAGGCCCATTGATAAAAAACTCATTTATTAATAGTACAGTTATATACAATTATGAATCTATTATCTACATAAAGAAGTAAAGTCATACTTATATTAAATTATTATACACTTGTATTTACCATATTAAATTCTACAGTCAAATATATATATTATATTTTATTTTTTGGTATCCAATAATATAATAGAAAAGGTCGGAAAGATATATAAATAAATGACAGATTAGGTACTAAAAAACTTATAGAATAAATTAATAATTAAAATGTGAATTAATTGTATAGCACATAATTTATTATTTAATTTACTTACACATAATTCATATTTTTTTATAAAAACAATATTATTTAAATTTATTTACGTACATCGCACATTGCTTGTGCATAAAAAAGAGTTGGCCTACTTGTTACAAGTGAAATTGGATTGGGTTTGGCAAGTGCCCTTTTGCTAGTGCATAAAAAGACTAATGTTACATGGATTTAAAAACAAAATTTAAAAATTAGACTTGATAATCTCAACCATTGAATAGGTAGTGGATCCTAATAAATGTTGGGACCCACAGTGAAATCAATGGTTAAGATTATCAAATCTAATTTTTAAATTTACTTTTTAAATCCATGTAGCATTGCTCGCATAAAAAAGAGTTGCCCTACTTGTTACAAGTGAAATTGGATTGGGTTTGGCAAGTGCCCTTCCATTTCCTTGGCGGGGGACCAAATCCCTTATCACTGAAGCTAGCAGACTCCGGCCAAACTCCGGTGTCGAACATTCCGACGACGATGTTACTTTCTACAGTTGTTCTCTTGACTCGTTGGGAGAAACCCATGAAGTCCCAAGACCTTGTCGTGTGGAGCTGCTTCTTTCCATTAGGGAACACAGAAACCACCTCATCCATAGCTGAAAGTTCCACAGCAGAGAAATATCTGTTAACTTGAACATGATTAATTGTTTTAAAGTGAAAAATTGGTGATCGTAGTCCACATACCAGCCACTCTTAGCATCTCCTCCTTTGTTAACTTCATGGCAAATCCATGGAAGCTCCTCTTATAAGTGTAGAGTAGTGATGCTGATGAATTGCTGCAAAAAGGCCATTCACCGGAGAAGTTAGTGTATTGGTTATGTTAAAGTTAGATTAATTATACTTAACATCCTTAAACTATGACCCGACGCGATCTCATTTTATTCCTTTTATTCTCAACATCTTCACACTGCTCCTTCAATTTGTTAATTATTTTCGTATTTCTCATATTAGAATAATGTGAAACAAATTAACACTTGCATTTTTTAACACAGTGTCGCATCAAAAAAATTATTGACTAATTGACTACTTGAACAACCTGCCAAGAGCTTGCTGGATCGTCTGTAGGGATGATGCTGAGAGATCACCCTTTGGCCGATCACCCATATACACAATGTATGCCTGCATCCATCATCAAGAATACAAGGAAAAAGAGAGAAAAAAAAATGAATGACGGGTTTAACAAAATAAGATGTCAACTCGAGTTCATGAGTAAGCTGTAAAAATCCCAAATCTAGTTCACCTTGACCCTAATTTAACCCAAATCCTTCAACTCAAGTATTGTTTCATGTTTAATTTTCGTACCCGAGTTAACATTTGAGTCGAACTCATATTCATGTTCAACTTAGGTTTGGCTAATGTTGCACACAGTTCAGGTGCCATGATGAAATAAGAAAACCCCTGCTCATGGCACAATGAAGCCAAACAAAAGAAAAAAAAAAACAGAACAATAACAATTGAAAGGATTAAGCTATTAACCTTTCGATCATCATCAGAAGCTTGAGCTAGGATAATAAGCAGAATAAAAGAAAGGCCAAGTAGAAGAAGCCATGAAACACTAGAATTTTTGCTTGCCATTGGAATGGATTCTCAAAATCTATGAGAAAACTGTTTTTTCTTCAGTTTGTATAGAAGTGTTGTAATACCCCGTACCAGGTAATATAAAGATAAAGAACAATGTTATATGAACTTAAAAAGTAGACTTAAAATGTGTACTTGATAATCAAAATCATTAATTTTACTGTGACTCTCAGTATTTATTGGGATCCACTACCTATTCAATAATTGTAATTATCAAATATAAATAGTCCAAATAGCATTATTCAAAAATAAATAAATTTATTTCGTTACCATATTTAACTTACCATTCTAGTGTAATTGGAGAGGAAATTTGTAAGAGACAAAGTTCAAAGGGTGTAATTGGCAGGTTGATATTAGGAAATGTTGACCATTTTAATTTGCATTAACTTAGAAAAAGAAGACAGAGAGTAAATAAGGTTCAGTAGTCAAATATGTTATAAAAAAGAGGTGCATAATTGGTAGTAGTTTAGGGAGAGAGAGAGGCTGCAACTTTGGAGGGAGAGAGATGGCTGACAAAGGAGGAGAAAGAAGAATAAAAGGGAAAAAAATTAATGAGATTACTCTACAAAGGCACATTACGAATCTGGTGAACATTGGAGGATTGTTCGTGGTGTTTAGATTTTCAAGTTGCTTGTTTTGATTATGCAAGTGATTTATTTTATAATATGCATTCATATCTAAATTTCTTTGCAAAGAATACTTTTATTACTATCATTATTATATTCTAATCGATTATTGAGTCATTGTGGTTTTGTTATTCCTTTGAGTTCTCTTTTAAGGTTTCGCATTATTTGTTTGTGCGAAAAATATTTTTGTGAGTGGAGTGCTTGAAATTTATTGGAACATGCGTCAGGCATACTTGTACTCGGTGACATATATGGTTTTGAGATGTCATTGTCCCATCGAGAGGCATGTGTTAGAATGGGATGTACCGAGTAACACCTAATATAGATATTAAATCAACATTTATATCAAGAATCGAGAATCATATCGAATTGAGAATCGTAAAATTTCACACAAAATTCAAATAAATGATAAAAAAAAATATGTACATATTTAAAATAGGTAAGATATTAAAGATGGCCACAACAAAAGATACATGGTTTTGGACCAACAAATAGTTATTGTCTTCCTATCAATTAAGTTAAACTAAAGTAGGAAAAATTCATATTAATTCAAACATGTAAACTTAAAAAATTACTTCTCACATTTGATTGAAAAATAATTTTTTGATAACAAAACAAAAAACAGAGTATTTATTGAAAAAGAAGTAGGATTTATTAGGGATTGATAGCTATTTTTGAGGAAGAAGAAGCATACTTGGAGTGAAGAAAACATCATCTTTGTGTGATATTCATAGTCATAGATGCTTGAATGGTCGCTTGAAAGGTAGAGACGGGGAGAGACATAAGTTTTATATTTAGAGATGAGCTTCTTCTAGCAAAACGAAATTGTTTTGACTATCTAACAGTCAAAACGACAATGCTTTACTAGAAATAGGGTTGAAAAAAAATACTAAAACGAATCGTATGATTCTTTTGATTTGAATCAAATTGTACAATTCTTGCGATTCAAGTGTGATTTTTAGTCAAGAACGATTCTATGGTAAGATACAAATTGAATCACAAATCATACGATTTTGATAACAATGGAGCCTAGCATGTAGCCGAAACAAATCAAGTATGAAGCCACTAGGGATTTGAAAGATTGAATTGTTAGGTTTTGAATGATTTTATGAAGGGATTTATAATAAATACTCATTTTATTATGAAGGGATTATCGTTTGACCTTGTATTTTTGTATGTTATGTTTTGAATTGTTTATTTGGCCTCCCTGGCTCACCCCCATTTATCCCCTAGGACTTGAACTCGAATTAGAAGTTGATCGATGATTGAGTTGTTTTAAAATTGTGGACTTCTAGTTATTTTGAGTATTCTTGTGATTGAAAATTTAGATAATTGACGTTATAAATTAAAAAGGGTGAATTGTATTTTATACCTAAAAATATTTCAAGTTTTTCATTTTATACCCTTAGATTAAATTATTCATATTACATCCTCAATGTATCAAAAGTGTTACAATGTGATTCTTATGTTAGTTTTTATGTCAGTGTCAATATATTAACTTCTCACAAAAAAAATAACGAAATCCCTAGTGAAAAATAACGAAAGGTCACATTGTAAGACTATGATATATTAAGGGTACAATGTGAAAATTTTAATTTTTAAGAGAATAAAATAAAATTCTTGAAATTTTTCAAGATACAAAGTAAAAAAAATCCAATTAAAAATTTTAAAATCTTTTAAAGTGCCAAGTATGACTGCGCTTGAGAAAAAAATTAGTAACACAAAATATTGTTCTTCTACGGTGGTCAACCATCGAATTCGAGAATTGTTACATGGTCATCAAAAAATATTAAAAAATTCTTTTTTTTTTGGATATTGTAATGGAGGGGTGTTTGGGTTGATGTATCGTAATTAATTCCTTTTTTGATCCGATTGAAAACAAGTGTTTTGGAAATTTATATAGATAAATCCTCATGGCACGACAATTTATCAGGTTTAGAACTCACGAGTACGCTTATTAACTGTATTGGGTGAGGCGGATTTGTATTAAAAAATCATTCTTTTATATCCGATTCGTTTTTTAATTTATGTAGAATGAATCAAATTATATCGAATTTATATTGTGTATAAATTGTATATAATAGGTATATAAATGAGCTATATTATATATTTTTTTCGATTGACTTTATTTGTACCTAATTTATTTACTAATTATATAGTATTAAATTTACTCATTTACAAAACCTGTGAGTTAATGAAAATTTAAACTCCAACTTTATATTACGTTAATATTAACGATTATTATCATATTTTCACACTCCGATGACCGAACCTTTCAAATAAAAGTTTCACCTAAACTTCGTATATGGCAGCTGGCGATTCAACCCCAACTTGAAGAATATTCCAAGACAAATTCAGATATTCGGTGATTGATCTCAGAATTAACGTCTCTTCGTGTCATCACCACTTTGAATCAAAACCCTTTTTCAAAAATTCCATACCCATCTACTCAATTCCAAAAATCGTACTGTACTTTTTTATCTGTTCCATAGATTGCCGGTGATCCAATTCTAAAAGCACCACACTTTTCTTCAGAAAAAGCAAAACCGACAGTGTGTCTTCACGATTTGGCTTTGAGTTTTCCTCGAGAACACGCAAGCAAATAGAACTGAACCAAGTTCCACGTCAATCTCAAGTTTACTTCCGTTGATTCGTAGGCATATTAAAGTTTTTGGGTTTGGGTTTTTCAGAGAAGGGGGAGATGCAGACGGAAGCGAGGGTGGGGGTGGGAGTGGAAGGAGGTGGAGGGCAGAGAGTTTTGAATTCGGCGCATGGAGGAGTTGTGGTGGAAGGCGGTGGTGCTGGGAATGTGTTGGCGGCTCATAAGCAGAGGATGTTGCATAATCAGCAATCGCAGATCGGAACGGTGTCTCAGCTTCTCGCCGGCGGTGTTGCGGGGGCTGTTAGTAAGACATGTACTGCTCCGCTTGCTCGGCTCACCATCCTGTTTCAGGTGCGTTTTTCTTTATTTCCTGGCTCTGTTAAAGTTGAAATTCGAACAATTTTCTGAGGTGATTATGTGGGTAAAATTGGATGGTTGGAGGTGTAGGTTGAATGCAGAGGTGAAGAGATTATGTGCCCTTGCCGAAAATAGACATAAAGAAATTGAAATAATGGAAATTAATAGATGGGCTTAGAAGTTGAGGGTAGAGAGGATTAGAGGTGGGTAAATTTTTGGAAAATACAAATTAGAACGTGAATAGAAAAAGGTAGACACAAACGAGGACCACTGTAATTAGGAGATTAGTATAGGTTTGAGAGACAATGTAGTGTCTTTGAGGGTTTGTTTGTTTAGGGGTAAAGTGGTGGAAAATGTAAGGGGGAGAGAGAGAGAGAGAGAGAGAGAGCCCAAGATTGTAGGTGTTTGTTTAGCAACACTGGAAAGTGGAGGAAAGCGATATTACCGTTAAGGGACGGACCCTGGATTCATTATGAGGGGGGCCAAACAGTGGCATGGTCTATCATAATCAATTACCATACAACACTGTCATAAAACTAGTTTGTTTCATAATGTCAAAAATTGAGTTCTTAGTTACTTACCATATAACAATTAGTTTGTGACAATCTTACCATCCATTTTTTCCTATGTTTAAGATATGACATAACTAACAAGAGATATCACATGGTAACATTTGCTCAATTATATTAGATTCAGAAGAACCTGGAATGAGACTCTGTTGATAAGTAGTTTTAAAAATAGATTCACAGCATACTATAGTAAATTTGAGTAAAAAATCAATGCATTGCTTTTGAAACCACATTTGTAGCTTAATTTTACGTTAATCTCACTTGTTTTCCTTTGGTCATCGGATTCTTACGATCAAGTGTTTTTGTTTGTAAGAGTAGTATTCACCTATGTTACTACATTCGTTAGTTAATGTCAAACCATTTAACTTTTTGTGTATTTTAAGTAATTTAAACCTATGGGGGGAAGCATAGGGTTTTTTGAAAACCTATGGGGACGATAGCAATTTTAGAAAATGTGAAGGGGGGGCCATGGCCAATGCCTAGTTCCGTTACTGCATACAGCCCAGCAATGTGCGTAAACATGGCTTTCATTTTCCAGTGAAATATGTAGGGAAGTTTTTTTTGCCATAAATGAGCGAGCACCTTCCCAGTTTGCCCACAGTAGCATGGTTATAATCAGGCCTTCAATTTTTTAATTTTTCAAATCAAATAGCCAGCACTCGTAAACCTTAGTCCTAATTCATCACTGCATCTCCGTCACTGATCCATGTAGCCAACCACGCCCCTATTTCAAGTCCATTTATGCGCTCCTTATATAATCTGTCAGACAATTTTCTCAAGGCCTGATTCTGATAGTGTTTTAGAAGCAGCTGTCAGTTATCTGTTCTGGGCTGCCATCTGCAGCAAAGGCTTGATGGGTGTTGAGAAAGATTGCTTTGTGTGGTGATGTTTCTGAGTTTAACGAAAGATGTCTGGTTGGTTGAAAGTTTTGGGATAATGATTGGTATGGTAAATGAATCAATGGGTTACAGTGAGTTATTGTAGGTGATTTGGCTTCACTTTCTTCAAATATGGTGTCACTGTACTTGAGTGGTTTGGCGGTGGCTACAGACTGGAAAATTGATTTTATTTGGATGGTGTTGAAATCTGGATTTCATTCATGCAAAGTAGTACCTAATCATCTTCTGTAGAAAGATTCAATGTTATGTATGGGGGTTTTAAAAATGGTGGTCATGGGGTTCATGGAGATGGAATTGATGGGTTGATGATTGGAGATGGAGATGGTTGGTACTGCTATACAGTTTGCATCATTGAACCGTTTGTATTTCATATTCATTGTTGATTAGTTGGATTGAAATGAAATGGTCACTTTAGTGATTCCAAGAATTTTTTTGTAACTTCAGGCAAAATTTTCATCTTAACCCAATGGATACAAGAAAAAAAAATTTCCTTTCCATTTCTTTTCTTCTACTTCGCTTTTTATCATTTTTATTTTTCATCATCCTTTTCATCCTAATCAAACAGGCCCCAAATGATATGGAGTTGGATATTGTGGCAGCTGATGGTGATACCAATAGGGAAAGATAGGTTGTTTTTAGAGTTGATAAGCAGAACCTTAGCTAAGGTTTTACCAGGTCTAATGCAGGAATGCTTTGTTTTGAGGTGGCTCTCAGGCTTGTAGATTCTGACAACTGATAATCTAATCTCCGCTACCTATTGTCTCTACAGGTACAAGGAATGCACTCTGATGTTGCTACTTTAAGAAAGGCTAGCATATGGCATGAGGCATCAAGAATTATCAGTGAAGAAGGTTTCTGGGCTTTCTGGAAAGGGAATCTAGTTACAATTGCTCACCGTCTTCCTTATTCTTCTATCAGCTTTTATGCTTTTGAACGCTATAAGCATGTTGGTACTAACCTTCTATTGAAGTTGTTTTTACATTGTGGATTTCAATGGAGACCGTTTTGGATAGCTTAAGATTTTGATTTGATTGTGATTGTGAATCTCTCAGCTACTATGGTTGATGTTGGGAGTGCAAAATCAAGGGGAAAATGTAAGTGCAGACCTTTGTGCACGGCTTGTAGGTGGTGGTTTGGCTGGAATAACTGCAGCTTCAATTACATATCCATTGGACCTTGTAAGGACACGCCTTGCAGCTCAGGTAACTGATCAGTCTATGTTCTAAATTAATGTTGGTGTTGTGATGAGAAAAACAAATAATTCTACTAGAGTAGAGTGTCCTTACCCGATATGGAAATTACTTGGAAATCCCTTTAGTCCGGCACTCCCTAAGTGCATGCATCATCTGTAAATTTAGTTTCAACCATGAGTACGGTATCTCTGAGTTCTTGGGCACTGCTATCTTACTTGCCGTCCTTATTGAGTTAATGTGTTAAAGCATTTTTACTGCAAAAGGTGTTTTTGTCTGATAACCCATTGGACAAAAAAAAGTGCTGAATGTTGACCATGCACATTGCTTTTGAAGAACTCTAATATCATACACGTGGCTGAGAACAATTGAAGCATGAAATAAAATTGTTAGTAAAGGAAAACAATATAGTTGAAACTTGAAAGAGAGAGATTTTTTGAGAGGTAATTTATCTCATGGTACGTGGCTATGTTTTTTAATAATACTTTACTGTCTATCAAAAATATATATGCATGCACATAGTGATAAATTTTTTTAAGCATTTAAGTATATGGACAAATGAATGGATACACATTATATGGGTCCACTAGGTGATAATTTTTTTTTTTGGGTACCCCATAATAAAATTTTCTATGAATGTAAATAGATATGCAAGTGAGTGAATGCACATTACAATGGTATATGGATTTCCTCACCTTCCCTATAAACTTATTTTTCCAAAATTAGTCCAGTTAGTTTGTTGTTTGCATCCTATTTTATAAGCTGTTCCCCTTTTTTATCATGCTGTGCAGTTAAGCATGTAAAGATTTTGATGCATAAGTGGGGTCATTTTAGTGTCTCTACTATGTCCATTTTAATTTTTGGTTATGTCCATCCCCCCTCCCCCCCTTTTTTCCTCTTTTTTGTTTGGGTGGAGCAGCATAAAAAATGTGTTGTTTCCAAGTGTAAATCAATGTTAGTCTCTTTTTTCTTGATTGATCCACTTTTAGTTTCTAGCCTCTTTATTTTGTAAATATATTGTTAGTTTTATTTATCTATCCTAATGAGGATATCTAAAGTCTAGTTTAAATGCATAAAAGAGCCCTTCAAGAACTATCAAAGAGAAGGAAAAGGTTGATGAAGTCTATAATCAATATATTAATAATTAATTTTTGATAAGTAGTTTAGCATTAGAATCTGGTTTTTCTCAGTTGATGTTGAGTTGAGGTAAATTATAAGGTCTGTCATGACAAGAAACTAGGCAAATTGTGTAAAAGAGCTAGTGATACTCTCATGATTCCAAGGATACTACAAATAGACTTTGTCTACTTCTCACCTTTTAAAACATAGCATTGTATTAATAAGACTTCGAAAATTTTCACGGTTCAAGCTAAGTTGAGGTAATTCATAAGGTGTGTGATGACAAGCAACTATGCAAATTGTGTAAAAGAGCTAGTGATACTCTCATGTTTCCAAGGATACGAGGAATAGTCTTTGTCTACTTTTCACCTCCTTTAATATCATGGAGAAATTAATGAAAAGTTTACCCGCCATTATGCCCTTTCATGTCTAAGCTGATGGGTTTTATATAGACTCGGAAGATCAATTTGCTAACGGTATTTACTAGGGATGAAGAAACACCTTGATATGCATGTTCACAAAGAAAGGAAACCCCCTGTATTTGAAGGAAACTAATATTGCGGTCCTGATTGAATATCTTTAGAGAAGCTATAGAACACCTGTCAGAAGGTTGAGGGGGATGAATATGGCTGAAACCTGGAGTTGAGTTCAATAACATCCTTATTTAGATGGTTATGGTTGGTACGAATTCCAGTTACTTGACTGTTCAAAACAGGCCTACTGTCCTACTCAGCAAGACTTTGTGTGATTTCTGGTTCTGAAAGTATTGAGTAATTGGCTCTTGTTTCCTTTTTTAGTTTTTCACCATCTATTGTTTTTGTTTTTGCACTTACATTTCTGTTAAATTTTGCAAACGTCTACTAATTTCCAATTTTCTGTTGAATGTCACAGACAAATATCATCTACTATAGAGGTATATGGCATGCTCTACGGACCATTAGCAGGGAAGAGGGTGTCTGGGGTCTCTATAAAGGACTTGATGCAACACTTTTGGTATTGTTTTGTAGTCATTTTTCTTCCATTTATGTTTGATGACTTGTGTTTTGTTTAGCTGATTGCTAACAAGAAAAATGGAAAAAAGAGAGAAAGAAACAGCATACCTGATTGCAGCTCTGATTTTAATGCAGGGTGTTGGACCAAACTTAGCAATCAGCTTTTCAGTTTATGACACTGTAAAATCTTATTGGCAGTTTCAGAGGTAATTCTCCATAACCCAATTCATCTAATCATTGGCTTTAAGATGCTTTTATATATACTACATCATTTGCATATCTTCTTCTTGTTCTCCTTTTTATTTTTTAACCCAGAACTCATTCATATTTTTAAAGACTAAAATACTCATTTGTTGACATTAGACCCGATGACTCTCCTATCCTGGTCAGCCTTGCTTGTGGTAGTCTTTCAGGCATTGCATCATCAACAGGTGAGTGATCTGAAGCATCAATGGGAAATCATAATGTTGTTGCCTGCATTTACCAACTTAAATTCACTTTAGAAAATGAAAATACAAGAAATAGCAACTTCTAAAAGGTTCTTCCTTTGTTTTTGCGAAATACGTTTTGAAGGAAAAACTGGAGGGGCCCTGACTACCGTTGTCTGAACACTGTCCGTAAAACTAGATGTTGAATTCCCTCTGTTAATCGCCCAGAACCAATAAAAACCGACAAGAAAAGTCTATGTTCAATCGAGTCATCAACAACAGTACTGTTCTCTGTTTTTATCTCTGATGTGTGGTAATTTCTTCTGATACAAGTATTGGCACCATGTCGATGCTTAGTTGGCCTCTTTATAATTTAATGTCCCTTTATAAATATTGCTGGGAAAAGAAACAAAGAATTTACAGGGTTTCTCTGGACTTTCTGTTTATCCTGTATTTGCTGCATATACCGTCAAATTAATGTTTCTTGTGTAACCAGCCTTGACAAGATTAAGGAGAGCTCTCCAAGTAGTATAATTGACTTGGGAGACTTGTGTTTGTATTATATTAGTATATGTCTGATGTACGAAGAAAGATGTTAATGCCTGTAGCTGTCTTCAATGCTTTTGATGCAGAGAAGCAGGTTGAGGTGCAGGCATTGCACTAAGTACCTAACCAGATTGACCCCTAGAGCTACAGAGCCAGACAAGTTTATCTGGCATTTGAGAGTGTTAGTAAGGATATCAACAAATCATACATTTTACGTCTTTTTCATTTCCAAGCTAACTGCATATTTTGAGGTAAGAATATTGGTAGGATACCTATAGCCTCCTAAACTTCTTGGATAACTTGGCTCTGCAAACATTGCAGTTGTTTCCATTATAGGGCAGCTGTTCTCAGGTGAGCCAACTCTGTTATGCACTTAACAAAAGTGAGAGGTGTCCTCTTTGAGGTATGCTTCTCGTTGAGGCTTCCTATGCCAATTGCTGACTAATGATACTGGGTCCATATGGTTCCAGTGGTGCATTTATGACTGGTTCTGCTGTTCGTACAGATATGGATAATTTTGAAACAAACCCCCACCCCCCAAGAAGGGAAAAATAGAATGATGTAAACTCAAGAAAAATAAGACCAGAAAATAAAGAACTGGAAACTAGAAAGATAATATCTTTGGGTGGGTTGTGTTTGTTTTGCAGAAGATATCGCATAGAAATTTCCCTGAGTAAAAAATAAGTTTTAAATGCTTTTGTCTCAAAAGCTAGTTTGAGAGGCATATAGAATACCCAGACCAGCCTCTGTTGAGTGAAAATACCATGAATCCTGGATAAATAGCTTTAGCTCTGCAAAAATTTTCTTTACCCCCGAACTTTACTTTTGAGAAAAAGTTCTTCCAAGAGCTATTTTCTTCAGAATCAAATTGGGAGTTTTGTGGCTACATTTTTCTATTGAATCCTTTGTTGTGAAGCTTGGAAAATTCTAATCACTTCTCTTCAGTTGTTTCGAACTTTTGGGAAATCTTTGTCTTCTTACTTTAGTGACACTTTATTTATTTTATTTTTTTGTAATAAGTTGAGCTATGTGAATGTGGATATTGATTGTTGATAGAATGAGCTCGAGGGAAATTAATTTTGTTAACAAGAAACTAAAACTGGGCAGATTAATACTTGGATGCTAAAATGGCAAAAGTTTCCACGCACATGAAATGTTATTCCTGGTCAAGTACATTGTGCATGTGGTAGAAAGCAACAACAATAAATAGAGGTTGTCATATATGTGAACTTCAGCTACTTTGAATGTACTTGGCGCCCAAAACTTGTGCCAAAAGTCATCCAAAGTTCAAAAACTGGTGGTTCAATAAAATAATTATTCTTGTTTAGGTAATTTTACTAGATATGACTTTTAACCATGCAAAGAAAGAGAACAAGGCAGTTTCTCAAGGCCTTGTTCTGTTCTCTGCCAATTAAACTTGGGCATTGCTTATATATTGCTTTTCAATGAATAACTGACACTTGATTCACCACTCATCTAGTTCATGTCCTCATCAAGTGTTTACCCCTTGTTATTTATATTTTCCAGATAGTTCTCCACACTTGCTTCACTTACCTCTGCGACTCCAAGATGTACCTTTTGTTTCTGTTCACTGGGTTTTTGTAAGGATAACTTTCTTTTTATTACTTTTGTGTCATGGTACAAATTAAGCTACAATTCAGTTTGTCTGAAGGGATTTACCCCCCTTCTATGAGAGATCTACTAGAAGAATTTGACTTGGTAAAAGTGTGCATTGTTTTCTGAAAGGGCATGTGGTACACATCTTTCCAGAAGCTATGTTGAGTTCTTAAGTTAAAAGTGAAAAATAACTCAAAGTATGTCACCTAGTGACTTATTTTGAGATAGTTACTTCGATGGTGGTGGTTGTTAGTAATGACATGTGATGTGGTTACAGCATACAGTTGCATCTAGACCCAGTCTTCATGATAATCACAATTTAGCTCTTATTTTAGTCTTCGGCATACCCTGTATCAGGACAGGATCAAAAAGACACTTGATTTAGAGTGTTGCCACCCCAGTGAAACTTGCCAGTTAAAAGTAGAAACGATTATATTGCTGGTCTTATCATTTGTTGCTTCCCAATAGATCTTGCCAATTAGAAGTAAAAATGATTGTCTTGCTGGTCCAATTTTGTTCACTGTTATATGTATGCTACAATTGCTGGTCTTATTTTCTTCACCAATATATGTATGCAGTAACGTTCCCGTTGGATCTAGTGAGGCGACGGATGCAATTGGAAGGAGCGGGTGGCCGTGCCTGTGTCTATAAGTCAGGGCTTTTTGGTACATTTAGGCACATAATCCGAACTGAAGGACTGCGAGGTTTGTACAGAGGGATTCTGCCTGAATACTACAAGGTGGTGCCAAGCATTGGTATTGTTTTCATGACTTATGAGAAATTGAAGCTGCTTTTATCAAATTATCCTGCCAATTGAGTAGCTTCTTTTTTGAGAAAAAGATGGATGGTATTGAGTTAAGTTGTTGGTCGAAAGGCGGCCTATCTGGTACAATTTGTTCAAGTAATTTTGGAAACCATATTTTTGTGTATGTATATTATACGAAAAGATGCCCACAGTTAATTGCATCTCAAATGTACGAAAAACATTTCACTCCTAAAATATAATTGATGGCATTGATTATATTGTAACTGTCATCTGTTTGATCTTTTCATTTCAAAAAGAATCTTGTACTGCCATCCAAGCATATGCATACTTGTTTGAGAGTATTTTTGGTGTAGGAAATCTCAAATCTGCGATACTCCAAGTAAGAGGAGTCGTCATGAACCCCGTAGGCCATCCGCTCTCTTGGCTGATCATGGATTCTCCCTTTGTTTTCAAGAGCCGTTCAAGATGACGATGAATAAATAGGGTGAAAAACAGAAAATCAGAAACAGAGTATGCAGGTGATACTTCGGAAATTTTGGACCCCTGTGGTGGTATCAATTTTAAGTTGGTAATTGACTGGAAAATGCAGCTTCTGTAATCATTTGAACTGGTTTCTGAACAACGGTGTTTTAGAGGCAATGATCAAGGAAAATACTACACAACTCAAATAGAACTCAAAAATAATAATCTAAATATATATTATCAGTTAGATGAATAAATTTTACTAAAATAATTGATAGGACCTGCTATAAAAGTTAGATGAGACTTACTCATTTAAAAATAATATATATTTAGATTATAACATTTTGAGTTTTATTTTAATTGAATAACATTCCTCGTTGACCAATCTGCTACGAAGAGCCACATTGGATCCATACACACAGACTAAACACCTAAATACTTGCAATCATCCGCTAACTATATGTATCAATTAAACAAAAAAGCACTGGTGAGAATTAAAGCCAAGATGTCAGGTTTGCAGTTTGCCTTCAACTGACCCCACACCACTAAATCACAATATACCATGAACATTTGTCATCGCTCCAGCGAAATACAAATCAACCACAAACTTTTCTTGCATGATGTAGATTTTCTGAACTGGAAATCATCTAGCAAAATGGTTTCAAAGCATACAAACGGGCACTTTTGAGTGTGCTAGCTTCTTTTATTGCACATAAACTGCTGCACTTGTTGAACAGATATGTTGAAAGGTATGCTTTATTATGACAGTTCAAGCCATTTTTTGCACATGTATCCTCAAGACTCGAGCACCCCCATAAAAAATAGGGGCAGCTAATCAAAGCTTTCCATGATCAACTCCATCCTCATGAGCTGCTACTCAATGATCTATATGGGTAGAAAGCAGAAGAATTACCATCTCCAGCACAGAAGAAACCATACAGATGATGAAATATTATACAGGAAAACTTCCAGTGAGGCGGATATGGTCCAGGGTACATCGTAAACCATACTTGTTTACAGCTTCATTAGCAGCTCTAAATCCTCCTCCATATGCTGGTGAAGTATCATGCACGATCTGGTGAATGAAAAACTCGCCAAGTTTATTCTCAACGGCTGATTTCCCACCTTTCTTAGATGTCGATGATGATGACGACGACGACGTCAAAGCTGCTGATGTAGATGGCATGTTTCTGAATTCCGGCAAGACCTCTGACTCAAGCCACATGTGTGAGAGTATTTGGCAGATACCTTCCTCTACCACAGGATTAAGATTACGATAACCTGCAAAATTTCGAGGGAAAATTTATGGCGTGGAAGAATGGTATTTTTTGAAGTAATATTTAAAACAAGTCTCCTGGCAATTGTTTCTCCTGTTCAACATGATCTCCTTAATCATCAATATACTTTCTCTCATCCTTAAAAGGAATTGACATAAAAGATGGAAAATGTTACCGTTTAGACGTAACCAGCCATGCATTAACTCGTGAGCAAGAATGGCGCCAGTGAGTAATCTGCATTTGACAAGGAAGATGGTATGTAAAATTTCGGAATTTCTCTCCAAGGTTAGTATGGCACTTTGCTGCCAGAAGGTATAGGAAAAACCCACCATATCAATTAGGAAGAGTAGGTTAATACACTAATGCTATTGGGACATAATTTAGGAACTTAATGCATTATGACTATATTGGATTGATAGTATTAGGACCTAGTGATAATTTAATGTTAAGACCTGACAACTTAATGGCCATTAAGTCCCCAAATTATATCCTCAAATTATGTCCTAATAACACTGCTCAGGGTAATATCCAGCGTCCTGATTTCCAAATAAGAAAGAATCTTTTTTTTTTTTTTTGGGAAGGTGATGAGAAAGAATTTTTGAAGACATTTCTGAATAATATTGCCTTACTTCAGAAGACATACATTTTAGGAAAAAATTCTGCTTAAACATGAACTTGAAATAGTTTCATTATGCCACCAAAGTCAACCAGACAACTCTGAAAACTAAGTACCAGAAATTTAAGCCGTCTTTGATTTGTCTCTCAAAAAACAATATCCACAAAATGATTTTGGAAAGCATTTTTAAAAGCTATTGTATTTTGGTGATTTTTGTGTTACAGAACTTGTTTGGTTATGTGATTCCAAAAACAGTTCTACAAATAATGAAAACAAAAAAGTGGTAGTGGTGGGAGTGTGCTGGTGGTGTTTTTTAAATTCTGGAAATGTGGTTTCCAAAAATACACAAAACAATCTTAATTTATTCTCAATCTACCCACTTTTTGTCCTCAGCTTTCAAAAAACAAAAACAACAAACTGGTCAAATAACCTTTTTTCTCAAAAACTGTTTTCAAAAACAAAAACAGTTTCCGAGATGCAAACCAAACTGAGCAACAATCTTGTAATTAATTTTCATGGTTCGCTTATCTTGTGTTTTTCTGTTTAGAAGAAATGAAAAGTAGGACAAAGCAGCTCGCTAAATTTTACCTTGGGAGGCCATACAGAACAAGAATGGCCGTAACTTCACATTTTCGAGTTAGCTTCTGTGGTTGTGTTCTCATTCCTACAAGTCGTTGGCCCCCAATTCTTGGCCTTTTAAGTATCTGGATATTTTAAAATAGCAGAAACAAAGAATGCATCAGATAAACATATGTTACCATAGTAGTCAGTAAAGCAAAAAACAAAGGTGTGATTGTTCAAAATCTTACACTGCTAACAGTCTGCTCTTCAGACAGGCATAAGCCTCTTGTTTCAGGCATGTGATGGAAGCCCTGAAAAGAAACGATTCTGTATCAGGGAAATTTCCCATAACACAAACAACATAACCACTGGAGGAAGAGATCATTTAATACATTTTTCTCCCCTACTATAGCTTCATTAAGAGCTTGTCTTTCCACAAGAAGCATGGGAATTTGCTGATCCAGTCTCATGTTCATTCCTTCATAGTAGTCTCTAATGGCATGGTAAAGCGGTTGGCAGTCACCAGTATCCATAATAGCAGATTCCATGCACTCTAGGCATAAGCTCCGTCCTTCTTCCAAAGATATGTATCTTGTATTCCAAGACTTCAGGAAGGGGGAAATGAGTGGACGGACAACAAAATCAACCAACACATCAGGAGGGCAACTTTAGATATTCATGTTCCAAACATTTAGGAGGTGACATAGAAACTAGCAAAAATATCAAAATAAAACAAGCTTAGAACCATACCTCCAAACGTTCACAACTACAGCACCGGGCTGTGCTATCATGCTCATGTGAAGGACAATATTTCTGGGACCAGAATGGGTGGCACCTATACTCGATCAAACCAGCTGCATTTGTTGGGATCTGCAAATTATGAAATTCAAATTAAAAGACTCGACTTGATTTCGTGGAGAACTTTCAGCAACAAAAAGTTTCCTAGTGGTAAAGCACCGTCTACTTACAAATTGGTGGCAAACTTCACATTTGGGATGGGTCAATTCTTGGAAGCAGGACTTATGGTATGCATTCCTCTCTAACAAAGAAAACTTCAATCACCAGAAAAAAAAAAACCAATGAGATAGGCATAAGAGAATACAGTTATTAAATACCTTTGTTGTTTTCAGGTGTCTGTGCATGTGTGTTGAAACCAGGGGTATGGTGAACAGATATCATATGACACTCTACACCCAAGAAAAACAACTACCTCATGCTCAGTGATTGGGAAACCACACGCTGTACAACAAAAGCACTCCGGATGGAAAAAGGTTCCCATGCATCCCAAATAATTGCCATATCCAATGTCACGATTGCAGCCACCACATATTCTGTAAGTGTTGAAAGATCGATCGTACTTAAGCCTTGGAAACTCATAACTTTCACGCTATCATGTAAGTCTACTATGGTTCTGATCTGACATTAGGTGAGCAAATACCTGAAGCTAATGCATTATCATAATCATAAAAAATGCTTACAAACCCATCATTGTAACGTACATCATCTTTCATCAACTATTGTTGATGATTGCCCAAATAATTTGGTCAAATAGCAAAACAACTAAATAACTGGAGAAGCACAAAGAAGCTAAAGGACCAGCTGCTTTGTTTTTTTAACTAAATACAAGTGGCCATACGAAATACTGCAATGCTTACCAAATGTAAAGAATATCGTACTTATTACAAAAATTATGAATGCTAACTATTCATTTTCCTCACACTATATATCATTATATCATATTCTTCCTAGCTTACTATCAGTCAAATAATATGGGAAGCACTAACGGCAGTTTTCATGCTCTGCCCACTTGGTGATGGTAAGGGGCCCTTCTAGTTTATATAGTTACATTTTGTCCCTTTTAAATTGTATGATATATTCTATCTTTCTTGTTCTCTTAAGTCGGCCCCCCCCCCAACCCCCCATTTTGGAACTTTGGTTTCTCTGTCCACTCCTGCAACATTAATCAGCATGCAACAAGAATGAATCAACTTGGCTAGTTGTAACAAATTATAAAGCTTTCCTAACATTCTACTGAGTCCAAAAAAAAGCAGTTGATGTTTGCTGTCACCAACTCACAAAATTATTTTGGTTCTGACATATTACGCCCGCTTAATACTATTATCTATTACCTGTATCCTCTGGGATAATATTCTGTGGGGGCATAAGGAGGGTAATCCGGTCTATTAGGGTTATCATGATGTGACCTTGCACGATCTTCATCATTGTCCGTTCGCCATCTGCATCCTGAAGAAATCCAAACACTCACCAATCAATTCCAAAATGGAGAAAAAATTAAAGCTACCGCAGGGATTATAGTAGTACTAGAGGAGATAAGGATCAGACAACTAAAACAAAATGTACCATCTGGTCTCTTCAAATCTTCAGCCAGAGAAAGTGCAATTGCACGGTCTACCTCCTCTCTCTCTTTCTGAGCTCTAGAACGATCATCCTGATGAACTAGGTAAAGCTTGTGAAAAACTTATTAACAGACTTGCAAAACAGTCATCACAAACGGGATCGTGAACTATCAATTGGCTGTAAACTAATCAAGCATATGGAGGGAACTATTCTACATATAGATACTTTTGAAGTAATCATGGTAAAGAATTCAAGCAAAATTCTAAAAACTTATTAATGACTTACCAGTGACTCATGTAGTCATGTTTCAAAACAATTGTTCTGCTGAAACCTTTTTTTGCTATACATGTCTTAATGGGTTGTAGGGGATTTGTGGTTCAACAGTAGTTTCAAAAATTATAACAGAAGGAAAAATAATTGTCTCAGACAGTCACAGCCTACATATTGGACATCCTAAAGAAAGGGCAACAATGATACCATCTGGGAATTATTGAAACTCATAAACCAGGATCTTTCTGAGAATGGTTTCCTATTCTAAGAGTGCCAAATCATTATCAATATATTTTCTAACTGAGATACACTGAAAATGCATGATGAGAACACAAGTTCAAATTATTAGTAAGATTTTGTTGCCCTGAAAAATTTGAATGATTGGAAAAGAAACCTTTTGTGTAGATAGACAAGGTAAATTTTATTTTTCTGAGCTGATAATAGATGAAATCCGCAGTTGTCAGGAAGTTGAAGATAATTTACAACATAGAATACTTATTTAAGCAATTTCTGACATTATTCACTCATGAAATCATAAAGATTTCCTCCATTGTAAATGGATTTTAGGCATTAGATATGGATTTAAGGTAGCTTTTGCTGAACCATGATGTGAAAGCCAGTTTGATATTCTAAACCCTATTTCACCTAGACCTGGAGTCTCAGAGGAAATTCTGTTAATTGGTGAAGATATCGTGGTGCTCTGGAAGAGAGAATGGAAAGCAAGAGCCTATATGCATGAAACTTAAAAATGTGAGCACAAAATTTGCATGCAACAAGAGACAGAATATTAACCTTTTGATTTTCTCACGTTAAACAAACTATCTGTTACTGCTCCAATTTGGCTCAATCGCGAATGGAATGAATAGTATACAAGCTATAAAATATAGCAAATTAAACATGTTAGCCAGTATTTCCTGATGTGTCATCTATACAATCTTTGTTTGTTCTACTTTCCAAGTCTAAGTTTAAATTTCAAAACGTGACTAAGACTAATAATTACAAACGTGGGCAGATCATTCCCAAGAAGCTACAAGCAAAGAATTTGATTCCAAGGGCAACAATATATAGGTGATATATATATTCATGATTAAATATAGGTGATATTGCACACTGCCATTGAATAAATTCTTCTCCAAATTTTGTATGTAAAATTATATCTATAACGTGCAATTGAGCAAGAAACTTGAAAAAAAAAAATTCCAGAGCGCAACAATACCCTATAAAAAAACAGGAACCTAGCTTCTATGGTTCCAACCACATAATGCAATGCCAACTCCATCTCTCCCTCTCCCAAAAATATATAAAGGAAAGAAAAACACAATGTAATAATGAAATTGGTCCCAAAAGCTGTCTGAGAATCTTAAAGAAATTTGGAGTTTCATGTAATTTTTCAAAATTCTAGTAATGCCAGGCCAAGTTTTTATCTTTCCTTTATGCTTAATGATGAAACATTGAGTTCAAAATTAAAGCAACATTCAAACTGAGAGACTTTCCATTGCGAGAATATCAACCTTTGAGAGAGAGAGAGAGAGACCAATATAGAAATTACCAATGATCTAGCTGGAGCACGCCAAACCATATTTTCATCCCCCAGAAACTGAGGTTGTTGTCCACCTGTTGTTACCCCTCTACTCGACCCACCCTTGAAAATCTTACTCAGCCATTTCATGAACCGAGACTTCCTCTCTGCGTGCGAAGAAAAAAAATGCCCTGCTTAAATCGAAAACTACCAATTATATTAACCAAAAAACCACAAATATGCACAAATTAAGAACCCAATAATGCAATAATAATCAGTTTATTATTGAAACAATCAGTACATTTAACGTGTTCGCAATAAGCACGAAAAACCAATAAATAATCAGATTGGTGCTGATTGAAGAAATGACTTTACCATAAATGCAAGGCTGAGAGAGGTGGTTGACGCTCGAAGAAGACATGGGTATCGAATCGTATGTATAGATTTGCCTAAATTTCGAGGAGACAAAAAAGGAAAGCCAAAATGAAAAGGAGTAAGAGAGAGAGAAAGGAAAGGGTGTGGAGAGAAAATGACTCGGGAGAAGAACAACGGCATCGTTGATAAAGTTAAGAAGTTTGAGAAAGGAAGAAAGAGAATCTCTGAAATTCTTGGCTTGGGGAAAGAAATGAAAGGAAAGTGGTATAGATCGGAAAAAGATGAGAATCTGCTGAGAAGGATGTTGTGAGAGAGAGAGAGAGAGAGAGGTGGGTGTTCGGAGTTTGGACGGCTAAAAGAATCTAGTGAGAGGTGAGAGAAGGCAAACGTATGGAATTTTGAACTGATTTTGAAATTTTAAAGGGATTTTTTTGCCGGGGAAAATTAACTGTAATTACATGTGGGCCTCATATTTTCCCTTAAATGGCATATAACTCCCATGACTTCAATTGTCAATCACTCCTCAACACTCATGCTGCCACCATGCCCTTATGTTGACAGGATATAATCATCAAATAATAAGATAATAAGTGAACAAATAAATTTCACATAAATAATTATTGCATGATATGGACGAGTAATTATTTAATTATGTAGGATTCACTTATCTATTTCCTATCTTTTCGTTGAACGATTATATCATATCAGCGTAATAACATAGTGTAATCGTTACCCAATATTTTTTCCTTAATTTGATGGTAAGTTTAGTCTATTAAAGGGTAACTGCCAATTCTTGATTTTTTGGTCAAAGGAATTGTCAATTCAAATAATGTTATTTTTCAATTCAACAATCTTCATAAATTAATAGAATCTTTCATAGAAGAAACGAGACGAGTTGACCACTTTATTTCTATCAAGAAAGAGATCAAGGAGTTAATCATTACTACAAACAAAAGATTTTTTTGTTATCTCACCTTTTCAAGGTTATATTATGCCATACTAAATTGTATTCAGTCTTTTGTACATATTTTGTCACATATTATAGATTTATTACGAGTAATTCATGTTTGTTTGAAGATATTATGTAATGTGAATAGTTTTGATAAAGATGTTAAAGGTTGTTGAATAAGTTTATTTGAGAACGTCAGATAAACTTATTGAAACATATCATATTTTATATTATAAATCATTCAAAACTTATAATAATTATGGTCTGCAACAAGAAAAAAGATTTTTTATGGTGGTAAAGTGATGTCATAAAAAAATTATTTGTCACCGTAAATATTTTTTGTAGCGACCTTATCTCACTATGATAAGTGAAGTCCCCAAAAGTCTTTATGACGGAAACAGTCAATCTCAAAAAGTATTTCCCGTGGGGGTGGCTCAACAATATTTGGGACTTAAAGTAACGACAGTCAATGTGATTTTTTTATTTTCTTAATAATAATTTAATTTTTTAATTTAAAATCTATTATTTTTACTATTTGATGAGATTCAAAATTACTAAAAAAATTTTTATTCAAATTTTGTTAATATATTTTTTTGATTAATAATATGACTTTTGATCATAAATATCTATAGGAATAAAATTAATTTCTTCATTAATATTTTTATATTATTTTTTATTTATTTTATATGTTCTTTATTGAAACTGTGATATTAGATGATTGACTTTATTATAAATAAATTTATTGTTATCTTTTTTTTGGATTATTTTATTATCTTTGAATTTTACTTATTTATTTATGCAATTTTTACTTAATTTTTTGTTATATTTTATTTGTTACGAATAAAAAATTTATAAAAATATTTCTTTTAATGAAACTAAATAGATTAATTGGCGTTTTGCATTCAAATGAGAAAAAAAAAATGTTTAAGAGAAGAAGAGAATGTGTTTTTTTTGATTTTTTTTTTTTTTTTTACTAAAGAGATATGTTTATTATACTTTTTTCGATAGGAGGAAGAGATGGATTTTATCACTACTTTTATTTTGTTAATATTTTTTTGTTCTTTAATAAATGTGATTGTGTGAGGTGGTATGCACTTTTGGTCCCAAATTTTTAATTTTTTTTGCTGATTTATTATTTCAAAAATTATTTTGTTAAAAAATATTGTAGTAAATTTTAATTTTTAACTTATATTATATTATTGATCTTTAAATTTTGAGTCTTTTTCATACGTGGAGTCTAAAGCCCATGCATAGGCCCAGCCTATGGACGGTAGCAAATAAATTTTTTATCACCACACTACCGCCACAAAAATAAAAAAAAAAAAATTGGTAACACGTTTTTTTGTGATCACGAACATTCCTTATCCCATTAGAATGTGATCCTCACTAGAATACAATCAATAGCCCCCTCCCAAACCAACCACCCCCCCCCCCCTCCTTCCCCTATTTTCTCTTTCTCCCCCTTGCAAGCTGAACACAAAAAAGATACTAATTTAGCCCTACAAGGGCCATTTAGAAAGATTCCGTTTGTCTTGCAACCAAATCTGACTGTTTGACTCATTGATTAGAGTGAAAAAAGAATTAATCGAAATGTACATAAATTAATTTGATCACTCTTATTATTAAATAAAAAAATAAAAAAAAAATCGGACTGCTTAATTTTCTTACTGCACATCACAAGCACACAATAACTAACCATTCCTTGTCATGATCAATGAAAAAGGAATAACACATAGACATTAGACAATGTGTCACTTTTCTTAACAAAAGGGTCGGAACTTGGAAGCACTTGTGGAAATAGTTTTTTATACGGATGGAATATGAAAAAGGAAAAAACTAATTCTCCAATGAAAACTAACCCAAAATGCCAATTACCTCTATCCCCAAAGTTGTCGCATTCAATGCATTACAAGATGCTCATTTTCCAGCTAACGAGGACCACAACTCCAAGAACAAATAAGATATAGTAGTCTTGGAAACTCGTTGAAGTAGTTCGGATGACCCTCGTCTCGCTTTCTATTCATTTTTCGGGATCCGAGAGCCTTTTTATTTTTTCAAGATGGGATTTCGAGAATTAATCAATCATTAAATTTGCAGCTCAAGTGGCTCCTCCACAGCCTCCATTTCGCCCAAAAAAAAAATGAGAAGAATCAAATCAATAAGCTTATTGATTGATTTGATTTGATTTGATTCAGGGCACAATGAAGCAAAATTCAATCAAGGCAAAGGGGCTCACTTTTCCTAATGCTGAGTCATCTTATTCCAATCAATGTATGGAAGTTATTATCTTGAAGTCTCTCAAGTTTTATTGTGGAAGAGACATTCTAATCACAACCATATTTCAAATTGAGGGGGTCAAAACATCGATAACAAATTTATCAATGTCAAATACAAAAAATGTTACAAATACTCTGTATGATGTGAATGACTACTATATATAAATAGTAATACATAATACCAAATAGTGTTAGACATGACATTACAATGCATGAATAGTTACCATATTTGATAAGGTAGTCCTTCACTTTTCTATCAACAGTTGAAATGTGCCTATAAAGAGACCACAAATTGTTGAATTAAAACACACTAAAGGAAATATATATCTCTATCCCTCCCTCACTTTAGTATTGTCTCCATCTCTCAATTTGTTTTATTTAATTATTTGCACCTATATTAATTTACTTATTTTATATTAAAAAAAAAGAGATTAGTGTCATTTTATGAATTTTGAAAAAATTAAGAAGGACAATTTACTATGGTAGATAGAATTGTTTTTTTTTTTTTTTTGCATTTATATGAAGTTTATATTGTGGTTATAAGTCCAAATAACACATGATAAGAACAGTTGAGACTTGTGACAACTAGCTGATGAGAAGCATTCAAAAGATGGCCATTATAAAAATATAAAATACTTAAATTACACATTTTTCAATAACTTAAATTTTTGGAATAGGTAGTTGTTTAATATGGTATCAGAAAAAGAGATCATGTGTTCAAATCTAGCTATTACTCTAATTGTTAATAGAGTTTTTATGTGTTAGGTCTAAAATCTAACTTGAACGTGAGGGTGGAGGAGTGCTGTCAAGTAATTGTACTTATTGTGGCACCTTAGCAAAATCAAATGGGCTCATTGAAAAGTCATGGTTTTAAAGAAATTATTTGTCCTGCCTCTCATCCCCCTTTGTTTCTGAATCAACAGGTGAAGAGCATCCATTGTGATTCAAATTTGGGACGAATTTGAATTAGATTAGTCAGATATAAGTTGATACTCTTAATCCAATATAAACCCAAATTTAAAGTGTTTATATAGTCTTTCATGGATTAGATATTGACTTAACATACCACAATTCGATATGATTCGATCCGAATTATATATACCTAGTAGATTTGAGTGATTATGAAATTGAATTAAAATTCATATTTAATTTGCTAAAATTTAACTTATGTGTGCCATTCGGATAAGATCGGATTGAGTTTCTAACTTTCAACTGATTTAAATATATAGATTGTGATAGCGAAATTGATACTTGATGGTGTGTGTGTGTGTTGCACAATTGAGTAGAGTTGTGATTTTTAGGGATTAGAGAATCCCCGGTCAGAGTTCCTAGGCTTTTGAGGATTGAGCAGATGATTAGAAATCATAGATAGAGTGTTTATAATGGTTCATCAGTTTTAGAATTCAGCTAATCCACTTTTAACGGAATCTCTTACTCTTAAGAAAAAATTTATTAATAAAAGAGAAGATTACACAGAATACTAATTCAAACTAGTTGTTTGTTTTCTATTTGTGAGTGATATGCCTCTTATTTATAGTCTTCAAAGCCCTTGCCTAATTTCTTAACGCGATTCTTGCCCCTTCTTTGTAATGGAAGCGTCTGTTACGCAATCGCCATTGATAGTGCTGAGGTGACCTAAATGCAAGACCATCACGATTTATGCGTAGCACTTCGATGGGTACCAATTGTCGTTCTGATTGTTTCCACGATGGTATTGTTATTTTCGCCGGGGGTAGGGGGCGGACCTGAGCACCTCTTGTGGCCTGTTATGAGCATTCAAACTCAAATTTATTGTCATGAGCATTCAAACTCAAATTTATTGTCATGAGCATTCAAACTCAAATTTATTGAGGTGGACAACCAAACTCAACCTTACCCAAAATTTAAGTATCATCAACACTCATATCGAGTTTTGACATATATTTTGAACTTAAATCCGTTAAAGTTTAATTAAAATCTAATTTGTTGATAAGGCTAATGTCACCTTCTAAGATCAGCTTCCACTTTATGCTTTTTCTTGTTTTGGGTAAAGTGAGTGACCACTTATGCTTATTGTCATATGCTTAGGTCAAATAGGTGGAAGTGTTCTTTTGGGGTAATGAAGTCCACGATGTTACCTAGCCCAAATGGGAGTAAATTACACACTCCTAACTCTTAAAATATACAAAATAATCTCAAGTCCACTTCACTTGTTGGAAATTTTCATTTTATCCTTCCTTGAAAACAAATCCAAGTGAAAATGGAGAGCCTTTTTTATTGATTTGATTGATTAGATTAGTTTGATTTTTATTTTAGTTTTTCTTGCACGCATTTATCTATTTGTCAAACTTTACATAAAACTTGGCGAAGTCCTAATCAATTATTATAATCAAAATCGATAAAACTTTTTTTTTCACACTATATGAAAGGAGAGGATTAATGTGGATCATTAATAATTCATATATTTTGTCAATGGCGGGCAAAATCAAAAAAAAAATATTTTATTTCAAAAATCAAAATTAAAAGGCTTAATCTCAAATTATATCCCAAAAGAACATTCGAATTTTTATTTGTACCTTTAAAAATAAAAAATCTCAATTTACACTCTCAAATATATAAATTTGTATCAATACGCACCTCAAGCTAACAGCTGACAATTTGTTTTTAAAACTAAATAAATAAATTTCACCTATATTTTTTTGTGCTTGTCATTTATTCACCTAAATCATCACATTTGAAATATTACACCTATATCCCTTGAAAAGTTAAATATGACTAAAAATATTCTCTCAATTGAGTATTCAAATAATTCTGTTTAAGTGATGTATTGTATTGAATATAAAAAATATTATATAAATATCTAAATTATATTGGACATTCAAATAATAAGCTTGATTTTGAATTTTAGAGTATAACGAACCCATAAAATAAATTATAATATAAAATTATAATTTTTTATTATGATAAAATCATATTTTTTAACAATTATATCAATAACAAGAGGTTATGTATTATACGTGTACAAACGTTCGAAAATGTAGGGATAATATTCTAAATATGAGGGAGTCCAAATGATTAAGTGACAAGGATGATGAGATCTAAGTGTAATTTATGTATTTAATTTTAGATGGGAAACTAATGGTTGTTAGTCTCATGTGCGCATTGATACAAATTTTTATTTTTAAAGGTGAAAATTGAGAGATTTTATTTTTAAAGGTATAAATTGAGATTTGAACAATATTTTGAAATACAATTTTGCAATTAACCCAAATCATTGTATCCAAATCAAGTGAAAGGTTTTGAATGAATGAGAATTTAGTGCGGGCATTTGACTTTGGTCTAATTCATTGTAAATCACGCACATTAAAACCTAAACTGATCAAGAAAAGAACCGAATTTGATATAGTGAGAAAATAATCATGAAAATATTTTCATTAGGACTACTTGAAATTTTGTACTCGTGCAATAATAATAGTTTTTTTTTTTTTACTTGAGTGTAGCACTAACCAATAATTTTTTTAGCATTTTACAATGATGTTTGACTTTATTATTTTATATCCAACACTATAATTATAATTATTGAACTTATTTTCTTAGTACATATCAATTAACATCTAGTTATTTTTGGTCTAATGATATTATTTATTTTATAAACATTTTACCTTATTAAGGTCAAAGGTTCAATTTTTCTTTCCCCCTCCCCTCCATTCCCTTGCCCCCCCCCCCCAAAAAAAATGTCGTCTAGTCAATAATTTTATTTTTTAAAGCAAAAATTGAGTTCAAAATCAAGAATATATGGGTTCTAAAAATATTATTCTTTTTAGTTTATGTGTTTATTTATATAATAAGAGAGTTAGACATTTGAATTTTATCTCTATATATTGATTTATCTATTTTTATCACATTACTTTTTTTTATAATAAGTGGAATCATTTAATTTTAATTAATTTATGATTCAATATAAATTTTATTTCAAACATTATTCATATACGATAGTGTTACACAGGTTGATACTTTTTGGGATCATATATTTTGAGAAAATTTTATCAATTTTTTATTTTAAGAGATAATAACTAAAAATTAATTTTGAATTACGTAAGTAAAGAAAATGAAGAATATAAATTAGTAGGATTAATTTTTTGGACGATGAAATTTTTTGTCTCGTCGTATCTTCATATACGAATTATTGATAATTTATTTATATTGAACTTTATTAGTAGTTCAAGTGGTAATATGAACGAACTGTAAATTCAAACGTTTTTTCATAAATTTTCTAATTTGCATGTATGTAGCCTACTTTTGATCGGATCAAAAAAGAGAGTAATTGATGCACGTGATCCGAATATTTTTGAGCGTTGAAACAAAAATTAGTTTGTTTATATTTTATATGCAAACATAGTTTGAATTAATAACTTTTTTATAAAAATGTGTGGTTCAATAACCACACATATTATCATCTATAAATCCTAATTCTCTCTCTCTCTCTCTCCGCCACATAGGAGTTGCAGCCGCTCCCCCTTCCTTCTTCTATGCTTTGACGTCTACAGCCAACTCTATTTATTTAGTATATTTTATACCTTTTTTCCGCCATTTTCAAGGTAAACAAATCAGCCCTCAGACCCACATAATTACCATACTTTTCTCAACCCTCCAGTCTCATTCAAATGGAATCAAAGGACTAGACCCCCTACCCAACCCACAAAACAACACTAACCCATGAAAACCCATAAAAAGATCAGCGAGAAGAAGATCAAAGAGTGGGGTTTGTTTCATCGAGGATCTGAAATTTAAGGGTATTTATTAGAAGGGGGCAGGGACGAATGGACCCTGTAGTTCTCGATAAGATAATCGAAAGGCTAATTGAAGTCAGATCTTCAAAGCCCGGGAAGGCGGTGCAGCTTTCGGAGTCAGAAATCAAGCAGCTATGTGTTGTCTCTCGCGATATCTTTATGAGACAGCAGAATCTTCTTGAACTCGAAGCACCCATCAAAATTTGTGGTACTCTCTTATCTTTAGACTAATTTTGCAATTGGGTATTTAATCGGTAAAGTTGTTTTCTTGATTTTCAGTGTGCTTCTGGGTTTTTTTTTGTGTTATTTGGATTTTTCAGATGTTTTATTAGATTTGGGTTTAGGTAGAGGTCTTGGAGTCTGATTTTTTCGTAGCGATTGACCAAATTCTGGACTTGATTTCGAGTTGTTGTGCCTTTAAATTAATCGAAAGAAATTACTAAATTCTGGGTTCTCATAAAAGGTCCCCCCAAAAAATAAAAAATAAAAGAAGAGGAAGAAGAAGAAAAAGAAACTGACCACCAACCCCCAAGATGCAGTAGCATATGGATTCATAAGAGCAGTTAGCACTAGTAATTATAGCCTGAGTCATAAAATTATATGTTCGGATGCTGATGTTGGTTAATTAAAAGCTTTGACATGTTGAAACTGTGTTGGAGTACCAGTTTTTGCATGATCTCATGTT
This sequence comes from Ilex paraguariensis, assembly GCA_963454935.2. Taxonomy (NCBI): domain Eukaryota; kingdom Viridiplantae; phylum Streptophyta; class Magnoliopsida; order Aquifoliales; family Aquifoliaceae; genus Ilex; species Ilex paraguariensis. The sequence goes on along the minus strand of CAUOFW020000725.1, from coordinate 804,128 downwards.
TTTGAAGCAGATTTTCATAATGAAGTTCTTACACTTCCATGGTTTACATGCCTTGTAGGTTTAAGGCATTTCGACAGTGATTCTTCTGTTGTAGCATAAACCAAATGACTTGATTGGACCTTTAGGACAGAATGTCTATGAATTGTTAACAAGACATTACCATAGAATAGAAAACTTGGAAAATTATTTTGAGTTATAGTTAGCTTGGTGGTTAAGTTGACTGGTTTTCTATTCTTTTTATATGATCTGGTGAAAATAAAGCACATTATTATGTATTTTGTGGGTTGATTAGTGCACCTTGTTACCATTTTACTTGATGAGTCGATGGTGCTCTAATTCGGCCTTGAGAATGATATATGGGCTATCTTTCCATATGTGATTGATGAATGAACTCAAATGAATGATGTTGTTCTACTATTGACACGTGTATTAAGCAAATTCTTGTGCGATCCTTTGGGTGAGGCATTTACTGCTACAACTGTCAATATGTATATAGTTATGACTTAGCTGACTTCACTTTGTGCTAATAGGTGCATCAATCTTTCATCCCAGAAGTCCTTCTAAGTCTTTGAGCCTTTGTCTCAGCTAATTAATAACGAATGGGACTGTTTTGCATTTTTTCAACACTTTGAAATAATTAGGCTTGCCTTGCACGGCAATGGGGTAGTGATGTTTTACAAACCATAATTGCTCATTCCTATGTCTTAAGATAAATATGATTTTCTAACCATGTATTATTTCGCTTTGTGGTTTCAGGTGACATTCATGGGCAATACAGTGATTTATTGAGGCTTTTTGAATATGGGGGTTTTCCTCCAAAAGCAAATTATCTATTTTTAGGTGACTATGTAGATCGTGGCAGACAGAGTTTGGAAACAATATGCCTCCTGCTTGCTTATAAAATTAAATATCCTGAGAACTTTTTTCTTCTCAGAGGAAACCATGAATGTGCGTCGATTAATAGAATTTATGGATTTTATGATGAATGTAAGCGCCGGTTTAATGTGAGACTGTGGAAAGCCTTTACTGACTGTTTTAATTGTCTTCCGGTGGCGGCTCTGATTGATGACAAGATATTGTGCATGCATGGGGGCCTCTCCCCTGATCTTACAAACTTAGATCAGATTAGAAACTTACCACGTCCAACTGCTATTCCTGACACTGGGTTGCTCTGTGATTTACTGTGGTCGGATCCTGGTGATGTCAAGGGATGGGGTATGAATGACAGGGGAGTTTCATTCACCTTTGGCTCCGATAAGGTGTCAGAGTTCTTAGCAAAGCACGATTTGGACCTTGTCTGTCGTGCTCATCAGGTTTTGTTGTGAATGTGCAGTGTTTTCTTTTTTCATCAATGCAATTCTGGTCGCTGAAATAGTTCTTTTGGTGCAGGTTGTGGAGGATGGTTATGAATTCTTTGCTGATAGGCAGCTTGTTACCATTTTCTCTGCCCCCAACTACTGTGGTGAATTTGATAATGCCGGTGCAATGATGAGCGTTGATGAAAACTTGATGTGCTCTTTCCAAATTCTTAAGCCAGCAGAGAAAAAGAACAAGTTCATGATGTCCACAAAGATGTAGTTACTGTTCCCTACTTTTACAAGGTCAGCACACTATGACTGCTTCGGTTCCTTCACCTAAGTATTCTAGTTGCTGTGTCAATATAATTGCTTATATTCCCTTCTCTAGCATTAGTGTCGTATTGGGTTGTGGGTTTCAACACTGAAGTTATTTGCTTTTTAAGTGATTTTAATATTTGTCATTTAAATCTGCTGTCGGTACTATGATGAAAGTCTCGTGTTGGTGTAAAATTTTCAAGATGGATCTTTGTGAATACACTTGCTACAGATTATTGAATATATATCTCTTGTTCTGCTCTGTGTTGGTATACTTATTTACACAATTCTGAAATAGTGTACAGAAATACGACTGACTATTGAATATATCTCTCTTGTTCTGCTCGACACTGGCGTACTGATTTACACCACGTTGTCACCAACTTCTGTACTGGTATACAGGAATACAGGTGATCTTCCTTTGTTTGTTACAATTTGGAACATTTGGGTGGTAAAACACTTTTTGGCCATCATAATTTTAAATGGAGATCGAGTGTAAATGACATGAATTAAACTAATCATGTTTGCTTAAGGTACTTTGCAAGTCACTCAATCTCTCCCCATTTTATAAGTTTATATGACTAATGCATGGATTATTTGCTTTCATAGACAATTGCTTAATTTCTAGAGCATATAATGTAGTGTCAGGATTCATGTTTGACTCTTCCAGAACAATTTATAAACGGTCATGCATGCAACAGAAGGTTAGTTATAGCTTGATTGGAAGTATAGAATGGTTAGGCATGGGCATATGTAAATTAACCGTTTTCAGCCACATCATCTTGTTCTATATGCCAAAAAAGACAAAGGAACCCGTTGGCTGTTTAACATCCTTAATCCCTTACTTAAAGGGTGATGCTCCATTTTTTTTCCAATACTTTGTTAAGAGTAACCAGTGGCTTTTTAAGAATTTCACTATGTTATGTTTAATGTATCATTTGAATCATGTTTTTCCAGCATGATGAGATTTAATCATTTCGTTATTCATTTTTTGGTTGTCTCTTCATGAAGTAGATGGTTATTTTACCTCATTGGTATATGTACTTACCATGTTTGGACTTGGTCCCCGGATATCAGACGCCCTTATAGATATATTGAAAAAGGAGTCAAACCAGGATTATACAACTGGTTTGGAGTTAGATAATGGCAGTCCAACTTCTTTTGTGTTTGTACGGACATGAACTACTCTACTAATGAACATTGTGAACTAGGCTGGATGACAAAATTGTTCGGCCCAACCTGCCTGTTAAACAAACAAGCTGACTCATTAAGGCTCGTTCTCTCGATGAGCCCATTGGAAAGGATTCATGCTTAGGTTGAGCCGTTGGGGTCATACGACTCATACATGATACATGACCCTGTAATGACTGCATTTATTTAAATCAGTGCTAATTGTTTATATCGGTTGTGCTACTCTTCTCTTGTTAATTGTTAGCAATTTAATTCTATTGACAGGTTTCTCTTATTGCAGATATCTTTCTATTGTTAGAGGAAGAAGTGGGTGAAGCTTGTCTTGGAAATTCGAACTCAAGGAGATATGAGTACCATGTTTCATGCTCGGTGTATCTTATTGGTTTGATAAATGTTTGGTTGGCACAGGCCAGAATCTTCATTGGCTTTTTTTTACCCCTTTTCAGTGAGTGGTGCATGTACATATATTAATTTGGAAACTGCTTTATGTTAGCTTTGGATCATGGCCAGGATAATAGAGCTCCATTCACTAAAATCAGCTGATTTTGTGCCAGACTCTAATGGATTATGGGGTTTTGCAACATTTGTATTGGTGAGTTCGGATAAATACTTGTTTGACATGTTCAATTATAATCGTCAGACTCAGTTGCATGCTTAGGATGTCATGGTGATGGTCTTCTTGTTGAATGTTCTTGTTGCCGTAAAACTTCAATAACTTGAGGAGACTTTCAGGCAACAGCTACTGGTCTTTTGGGCTGGCATGATTAATCGTAGTCTTTTGGTTTCTGGGAATGAGCAAGGTTCTGTTGATTTTAATATTTTCTTGCTTGCCGCTCTTTTTCTTTCCATTTGCATATCCCGAGAGGAGGAAATACTTTGAGGTGGAATGAATTCTCAGCTTTTGTTATTTGTATCGTATTTGAAGGCTGCATACATTTGATTCTCTTCAGACCTTGTAGTAACTGGAGTTTTGTATACTAGGTTGACTTTCATTGCTTACCTACTAGCTCACGATTTATGTATTTCTATAGCCTTATGATTTAGGTTTTGGGGCCAACTCCATGTGCCATTGTTTTTCTTGTGTACAAGGAGATGAACTACATTGCTAAGCTAAGTACCCGTGAGATGTCTCTATCCATGTCTATGACTACTAGGACTCAAAAACTCTAGCATCAACAACTATTCATGTCACCCATGTTTTTGGAGTCCTCTGAGATGTTGCCTAGGGTGATTTTTTGAGACATTATTGATGCTTGCTTATATCATTTTAGTCGTGAACTCGTGCAATGTATAAGGTTTACGCATCATCCCTCTTCCACACTCGCATCTTACTCGGGCCATCTCCCTCCAAAACTATCATGTTTATATATACGTAGCCCCAACTATATTCATTCCCACTCTCAACGTGCGAGTGAATTGCCAAAGTAAGATAGTTTATGAAAAATAATCCCAATCTAGCAATAGCCACAAAGTTCTCTTTAATAAACTTTTCCAGGCCAAGTCCTGCCTCACTCTTTGGGGAAAATTAACAATAATTACTTTTAAAGTTTAGTCTCTAGCCACAGGGTTAAAAAAGACAAGATATTAGTACAGTTTTGCGTGCATTTCAACATTAAAAATACTCCGTGGTTAGCAGTTGCCCTAGGTCTATAGTTACTGTCTCTGTTGTTAGACCTTAAGATGTCGGTTTGAACCTTGTCGCCCTCTTTTCCCTAAAATAGTGTTTGGCAAAAAAAAACCACCATCAAAAGGATCCCATTTTCCAAGTACATAATGACGGGGTAACAAAGCATGGTGCATTTGGCCCATGGCCCGTAGGCTAGGCCAGCCATACATGGCCAGACTACTAGCCCACGGGTAGCAACGTGGCTTTGTTTAGCTGGATCAAGAAGACCCGATCTAAGGCAGACCATCAGGCTGCCAAAATTTAATAAAATAATTAGATAAATTAAAGAAAAATTTGGACGCCATTCCTCCGATGCGGACTTGTTTGAATTTAAATTTAAATATGTCAAATAAACTTATTTGTTATAAAATTTATTTTTTATTAATTTTATCAGACTATCCCTTTTTTTTTTAAAATGAAGTAAAACTAAAAATTAAAAACTCTTAAATTTTAAGAGTTTAACTAACATTAAATTTTTTTTTCTCTCATAATTATATATAGGTTAGGACTATATATATATATAGTAACATTAAAATACAAAGAAAAAAATTATCATTTAAACACACAAAAAATAGTAATATTTAAACATAAAAAAATAGTAACATTCCATATTAATATTTTTAAAAAATAACAGTCGTAACATGTTCAACAGAAATAGTAACATGTTCAACAAAAATAATAACATACTTAACAAAAATAGTAACATGCTAAAAAAAAAATTAGTAATATAAAATATTAAATAAAATTAAAAATAAAAATAGTAGCATTCAAACCCATAATCAGAGGAAGAAGCCTCCGATTTTCAGCATTCAAAAAAGTAACACTGAAAAAGTAGTAACATGATCAATTAAAAAAAATAGTTACATAGTCAATAAAAAAATGTAGTAACATGAAACTTTTAAAAAAATTGGGGATTATTTGTCAAAAAAATAAAAATAAAATTGAGATCAAACTAATAACACATTAAACATGTTTTTCAACCTTTTTTTTTTCTGAAAACTAATGACATATAAATTCATGATGACCAGAATACAACATAAGATATGGTTATTGTTGATGATGTTTCAAACCCTACTGATTTTAATGCTATGGAAGAAGAAATGATATCTAAGAAGAAAAATTTGTTATACTAGAGTAATGATCTTATTCTAACATGAGAGAGAGAGAGAGAGGGGGGGGGGGGAGAGAATATATAAATTTCAATTTTACTTTAGCAGTGAATTAAGGGATAATAATTTCTAATTTAATAAATTAATTTAAAGCTACTTTCAAGATCTTTAAAGTTTTTATAATTGAACAAAATAACACTACAAAGGGTATTTTTGAAATTTAAAAAAATAAGACCTAAGTACTTATTAGCAAGATAAAAAATGAATTTAACACCAAATAAATTTTTTTAACAGACTCAAGTCATTATAAATCTTTCAGTGGAACTCGGTCTCAATTTTCACTAAGTTTTTAAATTAGAAAGGGCGACCCATTAAGGCTGGCCTGATGGATAGCCTGCTAAATTTCCACTAATACAGCTCCAATGGGCAAGCAGTGGCACGCCCATGTGGTACAATTGGCCCAGTCCAGCCTTGCCCAATGTTTGCACTTACTGGTACCTATGCAACCTCAAGAGTCTCAGACAAACCCCATCAGAAAAAAACATACTACACAACAAAAATATATGCACTTCGCATCTATACTGATTGTTCTCAGTACACTAGAGGCTGCTAGCCAAGAGTTTTCCATAAATTATTTCACAGAATTCACGATAAATTAGTTTGATAATACGTTGGCTAAAAATCATACCACATTAAACAATCAAACAGTAAAATCTCCCTATGAAAGCTGCCATGAGTACGAAAAACAGTGTCGAAATACAGAATGCTATTGGAGCACATCGAGATGGTATCATGTGGAAAGTAAAGATTCTGAGTCTATTGTCACCTTTGAAATCATGAATACCTAAATTTGTTGCAGATGGAACCAAATGCAGTCAGTGGCGATGAGAATTAGGTTCTGTATCTTATTTTTTGATTAATCTCAACACGTCACCCACAAGATGTAATGAACCAGTTACAAGGACCTGGTAGATGAACCAGAGGAAGAAGGGTGAGAAAGATGAGGGGTAGGGGTGAGGTTAAGAGGAAGAAAAAAGGAAATAGTCAGCAAGCCACCACACTGTAATTTTTTTTTATTTCAAATCAAATCAACTTAACATCTTCAAGTCATAAGTAAAATGTGATGGGCAGAAATTCAAATTACCTGAAAGCGAACAGATTGATGTTTTCGGACATTCTCTCTGAGCCAATTGATAGCTGACGGAAGTGAAGGAAACACCGTGCTGTTCTCACAAATCCTAGCACTTTTTCTGTACAATTGATATCTTCTTCACAAATTAAGTCGGTATTCTTTGTGTTGCTCCCTATTGAGTAAAGGGACCATAGGAGTTACAAACCATGCGAAGCTAAATCAACTATTCTTCCTCACAAATCTAGAGTCTAGAAGATATTATAGTTGGTCCACAGAAAGAGAAACAAAATGAAAATAAATCAAGACATCTTTTGCAAAGAAGTATGGAAAACGTATATAAATCCCATTCAAAATGCAGGACGTATCACTCAAGCCAAGAGCTCTGAAATAATTATGGAAACATAGTAGTAGTAATACCACACTAGAATAAAAAGCATGATATATGCAAATACATATAGATTGTAGCACAAAAGAGCAATACCTTTTTGACCATGGATGAGGTTCTCCCATAATCTTTGAAGAGTCAGCTGCCATGAAAGATCAACTTGAGTGTCGGATGACGGTAAGGCATTGGATCCCACCTTGTAATATACTGATGTGTTTGGTACAAACAGTGCCTTCTTGAAATGGACTCCTGAAACATAAAAATTAACATCAGATATCTCATGAATATCAAAGACAGATATCCATTCCCATTAATGGTTTGTCATATGGTCCCTTCCAAATCAGTAATTAACTTACTGAATGGTTCCATAGATGAATCTAGCTCAAACATTTACCATGACTAGCACATGCATTCATCAGGCGTGGAAGAAGCAATTGAGGGTCCCTCACTGACATACAATTGAACAGCAAAATCTGCATTTCTCCAAACAACTCTAGTTCAGCAGCATCCAGTAGAAAAGGCAGCATCGGAAAATAAATAGCAAGACATATGTGCAATACCACCTATTTGATTTAAAATATAGACATATATATTCCACTTATAAAAATCAAAGTGTTCCATAAGTACCCAAATATGAAATTCTAAGATACATGATACATACAGGAGATGTAAACAAAGAATGGCACAATTTAGAGTGAATCCTAGTGGCAAGTCTGAAGAAGATTCATCTAGTTCAAGTTTTGTCAATGTTTACCACAGGAGAAAGAGAGAGCATCGGTTCATGTGAAGCATCTGAACTGTGTGCAACAACATATTTTCATCTTCTTTGCCATTTTCTGCCTTTCCATGTCATAAAAAATTGAACAAGCCAAGTTTCTTTCTTTACCTTTGTGTTTAGTCAAAATCAATCCCCATCCTTTCTAAAAGTAAGTTTTTCATTTACCCCTTGAGAAACAAAAGTCATCTAACGAGAAACATAAGAGCTCCTGTAACTGGAAGGATGTCAATTTTTGAAGCATTCATTTTTTTGGCATTTTAGGCATACAGACTGTGAAGCACAAATCGAATATGTACCAGATAAGGCTATGCATTGGATACATGAATATACATATCACGTATGCTCCATACGTATCAAACAACTAATAAAGTTTTTTTGTTGCTAGATCTGCCTCAAATGCCCATATAGCTACGACGGTTATGAGCTCATCGCACTCGGAGAGGTGGTCTGTGTTAATTTGAGCTAATTTTAACACCAAATCTTTGTGCTCAGTGGTCTGGTGGTTCAAGTTCGTGCTCTTTACAATAGGGAAGTACTGGACCTAGTTGGAAGCATCTTACAGACCTCCCATGGAGAATTGCTTAGCTTGAGAAGATGGAGTGGGTGACAGGCCTTGGGAAGAGTGAAGTTGGGCTGGATTTTGAGAATGGTTTACAGCTTCTTTGGGTCAAATAGGTGCTATGAGTTATATTAGATGCTACGTCAACCCCACTTTCACACACATGCCAGCTCAGGCACTCTATAGGAGACATATAAGTATCTAATCCAAAACTTAGATATTCCAACCTCTAACTATTCCCAACAATATTAGATCCAACAGGATTATGATCCCCTTACCTGTGTGGAATTCTTCTTGAAAGTCTCATGCTGGTCCATCTGAACTGATTCAACTGAAACTCTTTTATGTTCATGTACCAGATTACTTACGGTATTCAGCTGTTGGTAGTCATCTTTGATCGCAAGAGAAAACCATTTTGCACATACTTCCATGCTTTCAGGACTATGGGCTCCATCCAAGTAGAACACCAGATTTCCTGGACTTTCACTCTCAATATACCGATCTGGTACAACTTGAGCCCGTCCTTGCAAAGCAGCAGTTGTTAACCCTTCAATGAATTGCTGAGGCAGAGAAGTCTATTTACATGCAAAAACCAAGCCACAATACAGAATGACAAACTTTCAGTTGACATAACCCAGAGTCTGGTGCAGGTAATTGACCTTAGGATGTTTCACTAAACAAGCCTCAATATAGAATGGAAAACTCATATTGACATAACTTACAGTCTGTTGCAGGTAATTGACTTCAAGATGGCCAGTCCTTTGAAGCCACGTAGAGCATAATGCAACAGCAAGACCAGCATTCAGATATTGGTGCTCACCGTCAAGCCCAAGATGTAGACCGTTCAGCAAGTTAGCATCCAATGGAGCTGCTACTTGAAGATGTACCTGTAATGTGCGTAATTTGTTCAAAACTCAGCTAAATGCCAGGTTTGTAATTTAGCATGGCATAGCTAGTAACTAACATAAAATAGAGTCATTGACTACACTGCTAGACTCAGCCCGCATAGTAGTGTAAGCATGGTATCTCTTTTAAGGTCACTGGATCAAGTCCTGAAAATTCTCTAAGCTAATAATGTTATAGCCAAAATCTTAAGCACTATCGCAAAAGCAAATTGATCTGTTGAATCAATCATAAATGGCAGCTTTTTTACTTTTTTTTTTCTTTTTGTAAAGGAGAGGGGGCAGCACCCATACAAATGTTTATAGGTTTGCATTTTTGCAGTACGACCCATACCTTGAGCTACCAAGTCAAGCCAGTTTAATAGCAATCCAACAAATTCAGGAGGTTTTAAAACTGGGTGCAGTCATCAAGTTAATTTACATTATGAGTTCTGAGTCATATCAGTGTAAATTGTATCATATCATATAAACGAGATTGTGAGTGATATCATTCTAAATGTACCAAAGTAAATGATAAAAGAAATCAACGCACATGCAATTGGGAAGCCTTCGCTTCAAGCACACGCATTGCTTCATCAGGCTGGGGTACAGTAAAAGCTGGAACTCCAAGCTATGACAGCAGAGAAAGCAAGAGAAATAGTAAATTATTTAAGGAAATAAGAGAGAGAGAGAGAATAAATTTAGGGAATAAAAGAAGCACCCCTATTGAAAGACATAATAACATAAATGTAAGTCTACAAAAAAAAAAAAAACCTTGAAAATACCAGCTTTCTCCCCAGCAATTTCTCCAAGAGTGTTACCTGCCCATGGCATATTACAAAGAATGAAACAATCATACGTATTAGGCCAGGTTGCTTTCAGAGCAGCATTTACATTCAGTTAAGAGGAACACGTCTCTACAAATCAAAATTCAGGAAGCTGACTCAAAGGGAAAGTCTAACTCAAATTTTAATGTCAATTATTGCAACTAAGGGGGTATACGAGGCAGTAGATCATTGACATTGCCAGGGCGAGTCCAAAACTCAAAAAGTCTAGGTCCCAGATGAATCTCCCAGAGCAAATCATAGACAAGCTCCTAAAATGTAAGTATTGGTACGAAATTAAGGCATGACATCTATAATTCGGTTGCATAGTGAGTCTCACAAACATATTCTTTTGCAGCATTTTAAGACATTGTTCAAGCTTATGCTATCCAAGACTTATGGCCTCAGATGTTACGCAGTCATTGTGAATAAACAAATAGTTTCGGCGTCCAAAACGACAGTCTCCAGCCAAAGTAGTCACATTTTCATGGAAAAATATGTCGCAACATTGTCTTACAAAATATATGAGAGCCCAGGCCAGTACACAGTTAAAAAGTGTATCTATTACGGTTGGAGCAACAGCAAGGTTTATCATGGACAAACAAAAACTAAGACTATGCTGTCACCTTTAAATTATGGAGATAGAATGCTAACCAAGAATTTCCATGTGGTCGTACCCAAGGGAAGTTATACCACAAACTACTGGTGTCTGAACCTGAAAAGCAATAGCATGCAACATCATGTTCAACATCTCATGAGCAGAAGTACTGAATTCCACCTCAAAGATATCATAGATGCAAATTAATTCATGATTTAATAATATCACAAAGCTTGTTCCAAATTGGATGTATCTCTCACATACCACATTTGTTGCGTCAAATTTTCCACCTAACCCAACCTCCAAGATAGCAACATCCACCTGCATCACAATATAACATTGCATGTACTTTGAGCTAATCACTCTAATGTTGTGGTAAATTCAATGTTATGAGGAAAATAGAATAAACAGCATACCTGCTCTGCTGCAAATATCTTGAAGGCAAGTAAGGCAAGGAAGCGAAAGTAAGTAGGCATGGGTATCTCATCACCGGTGTTTTCCTGCAGATGAGCCACGAAAAAACCACTAAAAATGAATCCATGAAGCAAACATCGTCCAAAAGGAAGCACATTAAAACAAACAAAAAAAGCTTTTTATTCTTTTTCTCGTTGTTCATTGAATACAATATGAGCGAAGATATGGGTCTTATACAAATGGATAGTGCATTCAAACAACGTGATTAAGGTGGTCTTTGGGATGACTTAAAAAGTGTTTCTTGGACTCATAACTTGCCATAACTCATAAGTACTTTAAACCAAAAAGAAAAAAGTAGTGTTTGGAACAACTTATTTTAAGGACTTTGAAATACTTTAGAATTGGTTTTAACAATTAAATAAGCTCTTAAATAGAAGCAAAAAAAAAAAAAAACTATTACTTTTTTAAAAAAAAAGTATCATTTTTCTTCCACGACCACCAACACCACCATTACCTATAATTTAGCACTTAAAGGTATTTATACAAAAGCAATATGCTTTGGGATCATAGGCATTACATGGCTTTAAGTATTGCTACGAAGGCAATACTAATAGCATGATGATCCTACGGATTCATAGGTATGTCATAAAAGAGGTAGTGCAATAGAGTCAGAACAACAAGTAACATCCTAATTCTATCCAACTCACAAAATTACACATCATTATACAAGCAATTTCTCTCCTTTCCTTTCCTTTTTTGGCTTCTTTCAGGAATGGCAGGCTGCTCAGTGATGAATAAATAGCAAAGTCAGTAGATGAAGATGGAATTCAAGTCCTTGGGAAGACATGATCACAGGTGTAGGGTGAGACCTCCACCAGAACCAATAGCATCTCCAGAAGCCATATGAAGTAATTCAGGAAAGCAGAAAACAAGTTTTCTTCTGCCATTTTGCACTTCTGAATAATATCAGCTGCATGACCAACAAACTCGACTAGACTACATGCATACATTGTTGAACTTTGTACCATACAGTTTCAGAGTGGCAGCCTCAGATTGCATAACGAATCATTAAAAACATAAGTCATGAATTTAATTACTGCAATTTTTTTCCAACTTAATTAGAATTTTGGGTGCAATGAATTTATTCGTAATAAGGAGTAACATTACGTGGTTAGGAAAAATAGTTGAAAATAAGTTTAAACTCCTCAATATGATCAACAACAACAATCATCTAACATTACTCTGACAATAATTGACCAAATTATATTCAAAAATATTATAGGCCTCAGTTTATACAATAAAAAGAAAAAACAATAATAAATACAATGTACATGCCTTCAATCTATCATAACACCACCAGAAGTATGCCAAGAACTTCTCTTCACATATGTTCGCACTGAAATAACCAAGAAGAATGAACAGGATATATTAAAATAAAATTTGCAAGCTTAGAACTGTCCCAAAAATAAAAGAAAAAAGATAATATCTGAGGTTTACCCAACAGGTGGACCATGCTACTTAAGATTTATGCGTCTTACAAAACAAACAAAAAAAAAATTCACCACAAAATAAACAAGGGTGGGAACTACCCTGCCATGAAAAGAAGTACACCAAAAGTTGAAAAATTCGAGTAGAATATAATTCTTAAAGAATGCATAAAAATATCATCTTGAGCCATAGCCAGAACAAAATAACAAACACAAACTTCAACTATTCACCTACACTACCCAACATTAGATAAAGACACACTAATGCTCAATGGGCAACCACAAAAGTATTGGAAGAACACTAAATAGATTTGTGCCTGTTGACAAATATGTTACCATCTGAATATAATGCAATGTGAAAACTCACCCATCCAATCGAAATCTTTCTCGAACATCAATGAGATGAGGAGATGTGAAAAGCCCAGTATGGAAGCCACAATTGCGTAATATAGCTTCTGTAAAAGTGCAAGTTGATCCCTTCATGAAGCCCAAAACACATAATAAATACATGCCACCAGCCATAAACAAACAGTGGTGGGTAGTATATCATAATCTATTTATTTTAAGCCAAATTTTTATAAAATAACATGTTTTTAGCAGAAGTAACCACAACATGGCACATGCTATGCAAACAAAATGTCTGCACACTCTGAATGCTAGAGAAGATGTAGCAAGATGTGCCCCTGAATGAAGATGACATATACATATAACAACCAGTACATGCACACACACGTACACATATCAAAATAAAATGCGAACTTATATGCTATACACACCCCATAATTCATTGCACAGAATGTTTGACACCCTAGAAGTTAAAGTGAATGATCTGGACCTTTGCAAAATAAAGGACCCTAAATACGACGGCCTTAATTGAAAAGCTTGCAAAAAGGTTAATAACTGACCGAGAAGCTGATAGATCAAATAAGCAGAATTTTGCAGAGACTAAACAAGCTAGAATAAGAATGAGTGGAATGATCAAAACGGAAAGGGTGCATTCAGGAAAGGCTGAAGGTAGTACAACAAAAGCAAGAGGAGAGTAACTACAAATACTACGGATTTGGGGCAGTGTTAGCCAACGAGAAATCATTCAAGAGACAGAAAAAAATAACAACGTACTCTCGTTCGATAATGCTTAGTTAAGGTGGAAACATAAGTAATGTCACAAAGATAATTCTATACAGTGAATGAATCAAATACATGAATTTGTTTGAAAACAAGCATTAGTCATAAACTAAGAGTTGGTTGACCCTTCTTATTCTATAGTGTAAATCAGAAAGAACTACCTTCCCTTTGGTGCCTGCCACATGGATAATCTTCATTTGTGAAATTGACTCATCCAATTCCAGAATCTATTGTTGATTGATAACATAATATAAGCTTGGGTTTGCAAAATTGCTGCAGCAATGTATACCAAAATTTGCAAATTACCGGTAAAAAAAACTACCTTGAGATAATCAAACAGTAAATCAAATCGATCGCCCTTGTTGCTCTTATCCGCCCGACTACGTTTGGTAATCAGAGAAGAAAGAGCCTCCATTGCCTCATCATATGGCGACACGTCAAGCTTCGACGAACCATTGTCACCTTCACCAATAAACAACACAATTGTCTTAAAAACCACTCGCCACTCGCCACTCGCCACATCTTCTTCATTCAATAAACTCAACGAGCAATCAATAGATTCAAATTCCAAATCACAATTGGTAATATAAAACAAAATCTATGTATGGAGGTTAATGGAAGAGAATCAAATCCAATTAAAAACAAAAAAGAGGAATCAGGCGAAGAATTTGAATCTGAATTCAGTAGCGAGTGAGAGGTACCTCCAGACATGTTGATTTGACTCTGTAAGTTCAAAATCTGAATTCAAAAGAGTATTATTATGTCAAATAAACCAAGCATACGAATCCATATGTATGTGTATATATATATGCACAGAGACTGACCTGGAAGATGCGAGAAGCAAGAACGGAGTATAGTATAGGTTGAGGATTGCAATTTGGTTTCTGGTTTTTCTTTCTGAATTTGATGTGGAAGGAGGAAGATGAAGTGCAGAGCAATGAGTTATAGTTGGTGGTGGAGAGAAGACGATGGGGATGGGGATGGGGGTTGGGGATTGGTGGATTGGGTTTCAAGACTCTTGAACGAACGATAAACTGAAAAGGATTGTGCTCAGGACCGAACCAAGCATTCGAAGTTTTGTTATTCCCTTATTCTTTAACGAATTATTCATCCGACACGAGTTTACGTCGAATTAATTCGACAGAGGAGGTCCCTAAAATATGATACAGATTTGTCTTTTTTTTTTTTAACTTAAATATTTTAATTGTATCATTTTAGTCCTTAAAATATTTAATATATTTTTTATGATCTTTTAAACAAATAACGTCCAGATTACTAATAATTTTTTATTATAAACTTGTCACGCAATACCTAAATATAGATAAAAAAATTATTTTGATAGTTTTTAAACAAAATTTGAGTAATTTTTCACAAAAAAATGCGTAACATGAGTAGTTTTTGACTAAAATTTGGATAATGTATGATCAAAATTAAATAATTTGAGTAGCTATTTAACCAAAAATTAAGTAAAATTTTGGTCAATAATTATTCAAATTATTTTTTTATTTATATTTAAGTATAACGTGACAAGTTTATGATAATAAATCGTTAAAAGTTTGGACGTTATTTGCTTGAAGAACCATATAGAAACATTAGTTATTTTTTATGCCTGAAGGCACAGAGTAATAAAAAAAATTGTCAACAATAAGCATATTTATATTCACACTTAAAAATCAAATTACAAAGATAGAGGAGAGAGAAAAAAAAATTTAAGTACCGATTGTAATGAGAGTAAGTGGTGGTGGTGAGAAATGGTAATGATTGTTATGAGTAATAATGACCGATTGTGATGGTGACAGCTGTAAGTGATAATGGCGATGATGGTGAGACAGTGATGACAAGATGACGACACCAATAATGGGGGTGGGGTAGTGGTTGGGTGGAGACAGTGGTGGTAATGGTGGGACGATGATGATGACTGTTGTGGAAAATGTGGTGGTGGGGTGGCACAGTGGTGGGGGTGGGGGTAGGGTGGTGAAAGTTGTGGTAATGGTTGCAGTGGGACAATGAGGGTGGTGGTAGTAATGGGTGGGGGTGGTGGTGCTAGGGCATTTCCAAACAATACTTTTTTTAAAAATATTTATGAAAAATTATAAATTTTAAAAATATTTTTAAAAAGTTATCTCAAATACACCCTTAAGAATCTATTTTTTCTATTAAATTTGGGGTATTAATATTAGTCGTCGGATTAATGTTAAAGTAAAATTAAAAAAAATCTCAACCACAAAAAAAAAAAATTATTTTGTTTATCTTTTAAGATTTGAATTGTATTGTACTTTATTATATAAATATCAATACTTCAGATACTAAAATGATGTAATTACAATATTAGAGATCAAAATGAGACAAACTCTATATTTTGGAACTTCTAGTATAATTAACCCTAATTTGTATCTAATGAATTATATCATATTGTATTGTGAATAAATCATATATAATTAATATATAAATAAATTATGTTACATATTTATTTTATTTTATTTATATTTGATTTATTTATTAATTGTGTTGTGTCATGACCATACCTAAATACTCTAATTTCGTATCATATTAATAGATCATATCATATTTTAACACTCTTATATATAATGAATTTTATTTAAATACTTATTAGATGATTTGTTTAAAGAAATTAGAAAAAAAATATTCAAGGGAATCTGCATCTTTCGTTGTCGCGTTTGTTGGAGGCATCGGAAAATTCCTAATTCCGTGAAATACCATGAAACACCCTCACCCCCTTGCTATTATTTATTAATATTTTTTTACTTTTTCTTTTGGTTTTATCATGTAAAGGCCACAATTATTTTAAGGGTAAATTATAAATTACTTTGAGTGGTTTTGCCAAGTTATACATTATTAGAGAGTCTTGCATATAAGGTGTAAAAAATATAACATAATTCGTTAACATGATATGATATGAAATTAAATAGTTTGAGTATTTTTTATGTCACCTATTTCATAAACGAGTGGATCTGACACAACACGAGTAATAAATAAATTAGTGTGGATGAAACCAATCAAAAAAAATATACGATACGATTCGTTTACGGTCAGATTATACACGATTCATATACGACACGAATATGATATAATACGATTAGTTAAACACGAATTAATTAAATGAATAAATTATCAGTGAAATATTTTTTGACACGAATCAACTAAAATTCGACACGAACCTACTTCATCTGACACTATTGACAAACTTACTTGCACTATGCTAGTCTAGTTAGGCTTGTTCCCGTGAAGAGTAATGGACACGATCAAGAGTCTTGTGATCTCACAAGTGAAGGTATATCGGAGTGGTCTCTAGGTGTTTTTCTTTGCCCCACTCTATTTTTCCAATACCAAAATAAAAAAACTATTAAATTTCATGTCCAAACTAACACATAGTGCACTACAAGTAGGGATGTTAGTTGATCGAGCCCGAGCCCAAACCGAGCTTGAAAAATTTGTTTTTTAATCGAGTTTAAAAAAATATTTAAGTTTGACTTGTTTTGGAAATGAGCCAAGCCTAAAATAAGTCGAATTCGAACCAAGCTTGTATGACTTGTTTTCTAAACGAGCCTAAAAACTTGTTCAAATTTGGGCTCGTTTAGAAAATGAACCAAGCCCGAACAAGCCGAACTCAAGTCAAGTTCGAATAGTTCAGTTTAATTAACAGCCCTAATTACAAGTGCCAAAAAAACGTATTCTTGTCTTTTAACTTAAGTACACATCAACTTGGTATATTTTCAAGTAATGTCAAGGTTAGTAGTTGGTTTATATATATATATATATATATATATTCTCTTCTTTTTACTTGGTTGCACAAGTAAGACTATACATTTACATGTAAATAACTATATCATTTATGTACTAAAAATGCATACACATTTTCAAAATAATAATAATAATGATGTATAAAAGTGAAATTATGTACCACCTGTCGAATAATTAATAATGAATAATAAATGCAGTAAATATAAAGGTGAGACCAGCACAGGCAATGCACAGATATAGAGTGGTTCACTTAGGATGACCTACTCCATTTTGAAGGCGACAACGGTGAACGGAGGACTTTATTAAAAAATAATAGATTGGAGAGAAAGAGAGACTAAAAGTAACCTCTAGGTGCAGAGACGCAGTTCTGAGTGATATAATTGTGTGTGACAGATGTAAGGGTGTGTAAAAAGTGTCCCTTATATGTAGAAGAATTATAATTTATAGGCACATAATCTTAATTGGTGCGGTGGTCGTAAAGGGTAGGTTACTAATTTTTCGAGAAGGATAGCTGCAACTACGTATATGTACAATTAAAAATAAGTGTGATCTTCGGGGTGGCTATCTCAACAATTACTCACGTGCGTTGATTTTCCTGAACTCCCTGAACCTTGAACGAGACCAAATTCATGAATTGGACTTAGCCTGTTTTGTATCTAATTTGAGCTTACTTTATGAATTGGGCTTGACCCAATTAGACCTGGGCTCATCAAATAATATTCAAACATAGACTTACGTACGCAACCAACCAACATTCGTTTCGACAGATTTTCTTTCAATAATACATCAGTTATCATGATTATTGAGCCAATCTATCGTCTATATTATACAATTCATGTCGTCTGAATTACATTTTCATTCAATAATAAATTAGGTGGGACTAATAAGTGAAAATTTTACCAATTTCAAAGACAAAAACGTTAGAGTTGTTAACTCATCCCGATCACAAGGAGAGGTTCCCTATGGTGATGTAAAGTTGACCCTTTTTGCCAATTGATTGAGTGAATAGTCTCAATTTAGATTTATGAAAAGTACTATATCATTAAAGATTAAAACATGTTTAAAATCAAATACATAATCGACAAGTAAACACGATTGAACAGCAAAGATGATTAATCGATATGCTCGTGCTCGGAAGTTAATCGGACACTCGGACCCTTAAACCCAAAATAAGAAAGGAAGAGTACATGATTGAACCCGAGCCCAATTGTTAAACCATCTCTCTTCTACCGTATCTAATTGTATGCCGTCTCAGCCATAGCTGATACACCACCATATGAAATGCATCGTACGGCTGTGGTGAAGAGTTCCATACCAAATGCTGACTCGCCGTCACAGCGAATCCCCTCATTCGCTCATACCGATCTTTACTAATATCAACCAAAACCTTCTTCAACTCCCCTGCGCCGCCACGTGTCCCAACAAAGACCGCCATCTCCGACCACCGCAATATGTCCATCAACGGCAGATCCTGAATCGGACGGTCCATAATCACCGCCGGTACGCACCCCAACGACATAGCCTCCGCCATCCACGTCACATCGCCACCGTAGATATACACACAGAACTTACTGTTTTGAAGTCTTCCCAAGTCATCCAACGGCTCAGATTCAACGACAAAGTCTTGATCATCATTCAATTCGTTGACCAAGCTTGACTCAGTCTCGCCATCCCATTCCAGGTAACCCAGAAACGGCGTCGTGTTATTGACCGGCGCGTGAGGTAGAGCAAGTGGGGAAGGGTTGAAAGGAGGTAAACTTATGTCCTTGTGGGGGACAAAGTTACCGGAATTAGTCGGAAAAACGGTGATCTGAATCGAGTTTTTCTTCAATTCCAGGAGGTTTCTGTCCGAAGAGAATTCTATGCCGGCGTTTGAGAGAAAGAAATGATCGGCCCCAAGTGTACGGTCCCAGTAAGGATGGTTTGTCCTAAGGTCTTTGACAAGACGACCTAGAGAGCGCGTGGAGACATCTGGAGAGACGGGGATGAAGAACAAGTTAGCCTCGTTGGGATTCTGGGTGATGAATGGGCTGTTGACGAGGGAAGTGTGGAAGAGAGAGAAGGGTGGGGTTGAGGAAGAGAAGGGTTTGGGTGTGGTGTAAATGAAAATCTTGAAAGTGGAGAGCATGTTTTGGTAATTTGGGAGGAGGGTGGTGGGTGAGAGGTAAAGGGAAGTGGAGAGGGGTTTGGAGTGGACGGAGGTGGTGAAGAGAGAGAGGAGGAGGAAGAGGAGGAGAGAGAGTGGAGAGACGGCCATTGGGAGGAGCTAAGGAAAGGTTTTGGAAGAAGTGAGGTGTTTGGAAAGGTTGAAGGACGGAGGTATTAGAATCTGCTAGCTGTATTTAATGTCATGAGGTCAATCCCAGGAGCTCTGCTGTGCTCGGTGGATTGGAATGTCCGATGAACACGCGCCATTCTCAGCATCGTCTTAACGTTTCTTTACAAATACCCATTAAATTCTATCATTTTTATTTTATATTAATGACGTGTTATTTTTTATATTAAAAATTTTTTAGCCATACTGTTTTCTAATTTATCATATCTTCGTCAAGGACGCCTCTTTTATTATAAAAAAAAAATCACTTTCGGATATTTATGAAAAAAAATAATACTTATTAGTAATTTTTTTTTTTGTTGTTAAGACAATTTAAATTTTGGGTAAATTCCATTTTGCTGTTGAAAAGATATAAACATTCTTAGGTAACTTCTCGAATAATTAATTTTTTCATATTGTCTCTTCAAAAAAATAAAAAAGTTATATTGTGGTTCACCATTTTATTTAGGGGTGTTCACCCTATCCTACAGGTAAAAAATATTGTCTTCCGTTTTCTTATCCGATACTTTATGGAAAATTTTTTTCTTAGCCTACCCTACTCGATTAGGCATGATATTCCTACCCGACTTCCTACCCAATTAATCGAGTAGAAAATCGAGTAAACACTTTTGTAACTATTAATTTTTGGATCATTTTAACAATTCAATTAAATAACATGCACCAATTTAATAACATAATAAATCAATAACACTAAAACCTAAAACAACTATAATAACAATTATAATAAAACATAAACATCAATCCATCATAATTGTTACACAAATACAATCAATTATTTTAAGTTTAAACCATATGAAACACATTAAAATATAACTACTCCAATAGTTCATTAGTTCACCACAAATCATGTAAGCTACACAAAAAATAAGTCTATATTTTTGCAATTCAAACATCCACAACAATAATAATGTTATAATATAAATTATACTACACAAATACTCTTATAATTACTAAAAAAATATAAAAAAATTAAATATATTTTTTGCGAATAGGGGTAGAGTAGGAATGCAAAAGTTAATAGGTATTCCGCATTCATACCCAATTTAATTGGAAGATCAAAAACTCTTCCACATTCTTACCCGATTTTTGCGGCTAGCCGTTAAGTAGGGTAGGGTAGGGTAGGGTCGGGGGTAGGGTAGAAAATTGTAGCCAATTGAAAATTTGAACACCCCTAATCTTATTTTTGTTTGTTTGTCCATCTGTTTTATGATTCTTAATTAATTGATTTGACACCAAACAAACGAAATAATCAAACAGAAATAAGACAACAGGCTAATTTCACTTTGCACCGCAAAAAATACTTTGATTTTTAATTTGTACTCTTAAATATTAAAAATTTTAATTTGTACCCTCAATGTTATAAATTGGTAATAATGTGAATCTCGCCCAAACTGTCATAAATTAAAATACATGAGTTACAAGTGCTTTGAGCATGAGGATGAGATGTGTTTATTATTACAAATGTTCGTCTATTATCAATTTGATATCATTTTATGAATCGAAAATAAGATTTCATAATTTTCGTTAACTAAATAATGATTAAGTCTATCATATATAACTCATATGAGACGCCAACAGTCTATAAATTTGTACAAAAATCTATGATTGAAAAACTTGTAATTCATGCATTTCAATTTATGACGAAAAATTGAACGACAATTTGGGTAAGGTCCACATTGCTATCAATTCTTAACATTGAATGTACAAATTCAGATTTTTAATGTTTGAAAGTATAAATTAAGAATCGAAACATCTTTCAGTGTGCAAAGTGACATTAGTCCTAAGATGGTAGACCATTTTACAACATTTTTTTTCATTTGAGGGGTCAATGTGAGGAATAAATCATTCAAAGGGATAAATTGAGATTTTTTTATATCTTTCAGGAGATAAAATAAAATTTTCTTTAAATTTTTACTTAAATTTGAGTTAACATTTGAATAAAAAATTGATTAGACATAAGGCTCTCCAACAATTAAATTCAAATTTAAAAGGCAACAAACTCAAATTTAAAGTTGGATATGAGTTTTGAGTAAAAATTTGTGTCTCCCTTCATTTTATATGAGTTTTGGGTAAATGACTGGAGGTTGTTTTTAATGTATTTTTATTCATTTAAATTTGAGTAAGGGTAATCAGCAAAAAAAATAAATTGAGTAAGGGTTTGTGTAAGAATTGGAGATGATTAGTGAAAAGTAATATCAGATTAATAAAAAAAAAGTAAATATTGGACGTAATGGTGATATCAGGTATTATTGACACTTAGTATCATCAACTAGTAAAAAAATATTAAATAAGATTGATAAATCTCACCATTTTAACATGACATAAAATAGCAAAACCCACTATTTGCACATATAGTTTATAATTGGTTGGTGACATCCCGTAATATTAATGATATGTCGCTGTTATATTAAATATTATCATAATAAAAAATAAATAATTTTTATATGAATAATAGTTAGTGTAACAATTATATCATGTTATCAACGTCACATGATGTTATCGGCCAATAATAAATCAACCAACATATAAGTAAATGAATCTTATTTAATTTTGTAACTATCCTGTCTATGTAATAAAATAAGGATGTAGAATTCATTTTGTCTGCTTGTAAGTTTGTTTTTAAATGATGTTGTCATATAACAATAAAAATATAATATTATCGTTACATTAAATATTAAAAAAAATTTAGCCACACCCAATATTTCAATCACCCCTTTTCTAGTTTATCATATCTTTAAGGACACTTATTCTATTTCTGAATTTTTACTAACATTCTCCTGTTAGATTAAAGATGTTAATTAGAATAAAATTTGTACTAATGGTATATTTTAGACAAATATTTTTTCACACCCCTTTTAGGTAGACATATCTTTAATGAGGTTATCTCTATTTTCCAAATTTTTGTATGTATTAAAATTTAGGCTTATTAAAATTTGATTCGAACTAATTAAAATTTAAGTAAATTAAAAATTATATATTTTTTATGTATTAAAATTTAAACCGATTAAAATTCTATTCGAGAATTAAATCAAATTTTAATCAATTCGCATTAAATTTTAATTGGCCTGATTTTTTATAAATTAATTTTTTTTAATTGACTCAAATTTTAATATAAAATATAAATTTTAATCAACTCGAATCGAATTTTAATAAATAAAGAATATAAATTTTAATCGATTCAAAGTGAATTTTAATCGGGGATAATAGTTCAAGTATAACTCAAATTAGCTCGAATTTTAATACGTAAAAAAATAAAATTTAATCAATTCGAATCGAATTTTAATCGACTCAAATTTTAATATATAAAAAGGAGAATTTTAGTTGGCTCGAATTTTAATATATAAAAAAATAAATTTTAATCGATTCAAATTTTATGTAGAAAAATTATTTGAGATTTATGTAGGAATAATTTTAGTATTTTGGATAATTTATTTTTGTTATAAATGGTGGTTTAATAACAGTGATACTTAAATATAAAGTAAAATTAGTGTTAGTGATATTTTTAATAATAAAAGAAATGTTCTTGAAAATATGATAAACTAAAAACACTGATGGCCAAAATTTTTCGTTAAATATTTAATCATTAATATCATTATAAAATAATACTATATCATTTAGTCTATGTTTTTATTTTTTTATTCTTTTGAAAAGTCCATGAAATAGATTAAGCTATGAGTGACACGCGCTATGACTCAAGTTTTTTGTTTACTTTTCAAGGCGAGGGTGATGCACGTGATGTTTGTGAGCAGCCAAACCACCCATGCATCATAGCATATGCATGACGACATGCCATGAATCATGGCTATGAGGGTTAGTTGATGGATTGAAGGAACATCAGGGCAATTGGAGTAAAGATTCACCAACTCAAATTGTAATTCAATTTTTCCCTGGCCTAGCTGGTTCATCCTAGACTAGACTTGAGGAAGAGATTTCTCCCGTGAAATAAATTATTGCACCTACGATCTAACCAGTTCAAAGAGAATCATTTTCGAGAGCGCTTTATCTTTTTTGAACGTAATATACAACTCTCCGTTGTACAGCGCTCTCTAAGTGTACTTTTATTGGATAACTATACCCTCAAGCTCAAGGTTTTAATTGATAAAATTATTTCCAATAACTATCAAATTGTATGGTACTTCTATATTGAAATATCATTTTTAATCCCCTTCAACTAAATTATTGAGTTTTTTTTTTCCCATACAAATGGTATTATAACTGGTTAGTAGTTTATTTTGTGGAGCGGGAGAAACTCTTAGTATGTCCCCAACAACTAGAGATACGCTTATCTTGCTCATGCTCATAAATTCGAGTAGAATTAAGGGCAAATTCTGACAGGTACATGAATTGCGATCCCTCGATTTGTACACTAGTTTAATTATGACTAGTGCACCGATAGAAATTTAAAACCACACCAGAGATTTAGATACAATTTATTCAAGCAACTGAAATCCGTTTTATGTGCATGTCGTGGCAACAAACATGCAAAAAAGTTTCTTTTGGAGGCCTATTATCACAATTACACGAGTTGAGTTAATTTAAAAGCTTCGATCCGATTATCCAATAAATTTCTTTCATTCAATTCACAAACTCAATTCGAATAAATCAATTAAGCTAGATTTTAATAAGTCACATCTAAATTTGAACACAATTTCTATTAAATAATCACTCAATTAAATTATATAGTTGAATAGGTACATCAATAATTCATATTAGATAATAATCCAATCAGATATTGATATATACAAACTCTATTACGTGAAATATTATACATTAGATTTGGATTCTAATACAGAATATCGATAAAAAATACCACATTATATTTGGATTCTAATACAAATTATCAATAAAAAATATAATCGAGTTCAAATTATGATGAAAATCCAATCCACTGCCATGTGTGAATAGAGTACTATATCAATATGAAGGAAGCAAAGGAAAAACATTCACCCAATTGAGTAATGGTGATTTCATCTTCAAAATGAAAGAAAAGTATTTGGAAAGTTCATTGAGGTAGTAGGCCATTATTTTTTTGAGGAAAATTTCTTGCTTCCAAAAAAATGGTAGTCAAATATCGGACTCAAATTACCACATAATTAAAGAATTCTTCAATTCATTTTTCATGGCGATGACCTATCCACGTTACTAAATTCAGGGCAGGCAAAACCTTTGTTTACTTGCCCTACTCGATTTAGAAGTGGAACCTATCTTGACGCGATTAAGTGAATTCCTATGACCTTCAAGGTTACCCTAGAAAATGGAGTGATCCATGAAATTAAAGTGGAGGAAGCCCCCACGAAAACCCTGAACCTACTCTAATTGAAAATTTGCTGGTAATGGAAGGTCGGAAGAAGAAGAAGACGACTACTTCGAAAAGAAAATTGTGAAACACCTCTATCAGAGTCTATTAGAGGAGGAGGAGGAAGAGTCTACACTTCTAATTCTTTTATTGCACTTTCCTCTGAGCTCCCAAAAGAGCTAGAAATCTCCCATTTATGTAAGGTTAGGTAAGCAAGGACGATAAGATAAAAGAGCCAGAGAGGAAGACTATAGAGACTAAATTGAATTCTACAACTATTGCTGATCAATCTTAATCAAGAGAGGGAAATAGAAAGAAACTTGATGATAGATTATGCCAAATGAAGGATTCATGTGCAAAGATGGGTATACTTCATTTCCTGCTGTTAATTCTCCAATTGAAAAATGAAGCTTCAAAACGCTTCAAAGTTTGTAAGCTGAAAATGAGTTGTGGTGAAAGTGTTTTGAGATGGAATACTTAACGGCAGATAGGACTTATAATCGAGCTGAACTTGTTAAATTGATTTTTTTTTTTAAAAAAAATGAGTCAAAAAAATTATTCAAACTTGACTCGTTTAAAAAACAAACCGAATTCCAAACGAGCCAAACCCGAGCCTAAAAAATTATTCAAACTTCCCAGAATTATTATTAAAATATGGGATGCCATATCTAGTAACATCATCAAGGGAAGGAAACAGTTAACAAATATATCTATCTATCTACCTATCTAATATTACTACCAAGAAGTTGAATTTCAACTTATAAAAATACGACAACGGTCAAAATTAATCCAATTTTTATCTAGTTTAATCCAATAGTACAAAATACATCTCATTTTTTTTTTCCGCTTTCAAACATTATTTTTGTTGTACAGCCCTAATGTCAGAAGGTCAACCAACACAAACTAAAATATCAAACAACCCTTTTAATCTACACCTATCTCTCAATTTCTCTCTGTTCATTTTAATTTTGTTGGGGTTATACATTTGCCTTATTCAGCTTCATAATTGAAAATATAGATTTGAACATGTGCCAAAAGTAAGATTAATTCTTAAAATTCTTTTTATCTTAAATGAGCATAACTTTTTCTCTTCTCCATATCCAGGTGAGCAAGAAGGGTTCACTGTAAACATAACAATGCAATAGGATTCAATCAATTTCAAATACTAATTCCAATGTATTTGAGAAAATTACCAAGACTAATTATTTTAAAATTTTAAAAATAAAAAATTAATTTATTTTTTGTGTGTGTTGTGTGCAGTCTACGCGTGTGTGCGTGTATTGATCGATCGATCAATCGAGGGAGAGAGAATATTTACTTTTGGTACTTGTCGCCTGTCGGAGGTGGCCCTGGTGGGTGCAAGGAAGACAAAAAACTCAGGACTCTCTGTGTTTCTTCTGGCCACTTGGGGGTGAGTGAAAGAGAGAGAGAAAAAAAAGAAAAAGAAGAAAATATAAGATAAATGCTACTTGTTAGGTGGTGCCTATCAAGTGGGCAAAAAATTTTATTTTTTATGAAAATTGAGATTAAATCTTTTTGAATAGACTTATAATAACTTGAGTCCGTCAAAGAAATTTATTTAGTGATAAGTTTATTTTTTATCTTACTAATAAGTATTTAAGTCTACTATTTTTAAAATTCTAAAAATACCCTTAATAACATTATTCTATTCAATTATAGAAACTTTAAAGATTTTAAAAGTAGCTTTAAATTAATTTTTTAAATTAGAAATTAGTATCCTTTAATTCAGTCCTACATTGAAATTTAAATTTATGTTCTCGCTCTCTCTCGTTAGAAAAAGATCATCACTCCAATACAACAAATCTTTTTTTGTAGATATTATTTCTTTGTCCATAACATCAAAAATCAATAGGGTTTAAATCATCAACAACTACCATCTTTTTTATTGCGTTCCGGTCATCATGAACTTCTCTGTCATTAGTTTTCGAAAAAAAAAAGTTGAAAAACTTGCGTAATTTGTACGATCAAGGCAAATGGATTGCTGGCTTCGTTGAGAAAATGGAGGAGGCCACAAGCTTGCTGGCAGAATTATGGGCAATTCTCAAAGGCCTTTGAGAATTGATTGGGTGATACTTCTTTTCCATAATGGTTTGGGTGATACTTCCATAATGGGCAAACCATTATGGAAACAGACTCTCCCGAAGCTGCTAAGTTGCTGGCCAAGGACCCGGTGGCCACGCACCCCAACAGGAAGGTCATCACGCAATGTAGAAGGCTTATGGAGATTAACCACATTCTCATAATACACACCTTTAGGGAAGGCAATCAGTGTGTTGATCTATTGGCCAATCTTGGCGTCCAACAGTCAGATCATTTTGTTGAGCTGGAGGATCCCCTTCCCCAGTTGGCTAATCTTCTGTTAGCAAATATGGCAAGTGTGGCCTTTGCTAGGAATTCTGTTTAATGTTTGAATTTATTTTCCAATGTACCAAAAAAAGAAGGGTTAACCACCCAGTGAGGAGATAAGTTGGTCTTTCTAGCCTGAGTTGCAACCAGATGAGCTAACTGATTAGCTTGTCGGTTCACAAATTGAAATCTGATCGAAGGAACTTTACTAGAATAAAACCAAATATATCCCTTTGAATAGGCTCAACCTCTCTTAACAAAGAAATTGGGCCTCGTTGGATAGCTCCAATCAACACCTTAGAGTCAGATTCAATAATAACTTCATGAAAATTCTCTGCAATTGCACTAGCGTATGCACATCGAACAACCCATGCTTCTACAGATAAAGTTGAGGAGGCATGTATTGTTGCACGAGCAATGCTATAGAGACCTTATTTGAAAACTTAATGATGTGACTTCAATATAATCATTAAATTATTTGTGAGTTCTAATGTTAAATGGAGCTTACAACTAATTTAATAGTTGTATTAAATTAGGTCTCCAAATTGGGTTCAAAATAGCATTTTCCATTGTTGCATAGGCTCCAGTGATCAAAGTTCCCAACTGGTCACGTACCAAAACTTCAAACGCAGCTCGTTGACTGCTTTCCAAAAAAGCCCCATCACAGTCAATCTTAAGCCAACCTGGTGGAGACAGGTTCCAGACCAGTTGAGCACTCTGTCCAGGCTCAAATGGCTTCCGCAATCTCCTGCTCTAAAAAACTTCAGGTACAGCAACAATTGCTCAAATTCTAAGGACTAAAATACTACTAGTTTAATAAACCATAGGGTCCACTGGTTTAAATTACCAGACTACCCTTCAATCAATTATCAGTTCAATCCATGGCCAGCCTCGCTCAATATCACTCGACCATGACATGAAAACAACAATATCCTAAAAGTCTAATTCAGCTTCACAATTGAAAATAAAGATTTGAACATCTGTCGGTAGAAGCTGGAACAATGGTCATAAAAACTAGGACCTTTTCGTTACCAAAAACAGCAACAACATACGAAGATTAACGTTCCTGCTAAGGGCACAGGATGTAACAGCCTGCCTGCACCAAGCAGGCCACAAAGTTTATTAATGCTGCTTTCTAATCACACATGCCTGTTTAACATCAACATTTTCAAACGTGGACGTTTCAAGGCAAAGAAATTTATCTAGCAACCAGGGAATCTAAGCTGTCAAAGTAGAGATGTGGCCAAAGGTATCTCCCCATATCAATCTCGATCCCAGTATTTTCATTGCTAAATTTTCCCATTTTTCTGATGCTCCTTGTCTTAATGTTGTAGAGGAGGAGCCCTTCTTTCCGTTGCCCAATCAGTATTTCCTCATCACGACCATCCCCTGAAGGAATGTAATGAATATTTCTAATAGATCTATTTTTGGTGAACATATCAAAGCTGTACTCCTTGACCCAAATTTGATTACTTTGGTCTTTCATCATCCAAATATCAACGTGTGATCTGCATTGCTTGAAGTCCACTAAACATAGCGTCCCTTTAATTGATAGCAGGCGAACACAGGTATCGAAAGAGCCTGAATAAGCACGGGGACACAAAACGGTTTCATATTCTTCTGTAGCCAAATCGAAAGCATAGATGTTCATAGGGTCTCCACTATTTCTGTGTTCATCTCCAAACCAATAAATTGATCCATTCAAGCAGATTGGGAATCTACTATCAATGATAAAATGAGGGGAATTTCCGATAACTCTCCAAGAACCTTGAGCATTTGATCCTCCTTCTTTTAAAGTAAAAATTTGACACACAATCTGGTAGACACCATTGCTATCAGTTTCCACAAACCAATGAACAATCTTATATTCATTAGTGGAGGGCAAATACCCAAGAGCAAAATTATAAAGAACACGAAGCTTAATGGAATATGGAACTTGTAAAAATACTTGGGTGCTCGGATTGCAAACATAAACATGATCCTCACATATGAAACACATCAAACCTTGACAAAAACGCCATTTCAACACGGGACTGCTTATATGCTTCGTGAACTGGTTCCGTAACTGACCCTGAGTGTCGAAGGAAGATAGGCAGATATGGGGGTATGAATTCTCGGAGAACATCAAGAGTGGGGTTGAATTGGAGCGATTGCGATGTAAATTTTGGAGAAGAGAGTCGGGAGGAGAGAGAATAGAGAGCCAGGGTTTGGAGACACACCTAAATTGGCAGATGAATTTCGCGGGGAGGCGAGAGAGTATGTCGATGATCAGATCGCGAGGAAGACCCACACCGTTGGTGGTGCCGCTATGTCGATCTTGATGAGGGTTACTTTTTCTCTCCATTGGTTCCATGATTGCAAAGAATGAAGTGTTTTTGGGGGCACGAAGAGTCCGATCCTTTTAATTCTTTTTTTTAGGGAGTACTAAATTTGTCATCATTTAATATATTATATATAAATTCTCTAAAATTTATATAATACATAACATTTAAACTCTATAATCAATATCCGATAATAAATTATAAGTTATATCTAAATTCTTTAAAGTTTATACGTATGTAATATTTAGACACCTCAAATGATGTACAACTCTTTGGATTTTTTTTTCCTACATTAATCATTCCTCCAAACACAAGAGTGAGATGAAAATAATGAACTCACATCCTATCAAAACCTCAATTCAAACATGGTATAGTTGGAATAAGATAGTGGTTGGCCAGTTATTACCATAGTATCAATTATCAAATCACTTCCCATATTTATACTCAAACCAAACACACCCCAAATGTTGTTGAATCCTCATTAAGAGAGGGGCATAGGAAGAGACTTCATGGTATATTGTCCCAAATGAACAACTTGAAAGTTTGTTAGCTGAAAATGAGTTGTTGAGAAACCTTTATGAGATGGAAAACTCCAAGGCAGGTACCTCTACTCCTTTTAGGATCATAATGCTAAGGCTCACATCCATTCCATAAGAAGGAAGAGTAAGCCAAGAGTTTCTGGTGAAACACCCACCGTTAGTTTCTCGTGAAACACCCACCAAGAGTTTCCACTTTGACTCACCATTAACATCCAAAACCACTAAAGAACAATCAGGGCCAGAGTCAGGAATTTATATGTTGGGCACTAACTATAAGTTTAAAAATTTACCTTCTTAAGAATTAAAATTAAAGATAAATAAAAATTTTAAATCATATATAATACCTAAAATTTTATTGACAAAAGAGCCAAAATAACCAATATATATGGGGTACAAAAACAAAAAAAATCTGCAAAACAAGGTTCTAATTAGACCCTTTTACAAAACATGAGACTAACTATAGTCTTTTACAATTGACCAAGACGTGATTTCATATTTTGAAAGCGTTGCATGATAACATCATTATTAATGCAATCGAAAATGTCCTTCTCTATGTATACAATTAAATTATGTGTCATCCATTAATCCCCCATTCAATTACGCAAATTGATTCTTCACAATCTTCATAGCTAAAAATACTCTCTCTACTATGGCAGTCGTAACTGACAAGATCAATGTCAATGTCACAAGTAAGTAGACCAATAGATATATCACGTGTTTTTTTTGTCTCAACTATTTTCTGAGCAAGATCTCCAATTCGTAACAAATTTTAAAACTCAATACTAGAGCGCATGTCAATAATATAACTATTCAGTTGATCAGAAAGTATCATGAACTCTATTGAAGAAAATTCTTTCAGATAAAACTGGGCAAGACGAACCAATTTCTCCTTCTCTATTCTTTTTTAATTTGAAAAGCCCGAGCTAACAAATGTTTCGCCATCCAATTATTTTCCCATATCTGGTTTAAAAAGATAACAACACAAGCAAAATGTTGCATCTTTCGCTACATTGTACTCAAGCTAGTTACCAAACTGAGAAAATCAAACTTTGTGAACCGTTGTATTTTAACACCAAATTATTTTTTGTGAAAAATTATGGTCGCAGGGTTGACAAGAACCCTTTTCTAGATAAGCTCTACAAATTTGATCTCGACCATAAGGATTATAATCCATAATCCGAGGCTGTAGCCCAGGATCTGATGGAAGATCTGCTAAATTAATATCTACATAACTTTTCTTTGAAGAATCACCACCTTTGTTTAAAAGAGGTGATAACTCTGACTCAGATTTTCTCTTGAAGTACTTCTCCATGATTGTTTTAAAAAATTATTCAAGAAAATGAGTTTTTACATCCATTTTTGCAAATGATTAAACAAGCTATTTTGTCAATTTTATCGTTAGTATTCTAGAGAAGATATTGTATTATGAAGCAAATACAAGTACAAATGCATCAAAATATTCAATTCATAATTTTAATAAATCTAAGCAATATCATTCAAAGTATTAAAAATAAGTTCGGATTAAGAGTTACCAAAAAATATTTTTTACTGTAGACTCAATAACCGTAACTCAAGGTCTTAAAGGCATCCCTAATTACTAATTCGAGCTATAACAAATTAAAAAAATAATTAGGGCAAAATGCACAAAAAAAATAAATTAGGAAAAAAAGCATAAAAATTCAAATAAGAGCAAAATGCACAAAAATATAAATTAGAGTTAAAAATTAAAATGCACAAAAAATAGAAAATTACCAAGACTAATTATTTTAAAATTTTAAAAATAAAAAATTAATTTATATTTTATGTGTGTTGTGTGAAGTCTGCGCGTGTGTGCGTGTGTTGATCGATCGATCAATTGAGAGAGAGAGAATATTTACTTTTGGTACTTGTCACCTTGTTTGTCGCCTGTCGCTGGTGGCCCTGGTGGGTGCAAGGAAGACAAAAAATTCAAGGTCTCTCTTTGTTTCTTTTGGCTGCCTGGGGTGAGTGAGAGTGAGAGAGAGAGAGAAAAAAAAAATGGAAAGACTTGTTAGGTGATGCCTATTAAGTGGGTCAAAAGTTTTATTTTTTTGTGAAAATTGAAACTAAGTCTTTTTGGATTGGCTTATAATAATTTGAGTCCGTCAAGAAAATTTATTTAATGATAAGTCTGTTTTTTATCTTACTAATAAAATACTTAAATCCATTATTTTTTAAAATTTCAAAAAATCCTTAATAGTGTTATTCTATTCAATTATAGAAATCTTAAAAATCTTAAAAGTAGCTTTAAATTAATTTTTTTTATTAGTAATTATACTTAGAATTATTTAAATTAGAAAGTAGGTTGGACAAGTTATACTTCGAATTTTGGCCTAGGACGACAAGAATTTTAGTATTATTAGTTGATACACACGTGCATCGCACGTGAATCATTCTGAATATAAATTATTCTATATAATTATTATCAAAATTTTGTTTATTCCAAAGTTTATGACATTCGTAGAGGAATGAAATTGTGAAGTCACTTGAATTTTGTTATTACTAGATATCAAAAAACAATTCACCTTCTCTCCAACTTCCTTCCTCTTCTCCCTGTTGTTTCATTTGAAGAGTTGTGAAAGAATGAATAAAGCTAATATTGCATCGCCTCATCAATCATCCATAGCTAGTGATGTAGTTGTTGTAAATGATTGGTGATGGTTACTCAAACCTTTAGGTGATGAAGATTACGGGAAGATAATTATATTTTGACAACTGACAAAAAGTATACTTCTTAGAATTTATTTTTAGTTTTTCATAATTCTTGTTGGAAATTTACTAACTCACATTTCTGTGTTGTATGCATACCTTGCGTAGTGGGATAGGAATTCATTCGTTCTTAGCCCCTGAAAACTCAAGCAAAGCCTTTTTCTAAATCAAACATACCTTGCTTTCAATTTGATATAAGATAATTAGATAATAAGTCTAATTTACAAGTATGAACCAATTGATTGTTGTCCACTTCTATTTCAATTGTACAAAAAATGAGGGAAGAATTCTTTCTTTGAGAGCTTTTCATGATTATCTTGTACATGACATGAAACATAATGACTTCCATGGAGAGCAAGGATACTAATACTCTTTTCAAGCATATCCATTTGGCTATCAAAAACAGAATGACTTCCATCAAGTTCAGCCCTTCTGAGACTAATCTACAACTGGCACTCCATTGGGACCTGTTACTTGAATGTTTTGTTTAATTGTTAAATGATGCATTTTGCTAGGTCTTATCCTTTTGTTACCTTGGGTGTTCCTTTGCTTGTATTGGTACACCTTGTTCATCCCCTGTTTCAATATAGTTTATTTACCTTTCAAAAAAAAGACATGAAATTGTTAGTTGTCAAGTTCATATTCGCTAGCAGCTATTCTAGACTTTTAAAGATTTTTCGTTATAGAATAATTTGATGAATTGGGTTATAGACTTGTCTAGAGTTGAATTCACTCAGCCTTAAAAGATAACCCCTTTTTTCCAATGAGAATGGCATCTGTGTGAGTTTTAAATGCATCATGATGGCATTTTTCTATATTTGGATTGAAAAACGGCACAAGAATTAGATTAGTGATTCCAGTTTGGTGTGAGGAGATTCTCACCTTTTTGCTTAATATCATGATTACAACACTATGAAAGTCTTGATCTCAAGCTGTCTCTCAACCAGAAATTCATTCATAGCCAGTTGCTCCTCATAGTCATTGATAGGACTCTTGTATAATGTAGTCTAATTTGTAACTAAGTATTAAATCCAATACTTAATTACAAGATAAAGAATTATTATAAAACACAAAACTTTAACAAATACTCATAAAAATAAGACACGGAGAAAATTTCCATCACCATCACCATCACCACGAACCCCCCTCAAAAATGGATTGAAGTTAAGATAGATTTGTGTTCAAGTGGCACAAGACCTCCAATTGATCATAGGGCGTATTCTACCCAAAGGCACAACTAACTATTATAGGAGGATGCCCACAACCCTTCCTCAACCCAAAAAAGTTGTTGTAGCAATTCAACCATTGAATGTCGTCTAGACTTCGTCATTGTGCAAACTTCTCTATATGGGTGAGTGACAAATTAAGGGCCATTGAAGGGGTCCCAACAGGGTTTTTATGTTCTAGTCTAGTAAAGTCAAATTCCATTTTGCTATTTTTTCTACTTTATCTTGTGTGGTTGTGTGTGTGTTTTCATTCACAAAGGAAAGACCATTAAAAGGATTCAACAATTTTTAACAAATTTAAGTACATTAATTAACAATACATTCATTTTGCATTACTTATACCTCTACCAAGTGCCAACAGAAGTTCATGAACATAAATAGCAATAGAGTGCATGAAGATTCGAATACCCATCACATAATAGACAGGATTTCTAAAGTCAAATTAATAACTATTAACAAATCTTATCTAACATATAATTTCGCAGAGATGTCCAATCAACTTAAACATACAAAAAACCAATACCAAAACATAAATTCAAAATCCAATTCAACAAAAGATCACAAAAAACTATTATGAGAAGACCCTTGGAGAACCAAACCCCAAAATAGGAAAACAAATTTGAAACTCAAAACAAGTATGAAATTAGATGAACAACATAGATGCAATGAGAAACATAAACCTAAACACTGGCATCGACATGATTTTGTTGTCTATTTTTGGTCTTCCTCTAACCATCCTTTGGTGCTTTGGTCAGCTGTGTTTGACTGCGGTTTTTTTTTTTGATCAAATTCATACCACAGAGAGGTTAAACAACCAAAAAAATGTTAATATTATGTAACCAAAGAAAAAAGGTTTTGAAGGCTCACTCAGAGAGTTGTTGGATCGAATAAACCACCTTGGGTAGTTATGAAACTCGAATGGAATCCTCGACAAGGATGATATAGTTATGTTAGTGGAGGGTAAAGGTGAAATTTTTTTTTTTCAAATACACTGATATCTTAAAGTAGTATAGATAAAATATTAAAGTGAAAAAATAGTCGAACTAAGGTGGACAAATCATCCAACCCAACGATAGTTAAAACAAAGTTAAAAGAAACGTAAACTAGCATAATGACAACAACACATAATGTTGTCCTAACTTGTCATAAAAAAATATCTTCAAAATTCGTAATCACAGATGTGCCAAAAAATAAAGTCATCCCACAACTTTCAACTTCCTATTTATCTTCAAAGATTCAACCGTTTCTCTCCTCCATTCAAGACTAGTAATGTAATTTGATTCCACCAATTTTAGTTTAAGGTCAAATGTGTGACAAATAGGGTTGGTTTTGGTTTTGGTTTTGGTTTTGGTGTTGTTGCATCGGGATTTGTGTTTCTTTTTTTCCCCCCGAATGAAGACTTGTTGATCGATAGGTTTCGTTCTTGAACAAATGGAGAGCCCTCGCTTGTACCGATGGTTGATAAACTTGTTATTGGAATGGGGCAACATGAAATGTATACAGTTACGATGAACTTTCTTTTAATGATTAATGAGTCAAAATATAGTCTAAATTTATGCAATTCATGTCTTATTTATTACACTTTCACTCCATAACAAATTACTCGGAGCGTGTAAGTGAGAGTTTTAGTAATGTTAAAGATAATACGTCAAAATAATTACCTCATCTCGATCACAAGGTGTTTAGACCATATTCTATAATTTTGGTGAATAAAATAATGAATGACATGTCCGTGGCGGCAAAGATGTTCGTCACGCGATATTTATTTAATCAGTAAAGAAAAAAATAAAGCCAGTCAGACGTGGCTTTTCAGATACAAGGACAGTTACAACCCATGCGTGTAACCATCAATGAAGCAATGCCTATAAAAGAGTCATTTGATTACAGAAAAAATACACGATCAACCCCATTAAAGACCCACAATTTAGGCATTTTAGAATTAGTGTCGAGGCTGAGGCTGATTCATCGATCTGCTCTGCTGTAATCTAAAAACCTTTCCCAGGTTAATAAAAGTTTTTTTCCTTACCTAGGATGGTTGTGCCTCTTGAAGTGCGGGGAAACAACTAGCATCACCTCCAACATCCCAAGTCTCTTATAGTGGTTGAAATTTGGCACTTGGATGAGCAGCAAGACACAATTTTCAAGAAGGCCTATTCGTCGAGATAAGACAAACCCAAAGGAAAAAAGTAACATATTCCTGTATGAATCAAGTCGCCACCTCTAGACGGGGCCTTACAGTTGCCCTGGTAGCACCCATCCTTCTTAAGTTTTTTCAAAGGAAGTGGAGTAACCCTTAAGAAAACCAACAGTAGAACCTAGAAATTTTGATGTAACCACAACTATTGAAGAGAAGATGAACTGAAGACTAAATATTCTAATTACTTCCCAGAATTATCATAAAACAATAAATGCCAAATCTAGTGAAAACATCGTCTCAAGCGGAAGGAGACGGTTACCAAAATCCATACACACACACATTCATATACTATTACACGCGGATAAATAGATATAGATATACACCTATATAGATAGGAGTCTTATAGAAACATTATCGTGCCTAGTTTTAGAGTGACCTAGTTTACATTTGCAATGTTTCATGTAATCATGTGAACAATTATGGCCACACTCATTACATTAAGAAAGAACGAAGGATGCAGACAGCAGGAGTGAAGGCATTATCGTGACAATATAATAATAGTGACATGATTTTGTTTGGTTTTCGCTCTTTCCATTTGAGTTATGTATTCTTCAAAAAATACCACCTAGAAGATAACCAAAACCAATTACCAACACTTAAATTCATGCTAACAACCTTTGCAAATAACACAAAAAAAAATCTATTACAGTTCTTCCAACAATAAAAATAATGAAAAAGAGTTCTTATGGAGAGAATACAAGAATGAAAATGTGACAATTAACTTGAAAACCAAACATGCTTCATAATAAATGAGTTGAGACATCAATAAGCACTGTTTCAAGATCATGCCATGAAAGAAACAATAGCCTTAAACATCTTATTCATAATTCACATCACTAGGGGTGACATAGTTAATTGATTCGAAGGTATGACAAGAGTATTGCTGAGGTTATACATTTGCCTAATTCAGTTTCATAATTGAAAATAAAGATTTGAACAATTCACCAAATGTAATATTTCATATAAAATCATAACCTCAAATTTCAGGTTTATTGCAATACAACTAGGATTCACTCAAATTTTAGGTCTGATTTCTAAGGATATGATAAGAATGAGAGGTGTTTATATTTGCACCCAAGGTTGGAAGGTGAAACGTCCATCTTGAAGCAACCAATTTGAAGGGTTTGTGTTTTAGTATAAACCACAAAAAAAAAAAATCTAAAAAGATGAAAAAGGGAAGGATATGGTAAAAACCTAATCTCCAAACTTCACAAGAAAGTTTATCTCACAATCCAACATACCTTTTTCATTCATAGGTAGACATTTAAATAAAAGATGGTAAAAACTAATTTAATAACTAACCTAATCCATGACTCCACTAATTTTCATGACAAAAAAAATCCTTGAAAAGGAAATTTCGACTTAGAACTTGGAAGTACAATGTCTCAGAAGTCAGAAGATTATCTCAGTTGTTGAATTTCACATAAAATCATCAGAATATGCGTAATTCGTAACTGCAAGTAATGTTGACATATATATGCATTGATAAAGTGTATACAATTTATAGCATGCAAGAATCAATGTGGCTAATGTCAAAATCTGACAATTTCGAAATTGGTTTTAACAAGCTGCATATGCTTCCATTCAGCATCAACATACCAAGATTAACATTTGAGAAAGATACAAGTCGCAGAAGGTTAACATTCCTGAGCATCTCCTCCTCGGGCATTCCATGCCAGACCCATATGTACCAAGGCCACAAGATAAAATAGCTTGCATTTTGCACACTACACGATTTATAATACTCTTTTCATTATCAAATGGGCATTTTAACATCAATATTTTCAACATGGAAGGTCCAAGGAAGATAAATTTATCTAGCTCCCAGAGAATATAAGCTCTCAAAGTAATGATCTATATATAAAATTCGATGTCAATATTTCCATTGACTAAGTTTCCAATTTTTCTGATGCTCCTTGTCTTAATGTTGAAGAGGAAGAGGCTTCCGTTCTGTTCCCTAATCAGTATTCCCTCATCACGACCATCCCCTGAAGGAATGTATTGCAGCCTTGTAATAGATCTACAATTGGTGAACATATCAAATCTGTACTCCTTCACCCAAATTTGATTCCTTTGGTCTTTCATCATCCAAATATCAACATATGATCCGGATTGCCTGAATTCCACTAAACACAGTGACCCTTTCATTGATAGCAGGCGAAAGGGGTCACGGGAAGGGCCTGAATAAGTTAGGGGACACAACAGTTTTGTATTCTTCTGTAGCCAAATCGAAAGTATATATGTTCATAGGGTCTCCATTATTTCTGTGGTCATTTCCAAACCAATAAATTGATCCATTCAAGCTGATTGGGAATCCACTACCCCAGCAAAAATCAGGGGAATTTCCGATGACTCTCCAAGAACCTTGAGCATTTGATCCTCCTTCTTTTATAGTAAAAATTTGACACACTAACTGTTGGACGTCATTGCTATCAGTTTCCCTAAACCAATGAACGATCTTATATTCACTAGTGGAGGGCAAATACCCAAGAGCAAAATTACGAACACTACGAAGCTTAATGGAATATGGAACTTCTAAAAATTCTTGGGTGCTCAGATTGCAAACATAAACATGATCACGACATAAGAAACACATCAAACCTTGACAAAAATGCCAGTGCAACAAGGGAATGCTTATATGCATCGTGAACTGGTTCCGCAACTGACCCTGAGTGTCGAATGAGGTAGGCAGAATTGGGGGTATGAATTTCTGCCTAACAGCAACAGTGGGGTTGAATTGGAGCGATTGCGATGTAGATTTTGGAGAACAGGATCGGGAGTAGAGAGAATAGAGTACCAGGGTTTGGAGACACACCTGTATTGGCAGATGAATTTGGCGGGGAGGTGAGAGTGTATGTCGATGATCAGATCGCGAGGAAGACCCACACAGTTGGTGGTGTCGCTGTGTTGATCTTGATGAGGGTCATAGTTTCTCTTCATTGGTTCCATGATTGTAAAGAAAGCAGTGCTATCGTAGTGGTTATGTGTTTTGGGGAGGGGGTAAAACAGAGAAACCCAGTATATGATGGGTAAATTACACTCTATACCGTTGAACTATTACCTTTGTTTTACTTTGCACCCTTAATTATAAAATTCTCACATTATATTTTAAGGCCCCGTTTGGTAATACTTTTGTTTTTCGTTTTTATTTTGATATTTAGAGAAAACAAGAAAAAAAAATTCGTTTGATAACCGATTTTGTTTTTCGTTTCTGTCACCGTTTTATAAACGAGGGTCGATTTTCAAAAACAAAAAAAAATCGTTTTTGGTTTTCGTTTTTCGTTTTTGATCACTCCGATAGATAACGGTTGTTAATTTTTTGACGATAAATGCGTATGAGAGTGGTCTGTTATGCCAATTAGCAATTGCCTATTGTACATTTATAAGTCAAAAATCAAAAAAAATACTTATTCATGATTTTGTTCTTCCTAAACTCCAAAATGTTTTCCACTGACCGACCTTCTTTTTTTTCCTAATAACCATTTAGTTACAAAAGAGGTAAAAAGAAATGATACTAGTTACTTAGCGGAAAACTGTTTAGGGTTTTTCTTTCTCATTTGATAGATTTTTAAGTTTGTCGTTATTTATTGGAGTAATGTGAAATAAAATTAATATTTTAAAGTATAATTTGACAAATTTTGTTGTCAAGGGTGTAAGACAAAATAAGGGTAATAGTTTAGAGCGACAAAGTGTAATTTACTCCTGAAGTAGACCAACTCCAATATGAAGTAGAGATAGACGAAATTGTATAAATTGAATTGAAATGGATTAAATTACCCGCGGGATTTATAATTCGACTCGTTATTTCTTACCCTTCCTGCCTTTTTTTATTTTCAATCATTTAAAGAATTATTAAAATTTATAAAAAATTAAAATTAAATTTTTTAAAAAATATTTGAATAAATGATGATTAATTGGTAAGATAGTGAAAAAGTGATTATATTAGTAAAGTGTCGAATGTTGATTGAAGAATACTTATTTTTTATAATTAATTAAGTAAAAATTTAAAATTTATGAAAATTTAGAGAAAAGACTTCTTATTCGTCTCTCCCAAAAAAATAATTTATATATAGATTGATATGAATTGCTTGTAGAAAATAAGTATTTTATAATTTTTAAAATTTATTTATATAATATTGTATGAATTTTTTTACAAATAAATAATTTTTATTAAAATTAATATTAACATCAATACAATACAAATCGAAAATGGCATGTCTTTTTGTAAGAGACGCTAACAATTTTAGTATTATAAAATATTAAGTGACACAAGAGTCAGTCTAACGTGTACAGATTGTCCAAGCCAATGGACGGTTAAACACAAAGTTAAAAAAACATAAACTAGAGCCACGACAACAACTCATGATGTTGTCCAATTTATCGTGATGCTAAAAAAAAAAAAAAAAGAATATCTTAAATTATTAAAATCATTATCAATTGAATTAAAATTGATTCTCAAATCACATCTCATGTCATAGCCGAATCACCCAAACATGCTCAAAATGTTGCTCAATCATCATTAAGAGAGGAAAATATGAAAATTTTGATGATATTTGAGACATTTATAGCTAAACATCTACATTCATTTGCACATAACTCTCTCGTAGTTTTAACTGTTATATTAAATTCTCCTTAACTTAACGAAATGTGTTACACACGCGCTCAAAACTGCATATAAAAATAAAATGTGTTGCAATTAGAACTCATAATTCTAAAAATACCCGTCCCCAACCCAGCGCCCCCCCCCCCTCTCTCCAAACACTCTTTTTTCCCACCAAAATCCACCACCATCGCAGCCCCTCTATCGGGGCCTTACAGTTGAGCCATGGTAGCACCAATCCTTGTTAAGCTTCGTCAAAAGGAAGTGGAGGTTCATTCCATCTAAAAACCTTAATCATGAGTCATAAAAAAAACCAGAGTTTGCATGAATTTAGCCTCAAAGTCATTCAATCTACCACAACACTAGGACGTAATGCAGCAAAAAAGCTTTGACAATTAAAGTGAACATAACAAACATGGGTTGCACAACTTCCACCGGACCAACCCTTAAGAAAATTAAAAAGAGAACATGGAACTATTTAAGAGAAGATGAACTGAAGACTAAATAATCTAATTCCTTCCCAGAATTATCATAAAATTATGAATGCCACATCTAGTGAAAACAACGACAAGGGGACGGAGACAGTTACCAACATCTACACACGAACACACATTCATATACACTAACACGCGGATAAATAGATACAGATATACATATATATAGATAGGAATCTTAATAGAAACATTCTCGTGTCTAGTTTTAGAGTGACCTAGTTTACATTTGCAATATTTCCTGTTATCATGGACACCAATTATGGCCACACTCAATACATTAAGAAAGAACAAAGGATGCAGACTGAAGTAGTGAAGGCATTATCATGACAACATAATAATAGCTATAGGGTTTTGTTTGGTTTTAGCTCTTTCCATTTGAGTTATGCATTCTAAAAATACCACCTAGAAGATAATCAAAAACAATTACCAACACTTAAATTCATGCTAACAACCGTTTCAAAGATTTTTTTTTTTTTTTTTTCTATTATAGTTCTTCCAACACCAAAACTTATGAAAGAGAATTCTTATGTAGAATACAAGAATGAAAATGTGACAAGAGCATCCCCGTAGACTAAAAAGTAATGCGTTGATGTAAAATTCTTCAGTGTTTTTCAACTTGAGATCATACATTAAACCATCATCCAAACACATGAAATTGATATTAGAATAATGAACCAACAACCTATCTGAACCTTAATCCAAACATAATATAACTGGAATATTATAAAGTGTTTGATCGCTTATTACCACCACTATATAGTGGATTAAAATCATTTGTCCAATCACATTCCATATCATCTCCGCACCAAACATACCCCGAATATTTCATATGAGATGGATAGCTCCAATGCAGGCACCTCTAACGATTTTAGGGTTATAATGCCAAGGCACAAATTTGTTTGGGGTATATTGTAGCAATTACTCAGCAAGAACAAGAAGAATAACACAAGGAAAGAGCAAAACAGTGGGCCAAAAATCTGTCACCAATTCAATCAAACCAACACCTCTATTGCATAAAAATTCAGTACAATATCAAGCAATTCAAAAAAAAAACTTATCTCAGAATTTCAGCAACACATTCACAAAATCAGCCCTTAAACCAACGGATGGAGCTGCGGCTCCTCACGCCAAGACTCTGTTTCTCTACTATATTTTTCCTACCGAAACTCTTCACTTCTCTCTCTGTTTTTTTCTACAGAAAAAACCCTCTTTTCTCTCTCTATTTTTCTGCCAGAACACAAAAATTTTCCCCCTTTCTCCAGCAGCTATCCAGCCATATTTTATACTTTATTTTCCAGCCCCTCCTAATGCCAGCAATTGCACAGCTTTTGTCTTGTCTTTTAGAGCCAACCGACTTCACTTGCGCAGCCCTTCACAGACCTAGGTGGCTGCCCCTTCAAGTTTTATTTAAGACACCTGCTGACTCTTTCAATCCAAAGGAAAAACCACTAACAACCTCAAATTACAACAAAAGACAAAAACATCATAAAAATTACTTAACAACCCTAAATTTAAAACGTCAAAACCACCCAAATAAAATTGGGTTTATAATCTAGCATCCATCCCATATATTAGAAGGAAGAGAATGAGGAAACACCTTTTTGGGGGCATTTATTTGTATGCACTTTGATTTAACATGTATTATTTACGGAGGCATAGGTGTTAATCCTAGCCTATATCAAGATATGAGAGGATTTGTTGAACGTGCTACGTGTATCTAATTCAAAACCAATTACCAACACTTAAATTCATGCTAACAACCTTGTCAAAGAACAAAAAATATTCTATGACAGTTCTTCCAACAATAAAAATAACGAAAAAGAGTTCTTGTGGAAAATACAAGAATGAAAATGTGACAACTAAAATAAGCGCTGTTTCAAGATCATGCCATGAAAGAAACTATATCCTAAAACATCTTGTTCATAATTAACATCACTAGGGGCGATGTAGTGATCTAAGATATGACAAAAGTATTGCTGAGGTTATAGATTTACTTAATTCAGCTTCATAATTGAAATTAAAGAATTGAAAATTTCAAAAATGTAATATTTCATATAAAATCATAATTTCAAATTTCTTTCATCTCAAACAAGCATATCCTTCCTTTTTTCATATCAGCTGGGTTAGCAAGGAGGGTTCATGCAAATATTGCAATACAGCTAGGATTCACTCAAATTTTGGGTCTGATTTCTAAGGATATGAGAAGGACAGGTGTTTATATTTGCAGCCAAGGTTGGAAGGTGAAACTTTCGTCTTGAAGCAGACTATTTGAAGAGTTGTCATGTTATGCTTTAGTATAAACCACAAAAAATCTAAAAAGATGATTTCCTCCAGTGTTAAAACCAAACATTTTTTATGTTCCTCCTTGTTAGGTAGTCTGTAGATACAATATTGGAGAGACAAAATCAATATATAATACCGTGCACTTTTCTGATAACACGTTAAA
Source organism: Ilex paraguariensis (assembly GCA_963454935.2). Classification (NCBI taxonomy): domain Eukaryota; kingdom Viridiplantae; phylum Streptophyta; class Magnoliopsida; order Aquifoliales; family Aquifoliaceae; genus Ilex; species Ilex paraguariensis. The sequence goes on along the minus strand of CAUOFW020000725.1, from coordinate 760,056 downwards.
TAATCCAACTCAAAACCAAACGGCAATGGATGGACAAGCCCACAACACACCCATATTAGCTTAGGGGGTGTTATATATCTATTGGGAGAATCTCTGTCAATTTTCATGAAAAAAAAAATCTTAAAAGGAAATTTCGACTTAGAACTTGGGAAGTACAATGTCTCAAAAGATTATCCTGATTGTTCACATGAAATCATCAGGATATGTATACTTAGTAACTGGTTACAGTTAATGTTGAAATATGCAGTGATGAAGTGCATACAATTTATAACATGCAATAATCAATGTGGCTGATGTCGAAATTTGACAATTTCAAATTTGGTTTTAACAAGCTGCGTATGATTGCACTCATGTCCTAGCTATGCAGGCCTTTGTAATGGTAGCAATCAGGGAGTGAAAAGAGAGGTACTACTTCACAACCTACCAAGATTAACATTAATGCCACAGAATATAACAGCCTGCATTGAGAGTTTATCAACACTCCTTTCTAATCACATGCATTTTAACATCAACATTTTCAAACATATACATTTCAAGGAAAAGAAATTTATCTAGCTCCCAGTGAATATAAGCTGTCGAAGTAGAGATGTGGCCAAAGGTGTACCCCCATATCAAAATCAATGCCAATATTTTTATTGATTAAGTTTCCCATATTTCTGATGCACCTTGTCTTAATGTTGTAGAAGAGAAGGCATCCTTTCTGTGACCAAATCAGCATTTCCTCATCACGACCATCCCCTGAAGGAATGTATTGCAAAATCCAAAGAGGTCTATTCGTGGCGAAGATATCAAAGCTGTACTCCTTGGTCCAAATTTGATTCTTTCGGTCTTTCATCATCCAAATATCAATGTGCGGTTCCCCTTGCTTTCCGTACACTAAACATAACGACCCTTCTATTGATAACAACTGATCTGTGTCATCGTAACGGCCTGAATAAGTTTTGGGACACAAAACCGTTTCATATTCTTCTGTAGCCAAATCGAAAGCAAGTATTTTCATGGAATTTCCACTATTTCTGAGCCCATTGACAAGCCAATAAAATGATCCATTCACGCAGATTGGGTGTCTACGAACACTGAGAAAATGAGGAGAATTTCCTACGACTCTCCAAGTACCATGAGAATTTGGTCCACCTTTTATAGTAAAAAGTTGGCACACCATCACCATGTCAAGATTTCTATCCCTTTCCAGAAACCAATGCGCGATCTTATATTCGTTGGTGGAAGGCAGAAACCCCAGAGCAAAATCATAAATGTCACAAAGCTTACTTGAATATGGAACTTGTAAAAGCTCTTGGGTGCTCGGATTGCAAACATAGACATGTTCAGAACAAAGTAAACACATTAAACCTTGACAAAACCTCCTTGACTGTACTGGACTTCCTATCTGCTTGGTGAACCAGTTCTGCAACTGTCCTTGTGTGTCTAAGGAAGAGAAGAAGATATAGTGGTATGAATTGTAGAAAAACAACAAAAGTGGGGTTGAATTGGAGCGATTGCGATGTAGATTTTGGAGAACAGGGTCGGGAGGAGAGAGAATGGCACGCCAGAGTTTGGAGACACACCTAAATTGGCAGATGAATTTCGCGGGGAGTCGAGAGAGTATGTCGATGATCAGATCGAGAGGAAGACCCGCGTCATTGGTGATTTCACTGTGTTGATGTTGATGAAGCTTAGGTTTTCTCTCCATTCGTTCCATGGTTGTTTGAAATAAGCAATAAGAAATATTTTTGTCCTCCAATCCATTATAATTAAGGGTTATACACGGACTCAGATATTGTGCCCTCAAATTTAGATTATTATACTTAATTTTGTTATTAATTTTAAACATAATATTTTAAATTTAAACGACCTAAATATTATATATTTAAAAATTTAAGGGATTTAAATATAATCCTCTAAAATCTTAATTTCATAACCTAGTTAATTTTGAATTTATTTTTCAAACTCAACTTCTTTTTGAAAATGTCATTTACAGTGACGTCTTACGTATGCAAAAACGTCATTTTAAATGACAATTTTAATTGAATATTATTTTTTAAAAACATTATTAAAAATGACGTTTTTAAAATCATTATTTTTAATTACGTTAAAATAACGACAAAATTTCTAAAAATATATAACTCGACAAAATATTTTCAACACCCATACACTATCGTGAATGGACAAAGTATTTTCAACACGTATACACTGTCGAGATGCATTTATCCGGCTATATGGTTTTGGTGGATTTTTGGTTCTTAAATGATATGACCACTGGATTTATTGGAAATTTTGTGTACTATTTGTGTAATTTCATGTTGATAATGTAGATGGGTTTGCTACGATTCGTTTCTTTTATGGGTTTGTTGGGTTTTGTCATCAAATGACTTTGGTTTTATGGTTACATAGATTTGTTTGGTTTTATGGCTGGGGTTACATAGATTCGTATGTTTTATGGTTTTGTTGCGTTTTGTCATCTAAGTCGGTGAAAAGAATTGGACAAAGTGATATGATATTTGCTTTTATGTGGTTTACAAATGCCTCTACTCATTTTGTTGGTCATTTGACATTATTAGTCACTTTTTAAGATATTGGGACATGGAACTTCATTCACCTGTAAACTATAGCGAAACAAGGCCATCAATGGAAATGAACATTGCAGCTGGTGTCACTACTTGAACTGTGTCCTTACCTCGAAATGGAAGTGTGATGGAACCTAGCACTTTGAATAGGCTGCTTGTACTCCCTCTATCTCATTAGGCTTCCCTCTGTTTGCATTTGTAAATACATAGTTTATCTGCCAGTGTTGTATCTTTGCCTACTCTGTTTGACTCCTCAATAACAGTTCAAAAGCTTGCAGACCACCATGACCATGATGTGCAGGTGGATGTTGAGCCAACTTTTTTTTTAGCAGACCATATTCTTCACTGAATCCTCTCCCATTTAGCTATGATTCTATGATATGATCTGTAGGTGGATGTTGAGCCAACTATTATATGATCTGAGCTATGATTCTTTTGGTTTGTTTTGGTGATTCTAATTGTGACAAAAGGGTTACTAGTTGTTTGGGCTTATTTTGTGAAAAATATTGTGTTTGTTTGAGTTGGTTTGTGTCTTTCCTAATCATAAATGACTCTCACTCTTATGTTGAGCTTTTCCCAAACCCAGTCTCCCCAATTTCATGTCTTGATTTCAGGTTTGTTGTGGTCGACCTCTCAGCAGGCCCTTGCACATATGGAAAGATTGAAACTGAAGAGGGAAGCATCAGTTCTAGAACGCTTCCCCGGTTACGGAATGTGATGTTTTCTAGAGGTATAGGTGCAGCTAGTGATCATTCTGCCCATAATATTTTTGTTGGACAGCTTGCTCCTCTGGTTGCAACCACAATTGAGCATGTTATAGCTCCAGATGTTAGGCAGTCTTGACAGGGATGTCCAATGGCGTACTGGGGTGGAGATTGTGAGCATAATTAATGTAAATGAAGATGCAAAAATACTAGAGAATTGGATCGTAAAATATGTATTTCGACTCAAATTTGGTTCCCAAAGTGTTGATATTGTTAATTTAGTTCTTGAAGTGTTTGATTTATACTTCCTGCAACTTGTTTCTTATTCAAATCAGGTAGGTTTTCTTCATGTGTTCAATCAAGCTCCATGAATTCATTGAATTAAAGCAGATTGATCGTTGAGGTGGTTACAGGGTGGGGGAAGCTCTCTGTACTGGACTAGGGGCATTAAACAAGCCACTTCTATTTCATTTTCAAAAATGGAATGAAGTATGAATTCTCAATAGTTCTTATCTATTTGCAAATAGGATACAAAAAATCAATGAACTTGTTGCAGAAATTACAAGGAACGATTGCCATTTGCTGATTTCCATCTCAATAGATGAGATCACACATCAAGGTGGTTCCAAGTGCATCACTTACTAATGCTAATTCGCATAACAAACAAGACCCAGGTCAGCAAAAAATTCATGCTGGATCAGAGCATTTGCCTTGCCAAAATTGTTAACCCGTGTCTTCACAGTTGTCAAAGGATCCAATGAATGCTGAGTGCCAATTGTGATGGCGTTCTTACTGGTTACAAAGTTATGGATCATCTCTGCTCCTACGGTAATGCCGGTTGCAGGGTTCACTATATGTTAGCAGGATGCATTCAGTGTTTCACCCTTTTCATTCCTGAATCATCAATACATCCATTGGTCAGACGACATTAGTATTCTAAACCACATAAAATAATCAAATCATTCGATGACAAAACCCAGCAAAACCATAAAATAAACAAATCATTTAGTCATACAAAGATTAATATGAAATTACAGAAAACTCATCTACATAATCGTAACAAACTCATCTACATAATCAACATGAAATTACAGAAATAGTACACAAAATTTCCAATAAATCCAGTGGTCATACAAGATTAATATTCTAAAAAAAAAAGAGAGACAAAAAATCAAATCATTTAAGAACAAAACCCAGCAAAACCATATAACCAACATTTCCTTAAATCAAAACACAAATCGTAGTTCTAACCTTTCTGAAGAAGAAAACGTAGCAGATAAAGAGAGAGACTTCTCTGAAACCCTAGCCGCAGCTAATAGAGCTGAACAAAACACAAAGTAAATGAATCGGTAAGAACTTGACAAGAGGGCAGAAGAATGTGGGGACAATGGCTGAATGGTCTGGTGTCGTCGGAGAAGACCATGGCTAAGTGGTTGCAAGCGGAGGAGGAGGAGAGATCGATCAATCTGAGACAGGGGAACACAGTGGCTGAGTGGTTGGAGGAGGAGGGGAGACCTTTGATAAGTGAGATCTTTGAACCTTCATCTTAGAATGCATTTTAAAACCCTATGGGCCAAACTGAAATATTATTCACTATCACTCAAGCAAGTTTATAACAAAACAAGTCAATAAGGATGGCTTGTCATTCAATGGTATATAAAAAAAAATATTGAACGTTAAACCTTTTCAAATTCCGTCATTGGACCACTCCAAAATATATTATAATATTACATAAATTCATATATAAATTCTATTTCTTCTTTGTCTTCTCCCTTCCATTCCTCAATAGGTTTTTCTTTCTTTTTGAAATTATTTTGGACCAATTTGCAGAACAGATAAAATGAGTGAGGCTGCTATTCTGGAAGTCGTAAGAAGGAATTTCAGTGATCATCTAATTCTTGGGGAATAGGGAGGACTTATTGGGGATTCATCTTCTGATTACCTTTGGTGCATAGATCCCTTAGATTTCACTGTGAACTACCTCCAAATAAGAAACTGATGATGTACAAATTAGTTTCGTGCAAGATCAACAGTCAAGAACGTATAAGGGAGTAATTAATATGCGGTTAACATGCAATCAATGGCAGTTATGGGTTAAAGCAAAAAATAAGATAGGCACAGAGATTTATAGTGATTCGGTCTGGGTGACTTACTCCACTCTCGGGAACGGCAACGGTGGCCTGGGGTGTTTTATTGATGAATAATGTAACCGGAATAGTAACTCCGGTGTATTACAGTGCTTTGAAGAGAGATAGCAGTGTGTGTGAGGAGATGAGTAGAGGCATTAGAAACCTTTCCTCAATGTTGAGAGGACGTACATTATATAACTAGAGTAAGGCGGTGACGTGATAAATGAGGTCTCTATCACTTTGGCAAGTTCCATTTTAGTAGGATTCAATCTTCATCTCGAGATTCTTTCCCTCGTGCTCCTATTCACTCGGAGAGGGATACTAGATTGATCTTGATCTTGGACTTGACCCTGAGCCTGGGCTTCGAGTTGGTGTGGCTGGAATTTTATTGGAGCACCGAAGCCAAGAGGAGCAAAGAGGAGGAAGCGCCCAAGGGGCCTGCCTAGGCAACGCCCAAGGAGCCGCCATGCCTTCCTGCTTTGGGCATTGGCCTTGGGTGTTGAACTCTTGATGCCTTCATTTCTAACGAGCTAACCCTGCTCTGTTTGGGCTTTCTCTTTTTATTTGAATTGGGCCTAGCCCAGTAAAATTCAGGCACATCATTTTCCCCCCATGCCCCGAGCCTATGACTTTTTTTCAAGAGACAGGGGTCGAGGGTATGTACTTCGTCTTTATTCAGGCAAGTCGGAATTTTCCTTACTCTTCACGGCATCCTTTCATCCTTGGTGACTCACTTTCAGGGACTCGCTGGACCTCCCGATATCGAATTTTTTTTTTCTTTGGCTTCTTCGTCTATGATCACTGTTCAGGCCTTCCCTATCATTTTCTCATTTTTGGAGGTTTAACTCAAAGGCTATCCTTCCAAGCTTCTCTGAGAAGCTACTTAGTCTAGCTTCTTCAAGAAGCCACTTCTTCTTCTATTTAAAGGGTCCTTCAATTCTTCACTGTTCATTTCCTTCTTTCATTCCCTATTTCTGCATCTCTTTTTCTTTCTCCTTTATTGTTCAAATCAAGACCATGGAGGCAAGGGGCCTGAATAGTCGTAGAGGAGAGGAGCCAAGAAGAGGCGGCGCCTAAGGGGCTACCGTCAGCGGCACCTAAGGAGCTGCCTTCTCCCAGTGGTGGTTTCAGCGCGGTCTCGACAGCTGGTGAAAGACCTTTTGGGACTGTTAGCGCCGAATTAGGTACAGGCGAGAAGGCTCCGGACAATCCTTTCCGTAAAGTGGGAGTGACCCAAGGTGTCGGAGGGCAGCAAAGAGGGTTATTAAGAGAGACAGACAGCACCTCAGGTACCTCAGGTGGCGTCCATGGTGCATTGGGCAGCGCCCCAGGCTCCCCAGTTGGCGACTCAGGCATGGTGCAGTCCACCCTTTGCGAGCATAGAAAGCGGTCGAACACCGATTTGGATGATATGAGCTCTCAAGGTATGTTTCCAGTATTCTTTTTACTATTCTATTCACACCGTTACTTTCTTTAGCAATGGGTTGAACCTGCTTTTTGTAGATATTCACTCGGGCGAGAGGTAGACTGCTGAGGATCCCGATGGAGGCCCGGTTATTGACAGGGGCGACTGTTCCAAGGTAGCCTCTATATTTAGCTCATTTCAAAATGATGAAGATATTACAGAGTTAGCTTCCTTGGACCGCATTCCACCTTCGGCACTGTGTCTTCATGCAGAGGCTGATGAGTCAGCTTGCGGCGATTCTCTGGATGAGATTGTTCTCTACGAGGGGATATTAGAGGCGGGCCAGAGATTCTCGATTCTCGGGCCCATATGTCGGGTCTTGGAACATTTGTCGTTAGTTCTTGGGAAACTAGCTCCGAATGGTTGGAGAGTATTATTGGCTTTCTTTGCACTGTGGCGGTTGACTCACGGGACTAGTGTTCCTCCACCGTTTGAGGAGTTCTTGGCCACTGACACACTTCTGGAGAACCCCACTCTCCACCAGGGGTGGTATCGGTTTTTCCCAAGGTCAGGGAAGTTTATCACCGGGCTTACCTCTAATCTTCACAAATGGAATTCTTTTTTGTCATAGGCGAGTGGGCTTTCGAGTCCGACCGTAGCCGAGTGCCCACCCGATGGAATACCGTCCCAAAGACCAAGAAGAGTAAGGTCTTTATCTTTTATCTTTTGCATTGACCGTCACATACTTATTCCTATGGTGCAACTGTCTTCTTGTAGCCCCGCCGTCCCTCACCGTTGAACAGGAGAGGTTACTCGAGATGGTCCGTAATAATCTAGCTAGAGAGCACTCTGATATTATGTCATCAGTTGGTTATTCCATGGCTCCTTCGAGGTCGAAGAAGAAAGGTACTTGACTTCTTTCATAGTACTTTTGGAAAAACTGTGTTGTAAGATTCATGGCTTACACTGGTTTTTCAGGTCCTCCACTTGACAGGTCCATAGTGGAAGAGATATGTGCCTCTAGGACAGTTCCTTCTTCTCCTCCCCCCAATAGGGTGAGGACTGATGCCCCTAGTTTAGCTGGTCCTGCGAGACAGAGCTCGAAAGTGCTCCTCCTCCCTCTTTGACTGATATTCCCTCACCCCCCAGAGGTGGTTCTAGTGCTGCGGAGGCCGAGGTTACGGCGTTACGTTCCACTGGGATGGAGGGTCCGTCTAGGTGTCCTTCTCAGGGTGACGCCCGAGCATCCATGCTACACGATGTGGAGTTGGCAAGGGAGAGATTATGTGTCTTTGTGACCGGCGTTGAAGTCCAAGAGATTACTTCTCGAGGTCCAGAGGGCGCGATTAACGCCACTATAGAGGGCTTTGCCTTGGTACGTCTTACACTCCTGCTTTGTATGTGACTTTCTTTGTCATTCTTTGGCTTAGTTCTTCACCTCCTTTTCATCTTTGAATGTCAATAGGTGGTTGCTTCCCTGCCCTATTTGTTTAACAATACCTTGAAGATTGAGGATGCAGTCCATGGTCAAGCGATGAAGAGGCAGGCAGGTTCGACTGCGGAAGAGCAACTTTGGCTTGAGCGACAGGCGCGAGAGGAAACCGCAAAGCTAGCTCGATAGGCGCAAGAGGATGTCGAGAAGTAGTTAGAGCTCGAGCGTCGGACGCGGGAGAGTGCTGCTTAGCAGTTGAGGATATCACAGGAGAAGACAGCCTAACTTGAGGCTGACCTTTGGGTAGTAGTTGAAAGAGCTACCAAGGCAGAGGCTCAGAGAGATGCTGCAGAGAGGGCCAGGGCCAGCGCTTTCGTGGATGGCTACAATGAGTTCAGGAGGAAGGTCTCTGCAGCGTTCCCTGTCTATGACTTTTCTGGCTATAAGCCTTATGAAGCCCCTGAGTCTGATGATGAGGACTATGTGAGTGGAGGCAGTGAGAGTCACTAGGAATATGGTGCCTTTACATAAATTTTTTTTTTCTGTTGACAAACTATGTCTATCTTTTTTGTAAAAGGTTCATGAACTTGAATGGAATAGACTATGTCTATCTTTTTTGTAAAAGGTTTAAATGAAATACAACTTTTTGAGAAAATGTTGAGAAATTTTATTTCATAATCCAAAGCGGATATTTGAAGAAAAATCGACTAAGATAAACAAGGTAAACAGTAGACACCAACTCATGACTCACTGCCCCCAGCTACTGGTAGTATTTCTTTATATGTTCTGCGTTCCATGGATGGGCCAGGACTTTTTCCTCAAAATTTTGGAGTCTGTAGGTACCCGGCCTTATTACCTCCGTGACCGTGTAGGGTCCCTCCCAATTGGGTCCTAGTTTCCCTTCCCGGGAGTCCTTGGTAGACAAGATGATCTTTTTTAGGACCAGGTCCTCAGGTAAGAAGGCATGAGGCTTCACCCTTGAGTTGTAGTACTTTGTTATACGACGCTTGTACTCTGCATTCCTAAGCATGGCTATTTCCCTCTCCTCCTCCACTAAGTCGAGGTTGATGCGGAGGCCTTCTTCATTATTGGTATGGTCATAGTGTTGGACCCTAAGGGAGTGTACCCCAATTTCAACAAGTATTACCGCCTCTGTCCCATAGGATAGGGAGAATGGGGTCTCGCCCGTAGGACCTCTTGGTGTCGTCCGATAGGCCCATAGCACTCCTAGAAGTTCATCTACCCATATTCCTTTTATGGCTTCTAGTTTGGCATTCAAGTTTCAGAGTATGGTCCTAACAGTGACCTCTGCTTGTCCATTTGCCTGTGGATGGGCAGGGCTGGAATGGGGCTGCTTGATTTGGAGGTCCGCACAAAAACTGTTGAGGAGCCTGTTATCAAACTGCTTGGCATTGTCGCTTACAATGGTGTGTGGTATTCCAAAGCGAAAGACTAGACTCCTCCATATGAAATCCTTTATCTTTTGGTCTGTGATTCTGGCTAGGGCTTCAACTTCTTCCTATTTAGTGAGGTAGTCTATGGCTATGACTACAAATTTACATTGGCCTCGGCTTATTGGGAGGGGACCCAAGATGTCGATCCCCCACATAGAGAAAGGTCATGGGCTCTGGATGGTGGTGATCTCCTCGGGTGGTTGTCTGGACACAGTCGCGAAGCGTTGGCATTTGTCACACTTCCTAACAAAGTCTCTAGAATCCCTGATCATGGTGGGCCAATAGAATCCCTGTCTGACTGCTTTATGGGCCAATGCACGCCCTCCTGAATGATTTCCACATACTCCCTCATGTATCTCTCTCATGACATAGTTAGCTTCTTCGGGGGTGAGACAACGGAGCAATGGGAGAGAATGACTTTTCTTATAGAGGGTGTTTTGTAGGATAACATACCTGGATGATCTTATCCTCAGTTTTTGAGCTTCCATTGGGTTGTCTGGGAGATTTTTCTCTTCTAGGTAGGCTTGGATGGGAGTCATCCAGTTGGACTCCGATGAGGTGCAGTTGACATCGCCCTCCTCTGTCTTGGGGGTGCTAGGCTCATACTGGTGATCTGTCAGCGCCGGGCCCATAAGCAGATTGACAGAGACAAACTTGGCAAGAGCATCAGCTATGGCGTTCTCCTCTCGAGGCACATGATGGCTATGGAAGTAGGCAAATTTTGTGAGTAGAGCTTGTACCATTGAGAGGTACTCCTGCATCCTTTCTTCCTTCGCTTCAAAATCTCCCATCACTTGGTTTACTATGAGTTGAGAGTCACTGTAGGCCGTAAGGCTAAGGGCCTCCATCTCCAGTGCTAGTCTCAAGCCTGATATGAAGACCTCGTACTCAGCCTGATTGTTGGACGTGGTAAAGTGGAGCGAGACGACATACTTTAATGGAGTACCATGAGGGCTGGTTAATACTAGCCCAGTTCCCCTGCCCTCGTTGGTGGAGGACCCATCTACATAAAGCTTCCAGAAGGGTGTAGTGGGTGATGGAGATGAAACCGACCTTGTAAGCGATACTATAATCGAAGAGGTTGGTGGCAACAGGTTGCTGGGTAACTCCTGGTAAAAAAATGTGCGAGGCATGAGGAGAGGACAACACCCTGGGCAAGGTGGGTGGCGCCCATGTCATGTTAGGCGGCGCCCTATTCATGATGGGGGTGCCTTGGGCTGCTCAGTCTGCTGTTACTCCTCCGATTTGTCATGTTTTCTGGGGGTCACGTCTGGTTGAGTCTCCTAGAGGGTGTAGTTGGTGTGCACTGAACGTCTGGTGCTCCCTCTGAGGACTCTTGTGATAGTGTAGACTCCGCTACAAAATTTGCGAGTGTTTGTGCTTTAATGGATGACCATGGCTGATACTGCACATCGAACTCGCTCAACTCAACGGCCCACTTGAGCAGTCGGCCAAATACATCGGACTTTCCCAATACTCTTTTAAGTGGTTGGTTTGTGACCACCACGATGGTGTGGCTCTAATAGCAATGGCACAGACACCTTGCAATAGTGACAAGGGCGAGGGCCAACTTCTCCAATTCTGAGTACCTTACCTCTGTCCCTCGATATGCCCTACTTACGTAGTATATGAGCTTCTGGACGCCTCCATCCTCTCTGATGAGGACAGAGCTGACAGTAAAAGATGAGGAGGAGAGGTAAAGGTAGAGGACTTTACTTGGTATAGCATGGGAGAGAAGCGATGGTGTGGCAAGGTAGACCTTTAGCTTCTGGAAGACATCCTCAGCGTCTGGGCCCTACTGGAAGGACCTGCGGAGGATCTTAAAAAAGGGGAGGCATTTATCTGTAGACTTAGAAACAAACCTGTTAAGGGCTGATATTCTCTCGTTGAGGCGTTGGACCTCCTTGGTTAAGGCAAGGGACCTCATCTCCAAGACAACTCTGATTTTATCCGAGTTTGCCTCGATTCCCCTTTTATGGACTATAAAGCCCAAAAATTTACTTGAGCTGACTCCAAAGACGCACTTTTTAGGATTCAACTCCATTCTATAGGCTCTCAACACATTGAAGGTCTCCTGTAGGTACGTTACAGGGTCTGCTGCAGCTATGTTTTTCACCAGCATGTCATCTACATAAACCTCCATAGTCTCCCCAATCTGGGCCTTGAACATCTTGTTGACGAGGTGCTAATATGTGGCGCCAGCGTTCTTAAGCCCGAAAGGCATCACCCTGTAGCTGTAAGTGCCTCTCGGGGTGATGAACGAGGTCTTCTTCAGGTTCTAGGGGATCATGCTGATCTGGTTGTACCCGGAGTAGATGTCTAGAAAACTTAAGAGCTTGTGTCCAGCGGTGGTGTCAATGAGTATGTCGATGCGTGGGATAGGGTAGCTGTCCTTAAGATAGACCTTGTTGAGCTCTGTGAAATCCACGCAGAGGCACCACTTCCAATTGACCTTTGTCACCATTACCACATTGGATAGTCAGTCTGGGTAGGCTACCTCTTTCACTGACCCATTCGTGAGCAGCTTATCTACCTACTTCTCCATGCTTCCCCCTCTCAGTGCTCACACTCCTCAACTTCTGGCAGACAAACTTATATCTGGGGTCAACATTGAGTCAATGAGAGGCCACCTTGGGGTCGATATCCTCCAAATCTTCGTGGGACCAGGCGAAGACGTCTGTGTTCTACTTGAGGAAGTCTATTAAGGTAGATGTCAGCTCCTGGGAGAGTGAGGAGCCTATGTAGACCTTCCTCTCTCGAAGGCTGTCGTTGAGCACCACAAGCTGAAGTTCTTCTGCAGGATCACCCCTTTCCAATGTGCTGTCATCCTTGGGGTCAAGTACTTTAACTTGGAAAGTCTCGTGCAGTCTCTTAGCCCTTATAGAGGCCACGTAGCACTCTCTGACTGAGACCTGATCTCCTCTTATCACCCCAACTCCGTTGGAGGTTGAAAAATAGATAAGAAGGTGATAAGTTGAGGGTACTGCCCTTAAGGCATTGACGACAGGTCAACTAAGAATTATGTTATATGCAGAAGGGCAATCGAGTACAAGAAGATTTACCATGATGGTAGAACTCCTCGGTACAATCCCTGCTGTGACAGGTAGGGTGATAGATCCCAGGGGATGGACTGTCTCTCTTGAAAAATCAACCAAATGAGTCCTAACTGGCTGCAGTCGCTCTCTGTCGAGGTGAAGGCTGTGGCAAACAAGATGTCGGCTGAGCTTCTACTGTCGACTAGGACCCTCCTGACCTGGTAGTTGGCCACCATCAAGGTCAAGATCAGTGGGTCATCATGTGGGACCTGGACTCCCTCAAGGTCTCTGTTAGAGAAAGTGATGACCTCATTTTCCTTATATCGGGGTGTTTTCATCAAGTGAGAGTCATGTGACTCTATCTGTCTCGCTCTTCGGGCGTGCGCCTTCGTAGTGGAGTTGGAGTCACCTCTTCCCCCTAGTCTTTCGACGATGGTCTGAATCTCACCGAGGGGTTGCTAGTGCTCTCGTTCTTCATGCGGAGGAGCTGGTCCTCGACCAACCACATATTGTCTAAGCTGACCCCACTGAATAAGCTCCTCGATATGCTTCTTTAACTGGAAACAGTCATTTGTGTCATGTCCATGGTCGTGGTGGAAGCGACAGTACTTATTGGGATTTCGACACTTCGGGTCAGACTTCATCTTCCCATGCCAACGGATTGCGGGGTCGCCTTGAATCTAGAAAAGAATGTGCTCCACTGAGGCATTGAGTGGAGTGAATGTCTGTCAGTCTCTGTGTGGCAATGGTCCGAGGCAGTCTTTCACGGAGACTCTCTCAACTTTCTTTCTCTTGTTCTCGGTCTCTCTTTTGTCTTCTCGATCGCCTTTCCTTTTCTCCCCTCCTCGAGAGGACTCACCCCGACGAGGCTTGGTGATGTCCTCAACATTCATATACTTTTGTGCCCTAGACAATAGCTTCGGCATGCTGGAGGGTGGCTTCTTGAGGACTGAGAACATGAAGCTGGAGGTGCGAAGGCCAGTAATAAAGGCAGTCAGAGCCACCTTATCATCTGGCTCCTCCACTTGGAGGATCTATTCATTAAAACGGGCAAGGTAGTCTCTGAGGCTTTCATCCCTATCCTGCTTGATAATGAGTAGGTGGATCACTGGTTTCTAATGTCGGCGTCTCCCAATGAAGTGGGAGACGAAGGACCTGATGAGCTCGGCGAAGGAGCGGATGAAGGAGGGTCTTAGCTTAGAGAACCAATGGAGAGCAAACCTCTTTAAAGTGGTAGGAAAGACTCTACACAGTATCTCCTTAGGCACATTATGGAGTTGCATGAGGGATTTGTAGGTATCCAGGTGGTCTAGGGGGTCCTTGGTGCCAACGAAGATCTCGAGGATGGGCATTTTGAACTTCGAGAGTAGAGGGTAGTTAACGATATTAGCAATGAAAGGGGTATCGGTACGCCTTATCAAGTAGTCCACAATTTCAAGCGTCTGTGCCTTGATGGCATTTAAGGCATCGCCGAGTTGGTTTTGTACCTCTCTGATCTTCTCGTCCCACTGGTTAGGGACATCCTCAATTGAGTGGTGGTATTGGCTTTCATGGTCTCCGTATTGATTTTCTCTATCTTTGTTCTCCTGCTCCGTATTGACTTTCTCTATCTTCGTTCTCCTGCACAGGTTCATGAGGATGGGGCACTCGTGAACTCTTTGCGCACTAAGGAGGGACTGGGTGAGGGGCACCCTGGCATGGTCCTGGATTGTTCTAGCGAGGGGCCCCATGGTGTGGGGCTACCTGGCGCCCAGAAAGGATAGGCAGTTGCCCCTCTCCTGGTGGGGGGAGTGAGACTCCTCCTGCAAGGAGAGGGGCGACGCCTCCTTGGGAGAGCATGAGTTGGATGATCTGCTGATTCTGGCTCACCAGCAGCTGCATATTCTGGAGGAGTTGTTGCTGCTGTCCAGCGGCGGGAGTAGTAGTAACAGATGGTTCTACAGGTGCAAGGGGAGGCAGAGGCTCCTCCTGGTGGGTCGGGTTGTTGTCTCTCGGCTGTTGGCTCATTGATTGGGTAGTGATTGACATGCATTTAATGAGAGTAGGAAATTAATCGTTTCTCACAGACAGTGCCAAACTGATGATGCACAAATTAATTTCGTGCAAGATCATCAATCAAGAATGTGTAAGGGTGTAATTAATATGTGGTTAACAAGCAATCAATGGCAGTTATGGGTTAAAGCAAAAAATAAGATAGACACAGAGATTTATAGTGGTTCAGTCTGGGTGACTTACTCCACTCTCGGGAATGGCAACAGTGGCCTGGGGTATTTTATTGATGAATAATATAACCGAAAATGTAACTCCGGTGTATTATAGTGCTTTGGAGAGAGAGAGAGAACAGTGTGTGTGAGGAGATGAGTAGAGGCTTTAGACGCATTAGAAGCGTCTCCTTAATGTTGAGAGGGCGTACATTATATAGTTAGGGAAAGACGGTGAGGCGGTGACGTGACAAAGGAGGTCTCTATCACTTTGGTAAGTTCCGTTTTAGTAGGACTCCATCTCCATCCAGTGATTCTTTCCCTCGTGCTCCTATTCACTCGGAGAAGGATACTGGATTGATCTTAATCTTGGACTTGACCCTGAGCCTAGGCTTCGAGTTGGTATGGCTCAAATTGTATTGGAGCACCGAAGCCAAGAGGAGCAAAGAGGAGGAGGCGCCCAAGGGGCCTGCCTAGGCGGCGCCCAAAGGGGCTGCCATGCCTTCCTGCTTTGGGCATTGGCCTTGAGGCTTCGGGTGTTGAACTCTTGATGCCTTCATTTCTAATGGGTTGACCCTGCTCTGTTTGGGCTTCCTCAGTTTATTTGAATTGGGCCTAGCCCAGTAAAATTCGGGCTCATCAAGACCTATTTGCAGAACAGATAAAATAAGTGAGGCTGCTATTCTGGAAGTCGTAAGAAGGAATTTTAGTGATCATCTAATTCTTGGGGAACAGGGAGGACTTATTGGGGATTCACCTTCTGATTACCTTTGGTGCATAGATCCCTTAGATTTCATTGTGAACTACCTCCAAATAAGATGACATCTGACCTTCAAAATTACACTACAAAACTATAATAGTCCATTAAGAGGGAAAGTTTCAATAACATGTACTTGAACAAGAAGAAGAAGAAGCAGAAGATAGAGAATTTTTTAAATGAGTTCGTGGAGCAGTGATCTTCACCAAAGGAGTGGCCTTCGTCAGAGTTAGCTACCTGCACCTGAGTGGACTTCGTCGGACGAGTGGAGAGAGTAATTGAGAGATTTGGGTTGATTGGGAAAGGGGATTTCAGATTTAGGTAACGGGGATTTGGGATCTTCGTTTTTGTGAAACCCTTCGCTACAACAAGACGTCGAGTAAGTGATCTTCTTCGTCGGAGTTACCTACCTACACCTGAGTGGAATTAGTCGGTTGGAGTGGAGAGAGTGACTGAGATATTTGGGTTGATTGGGAAAGGGGATTTTTGGATGTGGGTAACTGAGAAGTAAAAGGGACTGAGATATTTAACGTCATTTGTAATGACGTTTTTAAAAACAGCTTGCATTTTGCACACTACACGATTTTTATCCTGAAGGAGTGAAGGCTTTATCATGACAACATAATAATAGGTATAGGATTTTGTTTTGTTTTAGCTCTTTCCATTTGAGTTATGTATTCAAAAAATACCACCTAGAAGATAATCAAAAACAATTACCAACACTTAAATTCATGCTACCAATCTTTTCAAAGAAAAAAAAAAATTCTATGACAGTTCTTCCAAGAATAAAAATAATGAAAAAGAGAGTTCTTATGGAGAATACAAGAATGGAAATGCGACAATTAACTTGAAAACCAAACATGCTTCATAATAAATGAGTTGAGACATCAATAAACTCTGTTTCAAGATCATGCCATGAAAGAAACAATATCCTTAAACATCTTATTCATAATTCACATAACTATGGTGACATAGTTAGTGATTCTAAGATATGACAAAAGTATTACTGAGGTTATTCATTTGCTTACAGCTTTATAATTGAAATTAAAGAATTGCACATCTCATAAATGTAATATTTCATATAAAATCATAACTTCAAATTTCTTTCATCTCAAAGAAGCATATCCTTCCCATTTTCATATCAGTTGGGTTAGCAAGAACGATTCACCCGAATTTTAGGTCTGATTTCTAAGGATACGAGAAGAATGACTGGTGTTTATATTTGTAGGTGAAACATCCATCTTTAAGCAAACAATTTGAAGTGCTGACACCTTGAGTTTTAGTATAAAACATAAAACATGATAATACTCAGAATGATTCCCGAGCAGGAGCTCGAAAACGGAGGTCAAACATGGAGGTCAGGTATGTTGAGCTCAGAAAGTCAGAGCTATACAAAGCTCAGAAAATCAGAACTAGAGCTCCCCTCAAGCGAGATAATAAGCTGAAGCAATGAGGAAGCAATTGGATACTACAAAGAACTCGACAAGCGGTTTGAAGTAACACTTAAGGCACAAAATTCTCAACCAACCAAGATACTCTCCTAAGATCAAGGAGAATTTTTCGCATAGATGACGAGAATCACGGATCAGATCCCATAAATTAAGGGATACCCTTATAAATACTATGTAACACCCCCGACAGAGGGGCAGAACCCTAATATCACATCTTACATTCTATAAACCTTTTGGTATAGTGAATAGTGAAGGAAAGAGCAATAATCTCTATTGAAGAGTGGATTAGCCGAACGCCCGAGCTGGTGAACCACTATATTTCTACTGTGTTAATTCCCTAACTCCCCAACAATTCTCAATATCATTCCCGCGAATCTAGTAACTTAGATTCCAATAATTCCAATATTGTTTCTTTCATTAACTCGTCATCACAAAATTGCATCACGTTGAAATACACCATCAAAACACAACATTTTTTTTTATGTTTCTCCTTGTTGGGTAATCTGTAGATAGAAAATTGGAGAGACAGAAAAAAGATATAATACCATGCACTTTTGGAGGTACGAACAAAGGGGTAATGAATTATCAAATCAATGAAAATGAAGTAGCCCAAAACCTCGTGAAATCCAACTCTGATAGCTCCAAACCAAATGGCAATGAACGGAGAGGCCCACAACACACATATTAGCATAGGGGGTGCTAGTATATCTCTTGGGAGAATCTATAGCAATTTTCATGGAAAAAAATTCTTGAAAAGGAAATTTCCACTTAGAACTTGGAAGAACAGTGTCTCAGAAGATTATTCTGGTTGTTGAATTTCGCAAAAAATCATCAAAAAGAAGTACTACTTCACTAAAGGAAACATTTCATTCCTAATAACAGCATCAACACACCAAGATTAACATTAGAGGAAGAATGCAAGTTGCTGAAGATTAACATTCCTGAGCATCTCCCCCTCACGCATTCCATGCCAGACCCATGTGTACTAAGGCCACAAGATAAAATAGCTTGCATTTTGCACACTACACGATTTTTATTACTCTTTTCAAGGCAAAGAAATTTATCTAGCTCCCAGGGAATCTAAGCTGTCAAAGTAGAGATGTGGCCAAAGGTATCTCCCCATATCAATCTCGATCCCAGTATTTTCATTGCTTAATTTTGCCATTTTTCTGATGCTCCTTGTCTTAATGTTGTAGAGGAGGAGCCCTTCTTTCTGTTGCTCAATCAGTATTTCCTCATCACGACCATCTCCTGAAGGAATGTCTTGAAGATTTCTAATGGATTTGGTGAAATTATCAAAGCCGTACTCCTTCACCCAAATTTGATTCCTTTGGTCTTTGTGATCCACATTGCTTTAAGTCCACTAAACACAACAACCCTTTCATTGATAGTAGGTGAAACGAGTCATTGTAAGGGTCTGAATGAATTTTGGGACACAAAACAGTTTCGTATTCTTCAGTAGCCAAATTGAAAGCATATATGTTCATATGGTCTCCATTATTTCGGTGTTCATTTCCAAACCAATAAATTGGTCCATTCAAGCATATTGGTGCACTACCCTGGCTGAAATGAGGGGAATTTCCGATGACTCTCCAAGAACCTTGAGCACTTGATTCTCCTTCTTTAATAGTAAGAATTTGACATACACTCTGTACGACATGATTGCAATCAGTTTCCTCAAACCAATTAACAATCTTATATTCATTAGTGGAGGGCAAATACCCAAGAGCAAAATTATAAACACGACCAAGCGAAATGGAATATGGAACTTGTAAAAATTCTTGGGTGCTCGGATTGCAAACATAAACATGATTTTCACATATGAAACTTTGACAAAAATGCCATGTCCAGACTGGACTGCTTATATGCTTCGGGAACTGGTTCCTCAACTGTCCCCGAGTGTCGAAGGAGAATAGGAAGATATGGTCGTATCAAATGTAGAAAAACAGCAAGAGTGAGGTTGAATCGGAGAGATTGCTATGTAGAAAAGAAATTAGGTTCACATTGACAGATTTTCAATTTTTTTTTTAACTAAAATACCCTTTTTCCATATTTATTGGACCGTTTAGATAAATAGTCCCATTTTTTATGAGATTTGGTTTATTATATTAAGAGTTTCCTATTTTAATGGAACAGTGAATTTGAATTTTAAACTACATCTTTTTTTCTTTCCTAAAAATTCTCTCATATAGCTATAATTTCTCTTTTTTACGTTTGTATGTTGACTTTATCTAGAATTTTCTTCTTATCTATTAGCTGTAAATTCTAGCATAAAATCTTTTCATTAATTAGCTGAAATTAGTGTCACTTTGTAATGTTACACTGTGATGTAACATTGTCATTCATTAAAAGTAATATATATGAATGTCACATTTGTAATATCACATTATGTGATGTATACTATTTAGATTATATATGAATTAGTTAATATAATTTCATAATTTTTTTATCAATGATTAAAAGTGTCAATGAATGTGTTACACTATCATGTATCACTGTAATGTCACATTATCAACAATTTAAATCGAAACAGAAGTAAGATCCGCCTTAAATGGTGCTTCAACGTTTGTGTGTGTGCACTTTTTTTTTTGTGTTGAAAATTGAAGGACTTTTGTAGCTGATTTTTTTTTTAAAATTTGCAAACTCATATTTTGAAGGATATAGTAAGTTACCGAATTTAATGAGAATGTTGCATGATTTAAGGCAGTTTCTTTATCCACTATTTTCTCTAGATAATTGTTACCTTGTGAGCATTTCTGTTATCTAAAAAAAGAAGTACTTCTATACAAAATATTTTTTACTGAATATTTTTCCATAATTAAGTGATAAATTAATTACCGACTTACAAAAAAAAAAAACCCTTATAAAATGAGGTGTAAATTTGGGCAATAGCCAATACAAATTAATGCATACCACTAAAGGAATTTTGGATCCATGATGAAACATCGTCAACCAAGAGTTTCCAATTTAACTCATCATGGCATGTGTAAATAGAGTACTATATTAATATGAAGGAAGCAAAGGTAAAACATCCACCCAAGAATATGAGAAATGGTGCTTTCATCTTCAAAATGAAAGATAGAGAAGTCTTTGGAAAATTCCTTGAGGAAGGGCCATTATTTTTTTGAGGCAAATTTCATGTTTCCAAAAAAAATGGTAGCCGAATATCTGGCTCTAATTACCAAATAATTGGAGAATTCTTCAATTCATTTTTCATGCTGATGACCTATCCACATTAGCAAATCTAGGACAAACCTTTGCCTCTTGACCTGCCCTACTCGATTTAGAAGTGGAATCTATCTTGATGCGATTAAGGAAATTCCTATGACCTTCAAGGTTACCCCAGAAAATTGAGTGATCCAAGAAATTGAAGTGGAGGAGGCCCCGTGAAAACCCTGACCCTACTCTAACTGAAATTTTTTTTTGGTAATGGAAGGTCGGAAGAAGAAGACTACTAATGGAAATGGAAAATAAATTTGTGAACCACCTCTATTAGAGGAGGAGGAAGAGTCTCAACTTCTATTTCTTTTCTTGCACTTTCCTCTAAGCTACCAAAAGAGTTAGAAATCTCCCATTTATGTAAAGTAAGCACAGAGTAAAAGATAAAGAGGAAGAGAGGAAAACGAAAGAGACTAAATTGAATTCTACAAATGTTGCTGATCAATTCCAATCAAGAGAGTGAAATAGAAAGAAACTTGATGGTAGATTATACCAAATGAAGGATTCATGTGCAAAGATGGCTATATACTAAAACGAACCGAGCTCAAACCAAATTTAAAACGATTTGAGCTTGAGTCTTTTAAATTTGTTTTTCTAAACAATTCTAAAAATTGTTCGAACTCAACTTGATGATGCACAAATTGGTTTTGCGCAAGATCAACAGTCAAGTATATGTAACGAGTGTGATTAATGTGCAATTAACAAGTAATCAATGATAATCAAGAGCTAACACAGGAATTTATAGTGGTTCGGTTCAGGTGACCTACTCCACTCTCGGAAACGACAGCAGTGGCCGAAAATCTTTATTAATGTATAATGTTGCCAGAAGAACACTGCGGGAGAAATACAATGCTTTGGGAGAGAGAGAGAGAGAGAACAATGTGTGTAAAGAGGCAAAAGCTCTTTGTGTAGTGTGTGTAGGAGTTTCAAGGTGTAGAGGTCTCTATGTTGTCTCTCAAGTCCCTCTCTTTATGGAGGGAGCTTACATTATATAGGCTTAGTAAGGCGGTGTGGCGGTAACGTGAGAGAGAGGGTTTCTACCACTTTGGTAAGTATAGTTATGGTAGGATTTGATCTCCGTGCGTATCCTGATATTTTTTCCCTCGTCTCCCTATTCCGTTGGAGGAGGACTCTCAACTGGGTTGGATTTGATCCTGAGCTTGGACTTGAGTCAGAGTGACAAAGAGAATATGGCGAAAGAGAGGCAGAGGACCAACACCTGGGTGGCGCCCCTTGGTGTTCCCCTTGGGCGGTGCCCTCTTGGGGCATCCCTTGGGCGGCGCCCTCTTGGGTGACCCCTTGGGTGGCGTCCCCTTGACTCCTCCTCGATGATTTAGGCTCCTCCTTAGGCTTCTCCTTGATCCTTGATGAGTGACGTGCGCCCCTCTTAATTCATTGAGCTGGTCCCTTCTTGGTGTTAGCTTGGTGCCATCTTGATATTGTCTTTGGGTTTCATTAATTTATTGGGCTTGACCTAGTTGATTTCGAGCTCATCATTTATCCCCCCTGCCCCAAACTTCTAACTTCTATAAAAGGAAAAGGTTGTGGGCATGTGCTTTGTCTTCATCAAAATTTTCTTGCATTTATTTGTCTTCAGGACTCCGCTATATTTATTGATATCGAAAAAGATTTGTTTTTTTTTTTTGGCACCGCCCTCTTGAGCACTGGCCCTCTTCCAATTTTTTTGTTTTTTTGCCGACTCCTTTCCTTTTCTTTTTTTTCTTTTCTTCTTCCTTCTTGGCTTGGTTGGGCGCTGCCCTTGTTGACTTCTCTTCTCTTTTTTTTTTTAAATCTCTTTTCTCCTTGGCTGCTTCGGCCTCCCTTTCTCTTTTTTTTTTTATCTTTCTTTTTCTTTCTTACTTGGCCGGGGCGCCGCCTCTTGGCTTTCTTCTTCTCTTTTTTTTTTTCTTTCTTTTCTTGGTTTGACCGGGCACCACCCCTTCTTCTTTCTCTTTTTTTTTTTTTGGTATGGGCTGGGCGCTGACCTCTTGCTGTCTCTCCTTCTTTTTTTTTTTTTTTGTACAACGGTGGAAGCTGTTGTGGGTGCTAGGTAGACGGGCGCCAGGTAAGTGGACAAGCGTATTAGGAGACACCAAGATGTTGACAGGACGCCTTGGGCAACGCTAGGAGGCTGGTCAGGAGGTCTTGGGCACTGCTGTGCTTGGGGGACTCCTTGAGTCTTGCTATGGGCGGCACCTCTCTGGTGTTTGATCACTAATTGACCTTGTCTCTAATTATAGACGCCCTGTTGATAGAGCGATGGTGGAGACTCTTGTACTTTTAGGGTGATGTCTTCTCTTTCTCCCAAGAGGGCGAGGTTTGATGCCCCTAGTGTTTTTCGGCCAAGGTCTGATGACCAGGTTGTTTTCTGGGAGCGAGATCCGGTGGTGCCCCCACTCCTTCCCAGATTGAGGCTTCTGTGTGTATTAGAATTAGTTTTTGTACCGCTGTAGGAATTGAGGCTCCAATGTAGTTTTTACGGTGACTGTGGCTTCACCCTGCTTCTAGTAGTGGCTCGGTTGCAGACTACCCGAACTTCAACAGTGTGCCTGTCAAAAATAATGTTATCTCAACATTAAAAAATCTAGGTAGGCTGTTTGTATGAGAGCAACGTCAGAGCTGTGGAAGTCCTGTGAGAGGGCCGCATGAGCTAAGGCCGAGTTACCTATAGTCTCAGGAAATGGTTGTCGTGGCAGAGACTTGCACGAGAGCAGAGTTATAGAGGCCGAGTTACGTATAGTCTCGAGAGATGGACTTGCGTGAGAGCAGAGTTATAGAGGCCGAGCTACGTATAGTCTCAAGAGGTGGCTACCGTGGCAGAGACTTACTAGGTGACTTGCGCGAGAGCAAAGTCATAGGTCGAGCTACGTATAGTCTCTAGGATGGTAGGTGACCTGCGCGAGAGCAGAGTCATAGGCCGAGCTACGTATAGTCTTGGGAGGTGGCTGTCGTGGCAAAAATTAGATAAGGCCGAGCTTTTTTGCGACTCATGAGAAAGTGCGAAGCCGGAGATATAGGTTGCTGAAGAGCAGTTGGTGTTTAAGCGGTAGGCACGAGAGGATGCCGTTGAGAAGTTGAGGCTAGCGCATGAGAAGGCTGCCCAACTTTGAGACTGTCTTCGAGTAACACTTGAGAGAGCCACTAGGGCAAAGGCTCACTCCATAGAGATGAAGGAGATGAGGAGGGCGCCGAGGAGCTGGGCGCTAGAGGTTGGGTGCCTGGTGCCTAGTGATGAGCGCCTCCTGCCGGGTGCGGACGCCGAGGGGCTCTAGACACCGCTGGGCGCAGACACTGAAGGGTGTTGGGCACCGCTTGGCGCGGACGCCGAGGGGCGCTAGACGCCTGAAGCTGGGAGCCTGATAAGAGGGTCACTATTGATTTCTCTAACTTCGTTCCCTATGAGACACCAGTAGTAGTTGGTGATGGAGAGAGCCTTGATTATAGTGGTTATAGCTCAGGGAGTAGTGACAGATCGTCAGGAGTATGACGACTGTTGTCCTTTTGTCTACATCTTATTGTTAAGCCATGTTTTAACTTTTATAACCTTTTTGTAAATTTTAGGAAAACAAAACAATTCTGGATGCAATAATCTTCGCAGAAATTTATTTCATAAAATAATAAATAATAGAATAAATAAACTAAAACAGTAAAGGATAGAGAAGAGTCATTGGTTTTCTCTCTCGTCCTCCCGCGCAGGTACATGAGGAGGGGGAACATGTGAGCTCCTTTCGCGCTGAGAAGGGACTACTGGGCGAGGGGCGCCCTGACATGGTCCTGGGGTGTGCTGGTGAGGGACCTCATGGTGGGGGCTGCCTGGCACCCAGAAAGGACAGACTGCTGCTTCTCTCTTGTTGGAGAGAGTGGGACCTCCCACAGGGTGAGGGACGACGCCTCCTTGGGTGAGCATGAGTTGGATGATCTGTTGGTTTTGGCTCATCAATAGCTGCATGGTTTGGAGGAGTTGTTGCTGTTGCCCGGCAGTAGTCGCAGTAGCAGATGGTTCAGACGATGCGAGGGGAGGCAGAGCCTCCTCCCGGTAAGCCTAGTTATTGTCTCCCGACTGTTGGCTCATTGATCGGGTAATGATTGTCATGGATTGAATGAGAGCAGGAAACTAGTCGTTCCCACAGACAGCGTCAAACTGATGATGCACAAATCGGCTTTGCGCAAAATCAACAGTCAAGTATATGTAACGAGTGTGATTAATGTGCAATTAAAAAGTAATCAATGACAATCAATAGCTAACACAACAATTTATAGTGGTTTGGTCCGAGTGACCTATTCCACTCTCGAGAATGGCAGCGGTGGCCGAAGATCTTTATTGATGTATAATGTTGCCAAGAGAACACTCTGGAAGAAATACAATGCTTTGGGAGAGAAAGAGAGAACAATGTGTGTAGAGAGGCAAAAGCTCTAGGTGTAGTGTGTGTAAGAGTTTCAAGGTGTAGAGATCTCTATGTTGTCTCTCCGGTCCTCTCCTTATGGAAGGAGCTTACATTATATAGGCTTAGTAAGGCGGTGACGTGAGGGAGAGGGTTTTTACCACTTTGGTAAGTATAGTTATGGTAGGATTTGATCTCCGTGCATATCCCGATATTTTCTCCCTCATGTCCCTATTCCGTCGGAGGAGGACTCTCAGTTGGGTTGGATTTGATCATGAGCTTGGACTTGAGTCAGAGTGACAAAGAGAAGATGGCGAAAGAGAAGCAAAAAACCAACACCTGGGCGGCGCCCTCTTGGGGTATCCCTTGGGCGGCGCCCTCTTGGGTGGCGTCCCCTTGACTCCTCCTTTATGATTTAGGCTACTCCTTAGGCTTTTCCTTGATCCTTGATGAGTGACATGGGCCCCTCTTAATTCATTGAGCTGATCCTTTCTTGGTACTAGCTTAGGCCCATCTTGGTATTGTCTTTGGGCCTCATTAATTTATTGGGCTTGACCCAGTTAATTTCGACTTCATCACAACTTGTTAGAAAATAAACTGAGCTCAAGTCGAGCTCTTATACAAGTCGAATATGAATTAAGCCCGAATAATTCAACTCAATAATCCACCCTAAAGCAGGTACCTCTAATGCTTTTAGGATTATAATGCTAAGGCTTATAATCCTAAACCGACCATGCAAATGAACCGAACATAAAAGCAAATTTATTAACTTCCCAAAAGTATCATAAAATTAGGAATGCCATGTTTAGTAATATCATCTTTGGGAAGGAAACAGTTACATATATAACAATCTATCTACCTATCTAGGCATATACATGTCTATCTAATATTACAACCAAGAAATTGAATTCTTAATTATAAAAGTACGACAATGATCAAAGTTGATCCAATTTTTATCTACTTTAGTTAATCCAACAGTACAAAATACATCTTCATTTTTTTTCATTTCTGTTGATTTTGCACAACAGATAATTAAAATAAATAATACTTGTTGGAAGATATGAATTCAAAGATAAAAAAACAATAAAAATATGACACAAAAATATAACGTAGTTCGATACAGCATACCCACCTTCATACACCGTACCTACATCCACAGACCAAAAACATATATCAATGTATCATTCATTCAAAAACTGATTATTTGGTAACTAATTGCATAATACACATTCATATTTATGGGGATAAAATATTGTAACTCAAACCTATTCAAATACAACTTGATCTTTATATTTCCTATCACATGTCTAACATACCTGATGATACCTAAAATAAATTCCAAGTATGAGCTCAGGAAGTAAGGTCAGGTCAGGAGGCCGAGCGGGACACGCAAAGCTCAGATGACCAGAGCTGAAGTTCTCCTCAGGCGAGGCAATAGTGGGAATGATAAGGGAATAACTAGATGACAGCAGATACCTCCGAAGCAATGAAGAGCTAGAGTCAAGGCATAAAACACTCAACCAACCAAGATCTTCTCCTGAAATCAAGGAGGATTCTACGAGGGAGGGGCAACGATCTCGGCAGAAATCCCATAGAACAAGCAACAACCCTATAAATATTATATAGTGCCTCCAAGAGAGAACCCTAAGGAATATAGAGGCCCAAAAAAATCCTATAGATAGAGAAAACCATCTGTAAACCCCGTAAATAACTAATAAGACAATAGGAGGAAGAATCTCCATTAAAGAGTGGACTAGCCGAGCTCTTGAGCCGGTGAACCACTATATTTTCACTGTGTGCACTCCTTTAATCCTCTCAGTATTTCACAGCAGCATCACACACGAGCCTTGTAGCTCTGATCTACGCTCATCACACGTCACCTGCACTTTTTGCTCATCAACGTGGTCATACGCCATCAGTTTGGCGCCGTCTATGGGAACGACTGTTCCTATTATAAGTACACTAATCTTTCAGTAACTGATGATTTCCACACATAATATGAGCAGAAGCAAGACGAATCCCCCAAGGATGTAGAATTAGCAAGAAAATC
Source organism: Ilex paraguariensis (assembly GCA_963454935.2). Classification (NCBI taxonomy): domain Eukaryota; kingdom Viridiplantae; phylum Streptophyta; class Magnoliopsida; order Aquifoliales; family Aquifoliaceae; genus Ilex; species Ilex paraguariensis. The sequence continues at coordinate 733,273 of CAUOFW020000725.1, read as the reverse complement.
TTCATGACTTCGTGCCCATGGCCGAGGATAATCCCCTTGTAGCAAATCCTCCAACAAACAATGAACTAGAAGCCCTCCGTCAGGTCAACCAGCGCTTACTTCGGTAGAATGAAGACCTCCTGAAGCTTTTACAAGGTCCTCAGCAAGGCCAGAACGATCCCCCCTCCCGGCAGGGGGAAGCAACACCTCAACCCTCTCAGAGAAGCATAAGAAGGAGGTGAAAATAGTCAGGCTCCTCATCCATCCCCCAGGATTGGTGACAATGAAGAGGCACAGAGTCAAGATAATGGGATCTAGAAAAATAATTTTCTCCCTTTCCAACAGGAATTGATGGAACAATATTGGGAGCAACGCTTTAAGGACATCCAACAAGAGCTCAGCCTCATAAACGAAACAGTGAGGGGTAAGACTCCAGTAACAATGGATGCATTGGTGCAACAAATCGAATCTTCATTCACTGCTGGGTTGTTGCACTTTCCCCTCCCTCCTAAATTTAGAATGCCTCAGATAGAAGCTTTTGATGGGACAAAAGATCCAGTAGACCACCTTAACACCTATAAAAACCAGATGGAGTTGCATGGATACCAATATCCAGTGCGATGTAGGGCATTTGCCATCACTTTGAAAGGTTCAGCCTTAGCGTGGTTAAACAGGCTCCCCCAGCCTCGATTTCCTCCTTTAAAGAGCTCTCTATCTCTTTCGTATCCCATTTCATTGGAGCTCGGACCTATAGGAAGGCAAGCTACCATTTGTTGAATGTGAAGCAAGGACCTGACGAGAACCTTCGATCTTATGTCCAGAGGTTCAACTCAGAGTCTCTGAAGGTAGACGTCCCAGACGAGAAGTTTGCTATCATTGCTTTCATCGCAAGACTTGGAGTGTAATCAAAGGACCTGATGTTCTCTATCTCAAAGAATCCTCAAGCAAGTATGACAGAGGTGCTGGCCAAAGCAGAAAAATATAAACGGTGAGGAAGCACTCCTCTCTAAGGTGGGGGGCTTTTCATCACGAAAGGAGAAAGGAAAGGAAGAAAATAAGAGGTATCGAAGTCCTAGAAAAGAAAAAGAACGAGACAGGTCTCCAACAAGTGACAGAGACTGCTCCCCAAAGAGAAGAGGAAATGTTAGGGATCGCTTAGGCCCTCCACAGGTAGAACTACAACCGAGGTATGCACCTCGGCAGTTCACCCCTTTAACTGCCAAGGTGTCTCAAATTCTATATGAGGTACAGAATGAGAAGTTCTTAAGATGGCCGCCCTGGATGAAGGCAGATCCAGCAAAGAGGGACCCCACAAAGTATTGTGACTACCACAGAGACCATGGTCATCACACCGACGATTGCATACAATTAAAGAAAGAAATAGAGTTCCTAATCCAACGGGGGCAATTGCATCGTTTTATGGCCAAGGATAATCAAAATCGAGCTCTCACACCTCCACCACCTCAGCAGCAAGCACCGGAACCACATCAGTAGCCTATGGGGGAGATCAAAGTGATAGCTAGAGAATTCGCTGGAGGAGGAGAATCCAGCTCAACCAGAAAGGCTCACCTGCGAAGAATCAGAGCTGGAGAAGCTCCTGAAGTGTATGTTGTGTTTAAGGCTCCACGTCTAGACACAATTATCACTTTCTCAGACTCAGACCTAGAGGGTTGTCAACATCCCCATGATGATCCCTTGGTGGTAAGAGCTGTGGTAGCCAACAGGACTGTTCATTGGGTTTTAATTGATAATGGCAGCTCGGCAGACATCATTTTCGCCTCCATTTTCGACAAGATGGATATAAGAAGGAAAAATCTTGAGCCAATAAGTGCTCACTTGTTGGAATTTTCAGGAGAAAGGGTGCTGCCCCTAGGATCAATCCAGCTCGTCCTAACCTTAGGTGGTCGATGCACCTTCTGCATACAACATACTCCTTGGGAGGCCTTCGCTCAACTCTATGAGGGCTATCCCTTCTGCTTATCACCTCGTGGTGAAGTTTTCAACAGAAAACGGAATTGGAGTGGTCCGAGGAACCAGCGTGTGGCATGAGAGTGCTACATGGCATCTGTGAAGAAGAGGGAGGTTAAGAACATCCACCTGGATGAACTTGACATGAGAGATGAACTAGAAACTAGACCAACACCATCAGAAGAGCTGGAACCTGTTCAATTGGACAAGGAGTCAGAGCACCTCGTCTACGTAGGATCTAAGCTAAGAAAAGAGATTAAAGACCTCCTTATCCAATTCCTGAAAAGGAACATGGAAGTTTTTGCCTGGAAGCAAGAAGACATGCAAGGAATTAATCCCTCTGTCATCACTCATAAGCTCAACGTGAATCCTACCTACAAACCCATTAAGCAGAAGAGGAGGAGTTTCGCTCCAGAACGCCAAAAAGCCATAAATGAGGAGGTCAGCAAGCTTCTCCACACAAAAGTCATCCGGGAAGTAGACTACCCAGTTTGTCTAGCCAACGTGGTCCTCGTCAAGAAGACAAATGGCAAATGGCACCTCTGCATCAACTTTACAGACCTCAATCGTGCCTGCCCTAAAGACAATTTCCCATTACCTCAAATAGATTTAATTGTGGACGCCACCGCAGGGCAGGAGCTCCTCAGCTTCATGGACACTTTTTCTGGGTACAATCAGATTAGGATGGATCCTAATAACCAAGAGAAGACCTCTTTCATAACTGAGCAAGGGACATACTACTACCAGGTGATGCCTTTTAGGTTAAAGAACGCTGCAGCCACTTACCAGCGCCTGGTGAATAAGATGTTTCAAAAGCAGATTGGGACTACCATGAAGGTCTATATTGACGACATGTTGGTTAAGTCACTGAAGGCAGAGCTCCACGTTGGACATTTAGCTGAGTCATTCCAGGTTTTGAGGGAGTACAAAACGAAGCTCAACCCTGCTAAATGCGCCTTCGGGGTATCTGCAGGAAAATTTCTGGGTTTCATAATTAATAGCAGAGGAATAGAGGCAAATCCGGAGAAGGTGAAGACGGTGATAGATTTGCAGCCCCCATCCAGCACAAGGGAAATGCAATAATTATCCGAAAAAATAGTTGTCTTGAGTCGCTTTGTGTTCAGATCAAGCAACAAGTGGCAACCCTTCTTTCAGGTTTTAAAGAAGGTTTTCCGATGGGATGCCCGGTGTGAAGAGACATTCAAAGCATTGAAAAATTACCTGAGCTCCCTGCCTGTTCTAGTAAGTCCGCTAGAAGGAGAAGTTCTTACTCTTTATTTAGCTATCTCAGACTTTTCAACTAGCGCAGCGCTAGTAAGGGAGAAAGATAGAGCTCAGCAACCAGTTTATTACTGTAGCAGAGCTCTGAGGGGAGTAGAGGAAAGGTATCCAAAGATGGAAAAACTCGTTTTAGCTTTGGTCGCGACTGCCAAAAGGCTTAGGCCCTACTTCCAAGCTCATACTTTCGAAGTTCCAACAAATCAGCCAATGAAACAAGTTTTACATAAGCCAAAGTCTTCGGGGAGGCTGATTAAATGGGTCATTGAACTCAGCGAGTTTGATATCAGATACAAGCCAAGAACAGCCACTAAGGGGCAAATATTGGTAGATTTCATTGCAGAATTCACAACTGGAATACTTGCAGAAACAACATAGTTGATACCTGACCTCCCCACATGGAAACTTTCAGTAGATGGAGCTGTCAATGCCCAGGGCAGCGGTGTTGATTTGATTCTGACTTCCCCCGATGAAATAAATGTTGAATATGCATTGAGGTTTGGGTTCAAGGCCTCAAACAACAAAGCCGAGTATGAGGCAGTTATAGCATAGCTCAACTTAGCATATTCGATGGAAGCAGAGCAGCTTAAAATCTGTAGTGATTCGCAGCTCATGGTAAAGCAGATAGAAGGAGCTTATGAGGCTAAGGGTAAGAAGATGACCATTTATCTTAAAAAGGTGCAAGACTTGATCAAAAAATTTGTGCAAGTGAAGATCAAGCATGTCCCCAAAACTGAAAACTCGCAAGCAGACGTCTTGGCAAGGTTGACAACAGTCTCGCAAGAAAATTTGGACAAGTTAATTCCAGTGGAACATCTAGCAGAGTCATCAGTATGCATTGAAGTTAAAGAGGTGTTGCCCGTACAAGCACCACCGAGTTGGATGGATCCCATCATGGAGTATCTTTAGAATGGAACTCTGCCAAGAGATCCCAAAAGAAGCCGCAAAGTTAAGAATCAGGTCAACTAGATTTTCTATTTTGCAGGAAAATTTATATAAACGAGGATTTTTGATACCTCTACTCAAGTGAATTGGAGATGAAGATGCTAATTATGTACAAAGGGAAGTCCACGAGGGGATTTGCAGCAATCATATTGGAGCCAGAGCGCTGGCAGGGAAAGCTCTAAGGCAAGGGTACTACTGTCCCACTATGCTAAAAGATGTCTCTGAACTGGTTAAAAAGTGTAAAATATGTCAGATACACGCCAACATCTCTCATTGCCTGCCAGAGCTCCTGACGTCAGTTGTAAGCCCGTGGCCCTTCCAACAATGGGGTTTAGACATTCTTGGCCCTCTTCCCACCAGCACGGGGCAGTGTAGGTTCATCATAATTGGAGTGAATTATTTCACTAAATGGGCAGAGGTGGAGCCCTTAGCAACAATCACGGAGCAAAAAATTCAGAATTTCACTTGGAAGTCTATAGTCTGTAGATTTGGGGTACCTAGAGTGATTGTTTCTAACAATGGGAAGCAGTTTAACAACCCCAAGTTCAGAAAGTTTTGTGTAGAGCTAAGGATCAAAAACTATTTCTCAGCTCTGGCCCATCCACAATCCAATGAACAAGCAGAGGTGACTATCAGGACAATTAAGGCAGCCTTGAAGACCAAGCTTAAGTCATTGAAGGGTAAATGAGTAGAATATGTTCCAGAGGTGCTATGGGCCTACAGAACAATCCCTAGGACAGCAACTCGAGAAACATCGTTCGCCTTGGCCTTTGGAACTGAAGCAGTGCCGCCTGTGGAGATAGGACTCTCATCTCCCCGAATTGAGCTCATGGAGCCTAAGCACAATGATGAATCCCTCCTGTTGAATCTTGATCTCCTAGATGAAAAAAGAGAAAAAGCTTTACAGCGCACTCGAAGTTACCAGAGAAAGACCGCGAGGTATTATGACAGGAAGGTTAGGCACAGGAGCTTTAAGGTTGGAGATCTGGTGCTTAGAAAGCTTTTGCTCGCAAGAAAGGATCCTCGCATGGTAAATTGGGGCCTAATTGGGAGGGCCCTTACATCGTTTCAAGAATAGTTAGGGCTGGGAACTACGAGTTACAAATAGAGGAAGGAAAAATCCTACCTCATTCTTGGAATACAGAGCATCTTAAGAAATATTTTCAGTGATCTTCCCTGTAATGGAATTATTCTTAATAAAAGAAGCAAGCTTCTGATTCATCCATGACTCCTCAAAATAGCTAAAAGCAAACGATGAGCTCTTTAGCTCATAAAATCAAGATGAGTTTTTCAGCTCATAAACATAAGATGAGCTATTCAGCCCATAAAATAAGATGGGCTCCTCAGCTCATAAAATTAAGATGAGTTCTTCAACTCATAAACTTAAGATGAGTTCTTCAACTCATAAAATTACGATGAGCTCCTCAGCTCATAAAATCAAGATGAGCTTCTCAGCTCATAAATCAAAGATGAGCTATTCAGCCCATAAAATAAGATGGGTTCCTCAGCTCATAAAATTAAGATGAGTTCTTCAACTCATAAACTTAAGATGAGCTTCTCAGCTCAAAGATGGGTTATTCAGCTCATAAATTTAACATGAGCTCGTCAGCTCATAAGACTACGATTAGCTTCTCAGCTCATAAATTCAAGATGAGTCATTCAACTCATAAAATTACAATGAGCTTCTCAGCTCATAGAAAACAAGAAGAGTTCTTCATCTCATAGACCTGCAGTGAGCTCTCCAACTCATAAAACAACAGTAAGCTTCTCAGCTCATCAAGACAAGCTCTTCAGCTGCTAAAAATCAAGATACAGATATATAGGGAAAAGAGCTCAAAAGACCTCAGTATCAAGTTGCTTACTCTTCTTGCCAAATCCAGCAAACCTCTTCTCACTAAGGGAAACGATAAAACACCTAATGCCGGTACTAAACAGCGGGGAATGAAAGACTCATCAGCTCCCTAGCTCTACAGCTCTTTAAGAGCTCTCGACAAGCCTACCTTTAAAAAAAAAAAAACAACAACAAACAAACAACAAATCCCCCCTACGTGAAAGTCTCAATAACAATGTTGCTATTAAGGAGAACTGAATACTCCTCAAAGCAAGGGGGCAAGAGGAGTACAGGGCGGTTTAAACGAGCAGTTTAAACCACAGAACAATAAGAGCAGGTCAGAGAAGAGCAGAGTAGACTGCATCGAAGAGCAAGTTAGGTTGTGTTGAGCAGAATAGACTGCATTGAAGAGCAAGTTAGGTTGTGTTGAGCAATTTCAAAAAAAAAAACAACAAGTATGTTTAGCATTCACATGGATGACTTAAAAGGCGAGTCAGGAAAGCAGGGTAGCTTTACATTCTCCAATAGAAGTTGCAAATGCTTTCCAACAAAAAAAAAAGTAAGAAAAAATAATAAAAAGAGAAATAAAGGATCCTAAGTTTCTGAAGAAAGAGCAGGTGAAGGGTCCTGCAATGCAGTTACTGTAGCTTCAACAGTAGGAACAGAAGAAGAGCTCGGTAGCTCAGCAGGCGACCCTTCTGGCAAGGCAGCAGTTGAAATCTGAGAGGGGCCAAGAACAGGCAAGAAGGCAGGGGCCTCAATCTCAGTCAGAGCTCTCGTTACCAGGTCAGCAGAAAAGGAGGAAGCTACAGAAAGCTCAGCAATCCTAGGAACAGAAACGTCTGAAAGGCAGGGACATTCTGAGTTGGGATCTCAGCAGGTGGGATGAGCTCTTCAGAATCCTTAGGAACCTCCTCAAAAGCAAGAGGAGAAAGGGCATCGTCCTCCTCTTCCTAGGACACCTTGGCCTCTGCCTCGGTAGGGATTGCAAAGTCAAAATCCAGGTCGGGATATGTCTTTTCAATTGTGCGCTGGAAAGCAATCCACCCTCTGGCCCACCTGGTAAGAATGTCATCCATCAACTGGGCGATTAGTTCATTCTTCTCTTGAACAGTTGTTGCCCGCACCTCCAACTCCTCCCTAATGGCATCGTTCGCCTCTACTAACGCTTCATACTCCCTCTTCATGCCTCTAAATGAAGCCAGAGCCTCAAGGACTCCTGGCTAGCCTTGATCCACTCGTCAGTCTTCAGCTGGAGGTCTTCCTTAGTTTTACAAAGCTCCTCTTTGGTGGTCTTGACAAGGGAGGTCTGTCTCTCTACTTGTTCTCGTAGTTCCTAGACCTGGGCCTTAAGGTCATTATTTTCAAAGGCTAGCTCGACATTTTTGAGCTCAAACACCTTAGAAGCATTGACAGACCTCTCCAAAGCTTGGATTTGTTTCAGCAAGCCACTTATCTGGATGGCAGTCTAAAGACAAACACAATCCGAGAGTGAAGGTTAACACAAAGGAAACAACGCAAGACAAAAAAGAAGTTCAGCAAGTCAGAAGTTTACCGAGGTGCAGCCATATAGAACAGTGGAAATAGAAGTCCCCAGGGATATAGTGGCAGCTACTTGAATGTCAGACTCGGGATAATGGAGGCAATGGCCTCCGCAGCACTCTTCACGTTGGTCATGAGAGAGCTCTTGCCCTTAGATTTTGGAAGGTCCCCTTTGTCAATATGGGAGTCCTTGAGAAGAGATTGAGAAGACTCCTCAACTGGCACAGAAGCGATAAGGCCAGGAAGAATGCGAGAAGTATCCAACGCCCTCTCAACCTCGGACGAAGAAAGGGAGGTCAGACCCCGCTCTGAAGCATCTCCAGGAATGGGCTGGACCCCTTGGGGAAAGGAGGTTCCTGAGACTTGTGGAACGCACGGTTGGGATGTCGGTGACTTTTGGGTGGAAGCAGGGGTGGGGGAAACTCCCAACCTCTGGATTTTAGCTAGAGTAACAGGGTTTCCACCAGAACTGCCCCTAGCCTTATGTTTGCTACCACTCCTGCTCTTCTTCTTCAACTGTTCAACCCTAGCCTGAAGCTCTTCGGGGGTAGGTTTCATTGAAGAAAAACCTATAAACTTAAAAAGAACAAGTCAAGAAAGGAGAGAGCTAAAGGGCTGAGAAACAGCAAAAGAAACAAGTGCTACCTGTCATTCCCTCAGGGACAATGACGAAGATTGGGATAGGAGACTCGATCCTCATTCCGGGGGGGTCAAGTCCCTGCCCCCACAAGGACCCAAGGCTGAATAAGCTCTGAATATTTTCTCAAATCGCACTTCTCCAACTCCAGCAGCACCTACTCGTCCTCAGTACTGAGTTTAGGTCAAGAACCTGAAAAACAACGAAGGCAGGGCGGAGTAGTAAGGAAAGGAACCAAGTCTGAACTTAACCAGTTTGAGCAAGGACCCACCCAGATTGTCGGGGACAGACAAAGTTCTGGGGATTGGGAGAGTATCGGTCTTGTCTACAGGATTATACTCCCACCCTGTGCCACCCGCGTAGAAGAACTGTTTCCTCCAGCCCTTGTGAGAGCTTGGGAGGTCAGAAATAATCTGTTTGGCCTTTGTTCGCTTAGAGATGTACAGAATACCCTCAGAGGTAGTATACTTAATATTAAAAAGCTCCATTAGCAAGAAAATTGGGGGGACCCCAAGCTGGTGCTCCTTGAAGAATACAAGGAGACCCACTAAGACACCCCAGAAATTAGGCGAGAACTGAGCGGGGCAGACGTTAAAGTGTTGCAAAACACTCTTAACGAAGGGATGCACAGAAAAGCAAAGGTCATTCTCAAAAAAAATCACAAAGAAGTAAGTCTTTTCGTGAACCTGGGAGACATAGGGGTGAATTGGTCAGGGCACCAAGTTTGAACTCAAAGAGGAAAGCCAAAACGGGTACCAAGAAGCCTCAAGAGAGGAGTGTTGAGCTCACTAGGGCCTGAGAGCTCAGCACTCTTGAAAGCTGCCCCTGTACCCTCAGCACTGCCTGAGATTCCTATGCCACTAACCTTAGTCTTGCCCTTGTTAGACTTTTTTGGCACAAGAGAGGGCAAAGGGGGAAGCCCCTCAGTATTGACCTCCACATCGATAGAACCAACTCCGGGGAAATTGTTAATTTCATCACCCACCTCTCCTAAGTCAACATTCTCCTCGGCAGACCTATCTCCCAAGAGGGAAACAGATGAAGAAGTGATTCCAGAGGAAGCAGACATAATGGGGCATGAGAAAGGTAAGCTGAAAGAACGGTAGAGAGGAGGAACACTAGTTAAGCACTCCTTAATAACCCTAGGGTCAGTACAGTAACTTTCGACACCAAGGATTCGCACAATGGAACCCCAGTCCACGAAAAGGGGAAGAGGATACAAACAATGGTCTCGGTTCCAGAAGTAAAAAAATCGAAAAGCCCAGAAATGCAACAACCACCTCGAAATCGAGGGATCCAGAACGAAGAGATGGAAAGAGGGCAAGGAGCATACCTAGGTAAGGAAGAACAATGGGATGAAGCTCGAATTGAAGACAAAGAGCAAACTTCGCTGAAGCCACAAGCTGAATCAAGAAAAAAAACGGTCTTGATTAAAGCCTTAAGATCACCGGTGGAGAGGGAAAGCAGAGAGTGTGGGAAGATGAAGAATCTAAGGCCAAGGGAAGAAGATGAACAGGGGGTTTGAACGGTTTTTTTTTAAGCCGTTTGAGCATTTAAAGCTTGAAAGACGTAAAACCCAACATGCGCGAGAATCAAAGAAGCCATGATTGCTGAAAATTGTCAGAGGGCAACTCCCACGTACAAGCCTAGGTCAGTCATGTGCCGGTCTAACTCGATTCAGCTCATATCTAAGCTCACTTGGACCAAGGGTTAGGGGGCAACTGATGATACCTAAAATAAATTCCAAGTATGAGCTCAGGAAGTGAGGTCAGGTCAGGAGGTCGAGCGAGACACGCAGAGCTCAAATGACCAAAGCTGAAGTTCTCCTCAGGCGAGGCAATAACGGGAATGATAAGGGAATAGCTAGATGACAACAAATACCTCTGAAGCAATGGAGAGCTAGAGTCAAGGCATAAAACACTCAACCAACCAAATCTTCTCATGAAATCAAGGAGGATTCTACGAGGGAGGGGCAACGATCTCGGTAGAAATCCCATAGAACAAGCAACAGCCCAATAAATATTATATAGTGCCTCCAAGTCAGGGAGAGAACCCTAAGGAATATAGAGCCCTAGAAAAACCCTAGAGATAGAGAAAACCATCTGTAAACCCCGTGAATAACCAATAAGACAATAGGAGGAAGAACCTCCATTGAAAAGTGGATTAGCCGAGCTCCTGAGTCGGTGAACCACTATATTTTTCACTGTATGCACCCCTTTGATCCCCTCAGTATTTCACAGCAACATCACACAAGTCTTGTAACTCTAATCCACGCTCATCACACGTTACCTGTACTTTTTGCTCATCAACGTGGTCATACGCCATCAATATATTAAAACTCTTATAATATATTTCTATTCCATATAGGATTTTCACATTAATTACCCAACAAACTCTTCCAATATTATCCTATTCTATATAAATTCTCACATTGATTACCCAACAAATTCTTCTTCAAGACAATTAAAGAGTTTGAGTCAAATTTTAACAATTTTCAAACATTATTTTCGTTCTGCGGCTCTAATGTTAGATAAATTAACCAACACACTCTACAATATTAAACAACCATTTATTATTATTTAAAATATAAATATTGCACGATCAATGTTCAACTTTTGATAATGCAATGTGATTTTAAACACGGATTTAATTACTAATTTATACACACACACACACATATATTTATATTAAATAGATACGCAAAAATATATAGTATAGATCTATAGATATATTGGAATCCTAAGAGAAACCTTCTCGTGCCTAGTTTTGTAGTAACCTAATTTACTTTTGTTGGGGTCAAACATTTGCCTTATTCAGCTTCATAATTGAAAATATAGATTTGAACATGTGCCAAATGCTAAGATCTTCTGAAAAATTATGTAATTCTTAAAATTCTTTTTATCTCAAATGAGCATATCGTTTTCTCTTCTCCATTTCCAGGTGAGCAAGAAGGGTTCACTGTAAATATAACAATGCAATAGGATTCAATCAATTTCAACTACTAATTCCAATGAATTATATTTTTTGCATCCAAGCTTGGAAGTTGGAAAGTTTGTCTTGAAGCAAACAATTTGAACAACACTATCATATTATGTGTGATCAATGAAAAACAAATTGAGAGACATACCCAAAACTGCTCGAATCTAACTTTGAAACCATGTTAAATCATCCAACCAAAAACACAATGGCAATGGGTGGAGAGGCCCACAAGACACAACATATTAGCTTAGGGGTTTTGTTAGCCATTGGGTTAAGCTCAGGTACACATTTGTCTCAGATGATTATCCTGATTATTGAATTTCACATTGAACTCCCCTGGATCTGTACACCTCACAGGTTTACAGTGAATATCGCAATGTGCAATGATAAAGGGCATACAATATATGACATGCTATGAGCAATAATAATCAATGTGACTGATTTCAAAATAGGTTTTCACATGCTGCATATGCTAGCACTAGCGTCGAGGTATGCTGGCCTTTGTAATGGTTCTTCAGACTTCTAACAAGCAATAGGGGAGGAAAGAAAGAGGCTGTTTCATTAAAAGAACCGTCTCAGTACAACAAAAAGAAAGATCGTACCAACATTGACATTTAAGGAAGAATACAAGGTTCCGAGTTCCAAATCATCTCCCAATTGAACTGCCTTCAGTGTCATACACACAAGACTTTGGCCACACAATGTAATTGCCAGAATCAAGCCCACCAAATAGTTTACATTACTCCTTGCATTTTGACGTCAACATTTTCAAACATGAAAGTTTCAAAGAGAACAAATCTATCCATTTCCCAGGGAATATAAGCTGTCAAAGTAGAGATGTGGCCAAATGCATCTCCCCATATCAAAGTTGATGCCCATATATTCACTGATTAAGTTTCCAACTCTTCTGATGCTCTTTGTCTTAAAGTTGTATAAGAGAAGGCCTTCCTTCTCTGGCCTAATCAATATTTCCTCATCGCGACCATCCCCTGAAGGAATATATTCCATTATCAGTAAAGGTCTGTTTACACCAAAGATATCAAAGCTGTACTCCTTGATCCAAATTTGATTATTTTGGTCTTTCATCATCCAAATATCAATGTGTGATACCCCTTGCTTTCTATCCACTAAACACAACGACCCTTTTATCGACAGCAAGCACACTGTACCATGGCATGAGCCTGAATAAGTTTTGGGAGACGAAACAATTTCGTGTTCTTCTCTGGCCAAATCAAACCCGTTTATTTTCATGGGGTTTCCAGTATTTTCTTTTTCATTGTCAAGCCAATAAAGTGATCCATTCACGCAGATTGGGTATCTACCAACCCTGCGAAAATGAGGAGAATTTCCCACGACTCTCCAAGAACCATGAGAATTTGGTCCACCTTCTTTTATAGTAAAAATTTGGCACACAATCTGCATGGTATGATTGCTATCAATTTCCCGAAACCAATGCACGATCTTATATACGTTGGTGGAAGGCAGATACCCGAGAGCAAAATTATAAATGTCGCGAAGCTTACTAGAATATGGAACTTGTAAAAGTTCTTGGGTGCTTGGATTGCAAACATAGACATGATTAAAACAAACTAAACACATCAAACCTTGACAAAACCTCCAAGACATTACTGAACTTACTATCTGCTTGGTGAACTGGTTCCGCAACTGTCCTTGTGTGTCGAAGGAAGGGAAGCAGATACGGAGGCGTGAATTGTAGAAAAATAACAAGAGTGGAGTTGAATTGGAGCGATTGCAGTGTAGATTTTGGAGAAGAGGGTCGGGAGGAGAGAGAATAGCGCGCCAGGGTTTGGACACGCACCTTAATTGACAGATGAATTTTGAGGGGAGTCGAGAGAGTATGTCGATGATCAGATCGCAAGGAAGACCCACGCCATTGGTGATTTCACTGTGTTGATGTTGGTGAAGGTTAGGGTTTCTCTGCCTTGGTTGCATGGTTGCTAGAAGGAAGAAATATTTTTTGGGGGTGGAATTCGATCAGGGATCGTAGGATTTCTGCTTCTCTAGCAGCTGATAAAAAAGATAAAAAAATAAAAATTAGTCAAAAATACATCCGTATGTCATTTTTTAGGAAAAATTTTAGTTACACCCCTTCTAATTTACTATATCTTTAAACATACTTCATTTATTATAAAAATATCTTTGACACCCTTTCTAATTTATATTTAAACATCATTGACCCTCCTGTCATTAAACCACCATTCCTAACAAAAAATTTTTTATCAAAAATACCCTAACATAAACCCCAAATAATTTTTTATATAAAATTCGATCCAATTAAAATTTATTTTTTTGCATATTAAAATTATTTTTTTATATATTAAAATTTAAACTTATTAAAATTAAATTTGAGCTAATTAAATTTTAATTTTTTATGTATTAAAATTTGAGTCGATTTCAGCTCTGCTTGAGCTGTTAGCGTCGATTAAAATTCGTTTCGAGTAGATTAAAATTTATATTTTTTTACTTATTAAAATTTATGTCAATTAAAATTAAATTCAAATTTATTAAAATTTATTTTTTACCTACTTGAGTAGATTAAAATTTAAATTTTTTTATGTATCAAAATTAGGACAGATTTAAATTCAATGTGAGTTGATTAAAATTTGATTCGACCTAATTTTTAATCGGCTCAAATCTTAATACATAAAAAATATAATTTTTAATTTATTTTGAATTTTAATACTTAAAAAATAAATTTTAATTAATTCGAATCAAATTTTAATCTGTCCAAATTTTAATACATAAAAAAATTTAGAAAATAGAGAGGATCTCATTGAATATATATGTCTAAGTAGAGGAGATGTGAATGAAGTTTATTCTCAAATATATTATGGAAAATTTAGTAAAAATGTATTTTAATTAACACCTTTAATCTAACAGGGTGTTAATGAAAATTCAAAAAATAGAGGATGTGTCCTTAAAAATATGATAAATTAGAAGGGATGTCACTGAAAATTTTCCTATTTTTTAAGGTAACTCCAAAAAAACAAACCAAGAAGACCGGTGCAACCCATGGTAGACCTGAAATTCCAAGAGATGAATATTAGGTACACAAATCCACCGGCCCTATAGTCTAATTATATATGGAGAATTACAGGAAGTATGGAATTTATTACTTAATTACTAAGATTCCTTGATATTTAAAATATTACACACAGACACTTTAAAATTTGTTCGCATGTAACATTTAGACCTCTACCGTTAATGTCTGGATATCATTCAATAAATTACACCCACCCCCTGAAATTTATAAACGTGTAATACTTAGACCTCTCAAATTTAAAATATTATACTTAGATCAAAAATATTATAATCAAAGATTGAAAATCAATTGGCAAGTGAATTTTTTTTTTTTTAAATCCAATTAGGCCTTTCCAAAAACACCTCAAGAAATATTTCATTCGTAAAAACAGCATTAACATACCAAAATTAACACTTGAAAAAGAATGCAAGTTGCTTAAGGTTAACGTACCCTCAAATTTTTTTTCGTGTTTTTCTTGTTTGTTTTTTTGGAGGTTTGGTTATCTCCTCCCATGTACTTTTTTTCATTTAGTTATATACAGATAAAGGTCCTGTCAAACCCCTCACATTGAGTGGATTTAGGAAGAAAAAAAAACGCATCTCCCGCTCAGGCATTCCATGCCAGACCCATATGTACTAAGGCCACAAGATAAAATAGCTTGCATTTTGCACAATACACGATTTATAATACTCTTTTTCATCATCAAATGGGCATTTTAACATCAATATTTTCAAACATGGAAGGTCCAAGGAAAAGAAACTTATCTAGCTCCCAGGAAATATAAGCTCTCAAAGTAGGCATGTGACAAAAGTTTTCTACCCATATCAAATTCGATGTCAACATTTTCATTGACTAACTTTACCATTTTCTGATGCTCCTTGTCTTAATGTTGTAGAGGAGGAGAAGTCCTTCTTTCTGTTGCCCAATCAGTATTTCCTCATCACGACCATCCCCAGAAGGAAGGTAATGCAGATTTCTAATAGATTTGGTGAACATATCAAAGTTGTACTCCTTGACCCAAATTTGATTCCTTTGGTCTTTCATTATCCAAATATCAACGTGTAATCTGCGTTACTTGAAGTCAACTAAACACAGCGACCCTTTCATTGATGCAGATGACTCTACAAGAACCTTGAGCATTTGATCCTCCTTCTTTTATAGTAAAAATTTGACACAATCTGTTCGACGTGATTGTAATCAGTTTCCTCAAACCAATGAACAATCTTATATTCATTAGTGGAGGGCAAATACCCAAGAGATTATAAGCACGACTAAGCTTAATGGAATATATGGAACTTGCAAAAATTCTTGGGTGCGGTGCTCGGATTGCAGACATAAACATGATCACAACATAAGAAACACATCAAACCTTGACAAAAATGCCATATCCACCAGGGACTGCTTATATGCTTCGTGAACTGGTTCCGCAACTGACCCTGAGTGTCCAAGGAGGATAGGATGATATGGCTGTACGAATTGTAGCAAAACAGCAAGACTGGGGTTGAATTGGAGCGATTGTGATGTAGATTTTGGAGAAGAGAGTCGAGAGGAGAGAGAATAGAACGCTAGGGTTTGGAGACACACCTAAATTAGCAGATGCATTTCGTGGGGAGGCGAGAGAGTATGCCGATAATAAAGTTGCGAGGAAGACCCACGCCATTGGTGGTTTCACTGTATTGATCTTGACGAGGGTTAGGGCTTCTTTGCCTTTGTGCCATGATTGTCAAAAAGGAAGTGTTTTGGCCTTTTTTTTGGGGGGGGGGAGGTGAAATTCGATTTAGGGTGGGGTGAAATTAAAGTTCAAATATCAATTTAAAATAAATGCCATAGTTCTAGGGATATGTATGAAATTTACCCCTTACATTACATACATGGCCTCTCAAAAGAATACCATTGTTTCGGTTAAACCCTTAAACTAAATATTATTTTAATTGAACCCCTCAACTTTAGAATTCGACTTAATGTGAACCGTGTGTTTCACTCTGTTAAAATTATGAACTATCCTTTGTTTGAACAAGTTCATCTCTAGAGCCAAACATCTATCTTCATCTTCATTTTCATATCTCTCTCTCTATATAGTCTTCTCGCGTACAATCCACATTACTTTGTCCAACGTACCATGATGCTAAAAATAAGAACATCTCCTTAAAATTCTTAGTCACAACGCCCAAAAATAAGTTAAGAAATAAAGTCGATCCCATGAGCCTTTTTTTTTTTTTTTGCTCATTAAAATTGAGATAATAAAGCGAGAATACATAATGTAAAACAAAAATCTTAAAATAAATTATAAATTTAAAATACTATAGCTACTATGCCCCTCTCGTTGCCTCCATGGCCACAGCTTCTCTGACTTTTGCAGGAAGGTCTGTTGGTGGTAATACTCCCAACATATTTCCTGTTCAGTCCCCATGTTGCCAAGAAATGTGCTGCATAGTTTACATACATCTCTGTAGACCTGGTTCATCCCCCAGTCCAAACGCTCTTTCAGCAAGAATTTCAGGTCATTGTTGATGGCACTATAGCCCAGTTTGGTTTGATGTGGCTAAGAAGGGCTGTGTGTAAAACAATTTGAGAGTCACCTTCAAAGGTTACATAGCTCCATCTTTTGTCATGTGCCTAGACCATGGCCATTCTTGCTGCTAGGGGGTCTTTGTTAATATCAAGTGTCACTTGTGCCTCAAGGACTTCTCCTGCTTCATTCCTCGCTATCACTGCAGTGCAAGATCCCGAACTTCCAATAGTTGCACCAACGTTAATCTTGGTTCCCCCTATTTTGTGGAGGGGTCCAATATTGACTGCCTTTTCAGAACTTCTGAAGCCTGAGTAGGGAGGCTCAATCTGATTACAATAAACTCATTAAAGGACCGTGAAGTCAAAATTTCCGGTGGGTCCACGTTGGCCTTTTGGATTTGAATTTTGTTTCTCCATTTCTAAATAGTGGTTGCTAGAACAGTAGCAAAGATTGTAAGTTGATGTGTAGGGGGGCTATTTGGGCCAAAAAGTACGCTTGGGTTTAGAATGTTATGGATCCATTATTGCATTATGAAATGTGAGAAGGCATCTGGTCTAAAACCCCATTTGGCGAACCAGAGCATTCTTGCAAGGGTGCATAGGAAGAAAATATAGGTGTCTGTTTAAGTATTTTGGCCACAGAATGGGCAGAAGATATCAGAGATAGGGAATCTGCTAGCAAGGAGGCCTTTCGTAGGAATGCTTTCAGTTGCCAGCCTCCAAAGAAACAGTTTATGTCTTTCATGCAAGGGTGAATGCCATAGCTTCTTCCAATCTGCTTGGTCTAAGTACTGGCTCGTTTGATCTCTATCTTTTCTTAGGAATGTGTATGCAGTCTTTGTTTGAAATAGTCCAGATGTGGCAGGGATCCATGTCATCTGATCATCTCTTGGGTAGATAGGCAGCTTTATTCTTTGAATGACCTCCACTGTTTGCTGGTTAAAGAGTGAGAGAAGGAGCTCCAAGTCCCATGTATGTGTTTCTTGATTGATCAACTCAGGTATTGTTGTTGGAGGACATTCTATATCCTGATCAAGTTGTACTCTAGGAGGGGAGATTGGGGATTCATGGCTCTGTCCAGATATTGATTGAGTGCCTCTTATCTTTGCATCCATTTGTTGACAGATTTTCCTGGGTAGCAAGTGTAACTGCAATGCATAAATGGGCATTGCTAGAGCTGTAGATTTGATAAGGATTGCTCTTCCAGCATATGAGACTAGTTTGGACTTCCAACCTTGTAGTTTCATTTCAAGCCTTTGCAATATAGGCTGGAATGTTTTGTTCTTAAATCTATTACCACTATTGTGGATATTTTTATCACTATTGTGTTAATTATTTTTATCATTTTTTTTTCAATACTAAAAAAAAATTATTATTTTTATAAGTAATTTATCATATTTGTGGGTATTTTTATCACTTTTTTCAATATCACAATAATAATAATAAAAACACGACCAAATATAATAAAAGCCAGTACGGTGTCAATTTTATTTCCTAGTACTTTAGACAAATTTTAAAGTCACTGGGTTTTTAGTTATTTACTTACAGAACCCTTACGTGTCCATGTGGCAATTGTCTCCTAAAAGCTCTCATAAATGCTCAATGCTCTATTTCTTAATAGTCTTTTCAATTTGGAATGGTACCATTTATCATTTTTTAAAAAATATTTTTATTATTTTTTGAATAAAATTTACTAACTTTTGGAGTAGAATCATTTTTTTGGGTTATTTATCATTTTTTGAGTTCATTTATCATTTTTGAGATATAGTTTATCACTTTTGATGATAGAACTACCTATTTTTTAAAATATTTTATTTTTAATACGGTATCAAAATTTTATTTTTTGTGATACCGTAATGTTTTCCCCCACCCTTTTGCCAAGTTCGTAAGTAGTGGGGCCCTCTTAAATGTGAATTTCATTCTCCATGGACCATGGTTTTATGAAAATGTGGCAGGATGCTACTTAGGTACAGTAGGTCCAAACGACTAGCTTGAAACAATCTTCTCTAGTAGTATGGTGGCTTTCATTATTCATGAATCACTTTTTAAGTTGTAACTTGATCATTAAAATTTATAAATTTATTTTTTAAATTTATAATTTTTATGATTAATTATAATATTTTAAGAACTACTTATGTCTTTTATATTGTAACTTATATTTTAAAAAAATATAACTTAACCTTAAAAAATTATAAATTTTAATATAATATCAAACTTTGTGGTACCACAATTATAACTTAAGCCTTTTCACGACTTTTTATCATGCAATTAACAACAATTTAGTGTCTGAAGACAGTTTGTGATGTCAAAAATTGAGTATTAATTGTATAATATTTTATATATTTAAATATTAATTTATTTGTTTTAGTTACATAATTTAAAATTGAAGTGAAGAGAGAGAGAGAAATAATATAGGGGGAGAGAGAGAGAGAGGAGGCATGTATGAATTAATGGAGTTTTTGGCATTGAGAAGTGTGTTTGTTGAATTATTTAATATTGAGGGTATGAAAAACATAATATTTTTTAGAGAGAAAAATTTTAAATTTTTATATAATTGAATATAAATAAATAAAAATTAAATTAATCTTAATCGTTATTATTTATATCTGTATCTATATAATTAAACATGACCCATTTTGAGTCCTTCAAATAAAACTAGGGCCACCTCATTAGGGCTCCATTTTATGGAGGTTTTAATTAGGTTTAATGTTCAAATAAAAAATTTAAATAAATATTTAATTAAGTTTAATTTTATTTTAGTACTCCACAAAGTAAATATTAGAATTTTTTAGATTTGATTTGAGCTTGTTAAGAATTTTGTTATGTTGTTAATAGCAACATAAAATATCATTTGAGTCCATGAGATATAGCTTTAGTTTTATTATTTATAATTTTATTTCCTTTAATTGATTATATTAACATTAAATCTAGTAAAATTCTATCTTATTATTACACCAGGTATCACGTTGTTTGAATTAACTATATTATCTATTGAATTTGAAAAATATATGCTAACAAAATTTAATAAATACTTTTGCATCTCCAAAGAAAATAATATAAATAAATATTTTATAATAATTTAAATTTCAAGATTTATTTTAAAAATTTTGGGGCCTCTTTTAAATTTTTTGCTTTAGCCCACTTTTTTTGTCAGCCCGCCCCTTGTGATAAAAAGGGTAGATGAAGAAAAGATCAACTGTTACTTCACATTGCAAGTGATTTTATAAAGGGTTAATCGTAAGTTATACCTCGAAAAATAGTTTAAATTTTAATTTATATCCTTAAAGATTAAAATTTTAATTTGTATCTTCAAAGATAGAAATTTGTATCAATATGCACTCCTAAAGATAAAAAATCTTAATTTATACCCTTAAAGATAAAAATTTGTATCAATATGTACCCCCAAAGATAAAAAAATCTTAATTATACCCTCAAAGACAGAAATTTGTATTAATGTGCATCTAAAATTAAATTGATAAATTATACATAGATCCCCTCATACTTGTCACTTAATCATTTGGACCCCTTCACGTTTAGAATAATACTCTCACATTTCATGACAATGACTTTTTTAAATAGTAAGTTTGATTTTGAATTTTAGAGTATATTGGACCCATAAAATAAAGAGTAATATAAAATTATAATTTTTTATTAAGATAAAATCAAATTTTTTAACGGTTATATTAACAAATATCAACGAAAAGGGGTTACGTGTTACACGTATACAAACGTCATGAGATGTAGGAGTAATATTCTAAATGTGAAAAAGTCCAAATAATTAAGTGACCAGTATAAGGGATCTAGATATAATTTATCAATTTAGTTTTAGGTGCACATTAATATAAATTTTCATATTTGAGAGTGCAAATTGAGATTTTTTTATTTTTGGGGTATGCATTGATACAAATTTTAATATTTGAGGGTACAAATTGAGATTTTTGATCTTTAAAGGTGCATATTGATATAAATTTTTATTTTTGAGGGTGCAAGGATCTTTGGAGGTGCACATTGATACAAATTTTTATCTTTGAGGATATAAATTGAGATTTTTGATCTTTGAAGGTCCAAATTAAAATTCAAATAATCTTTTAAGGTACAATTTGCAATTAACGCTTTTATAAATTATAATTTACGACCCCGCCCGCCATAGTTTAAAAACAGAACCGATCCTGTCCGCTGAGGAATATTCACTCTCCCAATCTGAAAACGCCACGTCATGTCAGAGATAGACACATGACGACCCGCTTATAACGCCTATGTATATGTATACATTCACGTGCATTTCTATACTCGCGTCTCTCTCCCTCTCTCTCTCTTCTATGTACATCTCTGAGTAAACCTGCAAAACCCTAGATTAGTACAGTGGTCATCGATTCGCTGTCATTTTCTTGGTCCAGGGGAAGGCGAGAAGCTCAACATGGACGGAGTCGATTCAACTCGAGCATTCGTCAAAGATGTCAAGCGGCTCGTCATCAAGGTCACTTTTTTTTTTATCAATTCATTGCTGTACATTTAATTTCTTGTTTATTTTCTTCACAAATCCTAAATTTTCTATTCATGTAGTTTAGATTCATTATGCAAATTCACTTAAAATGATAATAATTCAAGCTTCTATGGTATGAAGTTTAGTGGTGTTTATCAGTGATCAGAATAATGCAAAGATGGATTGTATTCGAATGTGTCGAGAAAATTGAGCTGTGAATCAGCTTGATTATTGGTATTTGTTCTGCTATACCTGATATTAACTCTAGGATTTGAATTTTTAAATTCTGATTGATTGATGATTTGGAATTCATTATGCAAGTACAGCAAAGAAGGATCAAAATTATGATGACGAAAGACCTTTGTCGCCGTAGTCCCTATTGATTTGACAATTATGGGAGAATAGGGGCAAAATTGTGTTACTAGGGATAAGATTTTTTAAGGATCAAATTGCAGATGGCATTCCATTCAAGCGGTTGCACCAAGCAGGATTTTTTTGTCATGGCAACATTGTTAGTCGTAATTCTACTGTAGTTACAATTATGCAAAATATTGGCTGTTGGGCAGGAATGTGACAGTACTAGTTTTAGTTTGTGAAAATTAAAATACTCTCAAAAAAGGGGGAAAAAAAAACTTGGGCTGACACACTGGGAATCTCATGGATACTAATATCATTTTTGGAGGAATAAGATTCCTTATTCGAATTGAGGGGACCATATGGAAATGAGACACAATAAGATGATATCTACATGCCAGCACACCATTCCTGCAGTCCTAACACAATGTTAATGAAAGCCAAGGTTGATCCTTGACATGGTTGGGTAATTTGAAAAGTAGATGCTTTGACATTTTTTACTGATGTTTCTATTTGATAATTGAAGGTGGGGACTGCTGTAGTCACTCGGGCTGATGGAAGGCTAGCCCTTGGAAGGTTAGGAGCACTTTGTGAACAGGTACATTTCTAACATGTTTCTAGACTTATAGTTATTTGATGAGTAAAACATTTTGCATTAGCAGATCTCTTCAGTAATGTCATGATATTTTTTTGTGTGTTGGACCTTATGATGTTGAATTCCAAATGAAATGCAGATTCAAGAACTGAACTCCCAAGGATACGAGGTTATTTTGGTGACATCCGGTGCTGTTGGTGCTGGTCGCCAACGACTTAGATATAGGAAATTAATCAACAGCAGGTTCTCAGTTCATCCTTTCTACATTCAAATATCACCTTTGTCAATATGCAATACGATGAAAATTTCTCCTATGGCAGAAATAGAATATTATTTATACAGTTGACCACCAGGTGGATATTAATGTAAAATACCATTTAAACTGTCATCTGTAGGTGTTAGTCTTATGAGGTAAACAAATGTGCAAATTGTCATTGTTCCTTTTTAGATCTATTGTCACTTGGTACGCCAAACTACTGACGTGCCAGCAAGACTTTTAAGGAGTCTCTATGTTACATTTTGGTTTGGCAAAGTTCTAATTTTATAAGAACTTGTGTGGTTGACATTCATTTGAAAACTTTGGGTTTTTTATAGATCAGATAACAATTTTTTCTTCTCAAATTGGATTTACTAAGTATTGGTAGCTTTTCATATATTGCAGCTTTGCTGACCTCCAAAAACCACAAGTTGAGCTTGATGGGAAGGCTTGTGCAGCTGTGGGACAAAATGGTCTCATGGCTCTCTACGACACTTTGTTTAGCCAGGTGGAAATCATAACTTAAGTACCTTTTAATTGTTGTTGGAAATTGTAATTTTGGTAACTTCTAATAATATGCAGAATTATCAGTTTGTAGTTGGAAGAGTCATTTGCTAACTTTATATTACATCTTCTGGATTGGTTCATAATTTTTTTTGATTTCATATGCAGATGGATGTGACATCAGCTCAGCTTCTTGTGACTGATAATGATTTTAGGGATACAGATTTTAGGAAGCAACTAACTGACACAGTCGAATCATTGTTGGCGCTGAAGGTTATTCCTATATTTAATGAAAATGATGCTGTCAGTACAAGGAGAGCTCCATATGAGGTATGCTTCTCTTCTTTGTTTGCTATTGGCTCCTGATTGACATTTTGACTTCACTGTTTACACATTTTTTTCTTACAAATTAGCCTAAGAAACTGTTGTAATGGTGTGCATATGGATGTGCTCACCTGCCCACCCAAGTGCATCTGTTCTAAAAAAATCTTCCACTGAGTACCTTTTATATGCATGTGCATCTAGATGTGCCCACCTTTTTGTGGTTTGGGGGAGGGGAGAAGGGAGAGGAGAGGGGAGAGGGGAGAGGGGAGAGGTGGGAAATAGTGAAAAAAACAAATTCTACGGAAGTCCATATGTAGGCTAATTTTGTTGAAATTTGGAGTTAATGACTTTGTGGTGCAGTCGTGCAGTTCTAAGTTCACTGTAAAAATGGTGCTAACACTTGTACAATTCTCTTGTGCCTATCGTTGCCGAGGCTTGTATTTTTGTCCTGATTATTTGCAATTCCTGTAGGACTCTTCTGGTATATTTTGGGACAATGATAGTTTAGCAGCTCTATTAGCTTTGGAGTTGAAAGCTGACCTCCTTGTTCTATTGAGTGATGTAGAGGGTCTCTATAGCGGCCCTCCAAGTGATCCACAATCAAAGCTACTTCATACATACATCAAAGAAAGGCACGAGAAGGTGATCACTTTTGGAGACAAGTCTAGAGTGGGAAGGGGGGGTATGACTGCCAAAGTAAAAGCTGCTGTTTATGCAGCCCATGCCAGCATCCCTGTTGTAATTACCAGGTAGGCTTCTATCATGTTGGTAATATCTGCATTTGGATCATCAAACACATCTAACTGATAGTGTGGGGGGTTTGTTCAGCTGATTTTAAGATGCTTGCCTAAGCTTATGCATGTGTGCTGGGTGCTTTTTATTCGACAACTGATTTAGCGTAGTTTACTGCTTTTGGATTCAAAGAGCTGCTAAACATGATGTTTTTTCAGTAAAATAATGGACTGGAAGATTCAGCCACTATAAATAGCCATGAGTTGGAAGAAATTTGTGGATAAAAGAGACGCAGCCCTCTCTTTTCCCTCATTATATTTGTTTGTTAAAGAAGATGCCATATTTTCAGTTTAAAACTTGCCGTTTATGGCTTAATTCAGTTCCAAACTAGACAACAAGTATGTTAACGTCACTTCGCGTCGCCTGACAGGGATATGATTTTGACGTGAAGAAGATAGGTGAGAGGTGGTGGACTCTGTAAATCCTGATTGTCACATGTTGTGTCTTTATTCTGTGTATTTCCTGCATGGACATAGGCATGCTACAGAATCCTGTAGATTATTTTTATTGCCTTCATGGCTTAAACTTCTACTTTAGTTCGTATGCTTTAATGATATATAGAACTCATTTAAATAAAAATGGAAATGCAAGTTCACTCAAAGTATGCCAAGCACAAAACAACTGCCAAAAGAGCATGTTATTGAACTCTCTGAAGGAAATCATCTTTCCTTTAAAATGCCTTCTCTTTTCCTTCCTTGTACTGTAGACTTATTAATAAAGGAAAAAATTAGCTTATGAAGTCCGAGAAGTAGAACTTAACGCTCTCACCATGAAGGGCAAAACCAGATGAGCCACTGATTAATATGTTCTCGATGGAGCGAATGTTTGAAATTCCAATTTCTATTTGGTCAGTGATCAATTAGAAGAATTTTTCCGTCCAACCTTCCCAACAAGAAAAACCATCTTAGGGGGTGCAGAAGCAGCCAATTGTTTCCATGCCAATCTCTCTCCAAAGAAACTCTAGTCCAATTACAGATATTTATTACTCCCAAAAGAGTTTGAATTAGTTGATGGAGAGGACTAAATTATAAACCCCTGAATGCAGGAGAACATAAAGCAACTAATGAAAAAAACCACCAATTAGAAAGCAAGAGTCATGCTAGCCCTTGCCCTCCCTCAATTTAAGGGTTTGAAACTTCTGAAGTCTGAAAACAGTAGGAGCCAGTGGGTAGGGGGCAACATATTGTAAATTGGGAGGCAACATGTGTATTGCCTTTGTGCTTTGAGGTGCCTGTTTTTCTGCTTGATTTTGCACTAAACTCTTTACTGGATTCTTTCTTTTCTTTTTGAAGTGGCTTTGCTACTGACAATATCATAAAAGTACTCCAAGGAGAACACATTGGTACCCTCTTTCATCGAGATGCACACAAATGGGCCCCACATGGAGAAGTTGATGTACGTGAGATGGCAGTTGCAGCAAGAGAATGTTCCAGACGACTTCAGGTACAGAAACGCTTTTTTCCTGATTATTCTGATTTATATGTATAAATTTTTCTTCTAGAAAAAATCAGTATAATTGTTCATCACCTGTCCACCTTTTGCTTATATTATGTCTTCATCTTTATATTTATTAATAAAATCTTTGTTTAATATCACGAAAAAGGGTATAATTTTTATGAATAATTGCAGAAAACTTTCCTTTGCAGTCCTTGTCTTCACAAGAAAGGAGTAAAATTTTGCTGGATATAGCTGATGCACTGGAAGCAAATGAAAAAGTGATTTTAACTGAAAATGCAGCTGATGTTGCTACTGCCCAACAGGCTGGATATGAGAAATCATTGGTATCTCGGCTGGCACTAAAACAGGGGAAGGCAAGACACTGAAGTTTGTCATGTTGGATAATTTTTCTGTTAATTATTGTTTGTACCTTTTGATTTCTTGTCCCGGCTTTATTCACTTGAAACATTTATTTTGCGTAACATTCTCATAACATGGTGCCTCTCTTTCTTTCTCACAGTGCTGATCTACATGATTTTTATAGGTTTCAAGTCTTGCAAACTCAATTCGAGTGCTCGCAAATATGGAAGAGCCAATCGGTCATGTTTCGAGGAGAACTGAGGTAGTGAAAGGGTGGCAAAGGATACAGGAAAATTTATACCAAATCGAAAAGTTGGATATATATTAAACAATTACTTGAGATTACTTTCATGTATATGGAATAAACTCCCTTGTCCTTTTGTAGTGCAGTTCAAAATATATTTGCTAAAATTGAAATTTTCAACTTTTATGCCCTGGCTTAAGAAGCAAACTTTAGATCAGCTACTTGACAAACATTAAAAGATTCACATAATTTCTAGTAGTGCTTTTTTTCTTAAAAAATTTTTTTTACTCTTTGAAAAAGATTCCTTCAGAATTTTGCACATATTATCTTTTAGCTCATGCTTGTAGGTTGTGATGTCTTTTGTTGATTAATGTTGCATCCAGCTTGCAGATGGATTCATATTAGAGAAGACATCATCTTCCTTGGGTGTTCTCCTGATTATTTTTGAATCACGACCTGATGCACTAGTACAGGTAAATGGTCAGAAAAATTGAAGTGGATGAGTTGCTTCTGTCTCATCATGCATATGGTAGACTACAGTCAGGGATAGACTCAGAATTTTATCATTGTGGGGTCCAAATTCCATTAATAAATTCACAATGTACAAAAATAAATCTGACAAATTAATGGATATTTAATATAAATAAAGATATCGATAAAAATGAAAATGAACTAAATGAATAGCTTTTTATTGTATAGTCCCAAGACGTCTATCAAAGCGGATCTCAACTTTTTTTCTATCATGGAATTCATATATGATTGAATTTGTGCTAAATTTTGTGGCAATTTATTTTTCTATGTACACAATCAAAGAGTCTGTGAGAAAATTATCTTTCATCTTATTGCGAAGTCTAGTTTTAACAACATTCATAGCTGAGAAAACACATTTTGTATGCAGCAGAAACTGGAAGTGTAGGCACAAGTTAATCGATAATCAATAACATAGAATACAGAACAGTTAATCGAGTCACAAGAATAACTTGATTAGGTTTCCTTTGCTTGTAATTTTGTTCTTCAACACAAAAAATCAATGTATATTGAAGAGATTGCCGACTAATGTATATACTTATATCGTTCTCTGTTGCTTGCAAATTGCAATGGTTTAAGCATTGCAAACAAATTAGGACTCTTTATGTTACTTTATTTAGAATTTAGGCATATTAGGAAAATCAATATTTTTTAATCAAGATTGCGATTGTTGGATTGGTGAAAGAGTTCTTTTATTATTTTATAAAGATTTTGTTAAACTTTTAAATGCAATATTATTTTATGACAACAAGAAAATTTTATAATGGCAACAAAATTATTTTACTAAGCAAGAAAATAACATTTACATTCTTAATTGGTTTTGTGCCCATTTATCACTTCAAGCTGCAAGATTTGTCATTTGGTGGGGGGCCAATGCACAGTGTAGCCGGGTCTTATTTTAAGGTGTTGTACACTCTACCTAGGAGTTATGCAAAGTATGGGGGTCATGGCCCACCTAGGCCTCTGTTAATTTCCGTCCCTGACTACAGTTATACACTTATACTTCTCCTTTACTAAAATGAATCTGAGGTCGGATTTTCATTTTCATATGCTTGGTAGAATATTTGCATCAAGTCTAGTGATTGAATTTTTGTGTGCCTTTCTTGTACTGGACTTTTGAAGTGTTATTGTGATTGTTCTCCTTCACCTCATATATGGCAGTTGGTAGCTTTGGTGCATCTATATGCTTGAGTGGACTATTATGTGGTCGGATTCACTAAGTTTTCTTTTTTTATTTTTCCTCCTTTTTTCCTCGTTTTCCCCTTTTGTGATCAGTTGAACATATATTCATAATATCTCATATTTTTGCCTGGGTGATATGCTATGCAATGATATTGAGTTTCTTTTATGTTCGACAATAGATCTACATTTGATTTAAAAAAGGGTGGCTTTGCATGGTCTGATGTATACAACCTTATTTCTGTGACTTGAACTTTTGATGCTCAGGTCACAATTGAGCCATCTTACCACTGGCAAAACCCACCCTCATCTCCATTAAATTTTATCTATGTTAATGTTTCGAGATGGAAGGTTTGAAGGTGGAGAACATTATATTCATATGCCAAATAGGCTGGTTAAATGTACAAGAAAAGGAAGTTAAAGATTATGTACTCTGAGTTTTTATAGTATTATAATCATTATGCTAAATCTAATGCAAGGAATGGAGAGAAGAATATCTAAGAAATTGGTAAGTTATAAGAAAGTAAAATTTATAGGACTACTAAAAGGCAGATTCTACTATTTACAAGACAGTATACTGGACAACTTGGAAACAAGATGTTCATTAAATGAGTGTAGGTGCAATGAAAATGTTGTGGTGGGCATTTGGTAAGACCAAAAAAAAAAGGAACATAATTCAATCAATTATATTTGTGAGACGGTAGGTAGCACCAGTGGAAGATAGTAAGGAGAAAGTCGGTTTATATTATTTGGAGCAAAGATTAATAGGTGCACTAGAGGTAATCCTGGGGAGAGGAGAGACCCAAATTTATATCGAGTGAGGTTATTAATAATGACGTGGAGCTTTAAAGGCTTGTAGGTTCCATATATTAAAAAAGTGGTGCCTCACTATGTAGGTACCTTTTACAAATTTACAGTTTCAGCTTTTCCTTGGAGAAGACAGGCATCTACTGCTTTTGATTTGTTTTCAGAGTAGTGTCTTGTTAATTTGCTGCGAATGTTATCATGTTTGACAAACTCACAAGCTGCTTTAGGTGATCCAATAGAATTATAAGTCATTCAGCATTTGCTTGTCTTTGAATTATATTGTTTCACTGATGATTGAAGCCTTTGGAATTTTATGTAATTGGAATAGATAGCTTCACTAGCTATCCGAAGTGGGAATGGGCTCCTCTTGAAAGGGGGGAAGGAGGCCAAACGATCCAATGCAGTCTTGCACAAGGTTTTTTTCTCTCGGATTAATTCCTGTTCTTGATTATGTTGACTTGACTTGTAACATTTCTCTACAGTATCGTATCTTTCACGGGTTAGGTTTTGCTCTTGACTACATACTTCCTTTTATTTTCAGGTTATTACTTCAGTCATCCCAGAAAATGTTGGTGGGGGACTTATTGGACTTGTTACTTCCAGGGAAGAGATCCCTGAATTGCTTAAGGTGGCTTGAACAGAGTATTTTGACTGTTATTTTATAGCATTTTGGTGTACTAATGATGGCCCATATAAACCATAAGTGGTTACTCATCATTTACATTTCTGCTCCAGCTTGATGATGTGATCGATCTTGTGATTCCAAGAGGGAGCAATAAACTTGTTTCGCAAATCAAAGCTTCTACAAAAATTCCAGTTCTAGGTCATGCTGGTAAGATAAACATATTATCGGAATGATAGTTTTTCGCATACAGTTGCCTTATTAAAGCTGTTGTCTTTGCTTCCCAGATGGAATTTGCCATGTTTATGTTGACAAGTCTGCTAATATTGACATGGCAAGGCGCATTGTTTTGGATGCCAAAACGGATTATCCAGCAGCCTGCAATGCCATGGTAATGTATTTCTTGACTTTTTTTGTACTGTAATCTGATATCTTATGATACTCTTACTTAGGGTCATGATAAGTGCCAATTTTTCTCATGTCTGCTAATTCATTGCTAATTTATGCCTTACAAGAGTAAATTGTGTTGTTCTTTTTGCTGTTTCCAGGAAACACTTCTTGTTCACAAGGACTTTATGCAAGATGGTGGTCTTAATGAGCTTATTGTGGAACTTCAAATTAAAGGCCAGGCTTTTTTTTCATACAACTTTTATTTCTACCTCTAACTAATAGACCCAACACCCCCCTTCCCCTTTCTTGTTAATACGGCCTCAACCCCAGGTACATGCTACTACAAGCCTACAACTAATACCACCTGTAATCCTATAGTTTCCTGTTTTGAACTGGACCATAAGATTGCAAAATACAAAATGAACTGAAGATCCTCTATCTGTAATACTTGTGGTGCAGCAAAAAATTTAAATTAACAAAAGGATTGAGTTCGGTAAGAATAATGTTCCACTCTGAACTCCAAAAAATGGTCTTCTATCACCACTTCTCTTGTAATGTTTGGAAAATATTTTTTGCCGTTGATAACAAGGTTGTTGTGTGTCCCCATTAAGCAAGTAAGCATATTTTGTTCACATCATCTTCCAATCGGAACCATAGCTATTAGTATCGTAGGAAACGTAATACGTATCGTGCGATACGTCACGATACACTTGAAAAACGAAACGTATTGTGTCTCTGTATCGTTTTTGCACCGTATCGTACGATACAAGATACGATACAATATGTCCGATACATACAATACGTGAAGATTTTTTTTTTTTTTTATTTATTGGTTTTTTGGGGCTGAGATAACATCATTTTATCCATGACTTATTTTTAATTACTAACGTCATTTCAGTGGTTATGGTTTAAAAATAAAAAATAAAGTCTCTTGTTAATGTTGTTCAATTAAATTCAAAATTCCTGATTAATATCATGGTTATTCAAGCAGTTGATATTAGAAGTTGGAATTAGAGATTTTTGTATTTTGATATTACTGAACTATGTTGGGAACTTGAATAAGTGGTAGAATATTAATGAAATGCAATATTATTATGAGTCTATGATTTTTTTACAAAAGTGTATATATATATATATATATATATTTATATTACTTGTTTCTTACGATACATTATTTTGAAAAATGATACGGCTTCCGATACGCGATTTGACAACTATGATTTGGACCTAAAACCAGAGCTAAGTGCTTCTCGCAAGCCCGTTCCTTTTCTGCATACTCTTTCTATTCTATACATGGAGTGAGCATAAATCATGGCATTGAGCTCTTGATAAATTTTCACCCTCTTTCAAATGGTATTTGTGCTCTGGACACCATTGATTTTCCTATTTTTTCTTTTTTCTTTTTAGTTTCAGTCTAATCTTGTCTGTTTGTCATTTTTATATCCTGTGAGTTTCGGTTAATCTTTTAGAAAGTTATGGTTAGATCGTCGAAATTTTATTCAATATTTCGATGCCTCAATAGTTATTTTATGGATATTGGTACTTCAATTGGCTGACAGTTACTGAGGAAATGCGAACGTGTTGGTGGTTTAAGTATTGAAACAAGCATCCCTTAGGCTTGCATTATATTCCAATAATTTCTTAAACCTTCTCTTGGTACTTTTCAAGGAGAAGTTTAAATAAAATGGATAATACAAACTTCAAGAGCTCAACTCAAAGAGGATATCCTAGCTTCAATGCTTTAGCATGTTTTTCACAAGAAATTGGACTACATTGAAAGACAATTTGTGTTTCCTGGTTGAAAGAAAAGCTCTAGCAATTCAAACTATGGTATACATTCCAATGTAGGTAATCTTCATACGCCGCAGCCCTATGTTTAACTTTGAGAATAAGCAGCAGCTTTCTATCTGCTATCGCAAACCTTAGCAATCTGTTCCTTAGGTAACATTGATTGGGCTTAGAAGTTTGGGAATTAAGTAAATGTTGACCTGTGAATAAATTGTTTCCACCTTAAGTGTCTGAAGAACAATAGACTACTATATATGTTGCAGGTGTTACCATTTTTGGTGGGCCAAGGTTGCGCTCCTTGGTGAATATTCCAGAGGCACAGTCATTTCATCATGAATACGGTTCACTGGCTTGCACTGTGGAAATTGTGGATGATCTGTATGCTGCCATTGATCATATACATCGGCATGGAAGGCATGTTACCTTTCCTCATTTCTCACTTCCTCTTATATATCTGTCTGTATGTGTATGTATATATCTCCCTGTGCGTGTGGGTGTGCACGGGTGCAGTTTTTCTGTAAAAGATGCATAAAGAGATTGAGTCGTTTCCTTGTATTGGCAGTGCACATACTGATTGCATTATAACAGAAGACCATGAAGTTGCAGAAGTCTTTTTACGTCAAGTTGATAGGTATGGTTGCTTCTTAACTGCCTTGTTTTTTTTTTTTCTAGTTTCAAGCGTTGTACTATATAATGTTTGGCTATTGTATATTAAATTTGTGATTACATATCCTTTCATGTTAGAACACCTACGGGATCCAACTTACTGCTATTATGACACATCTGACCCTGCTTGTAAAACGTGTATTTCAACTAAAAAGTACTAGTGCATCTGCGGCTTTAGTATAATTTATCTTCTTTGGCAGTGCTGCTGTATTCCACAATGCAAGTACAAGATTCAGTGACGGATTTCGTTTTGGACTAGGTGCAGAGGTATTGTATCGTTAACTAGTTCATTTGGAACAACACTTGGTATCTTAAGTTTCTTACTCTCATACTGATTGCTATTGACTGGTCAGGTTGGGATTAGTACTAGTAGGATTCATGCTCGTGGTCCAGTAGGAGTTGAGGGATTGCTAACAACACGATGGTATGCATTTGCTATTTGATTTTCCTTGGTGTACCATGTACTTTTGATGACTTTTGTGTTACACATTTAAGCATAGGACGCCATCAATATCAACACATCAACAGCATTTTAAGTAAATTGTCAATTGATAAATATTAAATATGTTGAAACCCTTTTATTAACTTATACATTCTGCTGAGAATTGGAAGTCCTAGAGTACACTGATGCAGTGTGCCTGGGACAAAGCGTACTCTTCACATTACTTTGACCAATTTACTTGTAAATTGGTCAACTAACACTTGGATGCCTCAAGGACTGTCATACTATCATCACCAAGGATTTTGGAGAGCTAGATTTTACATGCCAGTTTTTTTTTAAAATCCACAGCAGCAAGAGGTAAGTTTTTTTCCTTTGATTAGTAAATAGAGAAATCAAAGAGAAAACTGAGAGAGATACGAGTTTAACAGGAGACTAAGAAAAAGGAGGTTATTTGTTTTGTTTGCAGAGCTGTTGATCCGTCTATATTGTTTGCTGTATGGGGTTCTAATTTAAGGTTTTGTTAAAAACATGGCAAATGAAAGGGAGAGGCAACTCATTTGAAGAATGATTTTAAAAACTCAATGATAAGAATATTTTGCTGTAATCTGATTATGATAACATTAACAATTCTTATTTGGAGCATTTTTATTGCTTGTATTGTCATGGAAAGTAAATAGTGATTTAATTATATGGCCTATAGAAGGACATTCCCAGCATTCCATTTCGTTTCCTTCCCTTTTTTACAAGAAAAAAAAATCATCCTATTTGAAGTACGTTCCATCGTTATTGTTTGGCATTTTGCCCTCAACTATCGTTGTTCGTATAACGCAGGATTGCAAGAGGAAGTGGGCAAGTGGTGGATGGTGATAAAGGGGTTGTTTACACTCACAAAGATCTCAGTTTACAGGCTCAAACCCATGCCAATGGAACCGTTTGACAATCCTCTACACAACACAAAATAAGTTTTGTTGATTGTGTCAACCTTGGCAGGGGTTGTCATGTTAGAACTACAGAATTCTCAAGAGTCTTAGTGAATTGGTTGGGACAGGTGAATGGTTCGTCGAATTCAAGGAGACAAAGGCGTAATGTAACATTCTTGTTATTAATCCTACACATATTGTATCGTAATCTTGAACAAGTTTAATATTCGTTTTCAGATTGTAGCACTAATAAACTGTACCGAGGGCCTAGCAGAGAGCTTCTAGTAATCATATTTAAATTTCAAATTGGGCAATGTAACCGTTTAATTCAAGCGCAAGTTCAATAAATCTCTACTTTTTGTTCATCGTATTGTTTTGCTCCGAGGGTGAGTGTGTTTTTTTTATTATAGGGTATTAAAGTTGCATCGATTATTCTCTTGAATTCTGAACTGACCACCATATCTCGAACTAGTTTAAAAATATATCCTCTAAAGAACAAAAGTGATTGACCTTTAATGGATGTAAAAAATATTGAACTTGACACTTCTTCCTTGTATGTGAGCGAACTTGACTATTAGACCACCCTAAAGGTTCTGAGGGTGAGTGTTTGTGTGTGATTTTCATAAAATTTCCACTCCCCGGTGTTCATGAATCTATCAGACTATTACTTCTCTGTTTATAATTAGCTTGTGCGAGGGTCATTGTTTGGCATGAGCATTGGCAGCTTAATAGGAATTCAAATTTCTCCCAATACTTCTTTCATCTTTTTTTTTCATCGGTACATCTTCCACCATGTATTACTTAGGCATCCATTTAAGTCCAGTGAGTCCCAATTGTTGCCAACAAAGAAACAACAGAGCAGTCTTCACTATAACACCACAGGTCAAATTGCTAACCAGGCAAAGAATACAAATGTCAAAAAGGCTCGAGTCCCTTGCCTCATTGACAGTAGGGGAGATGCTGCCACAATCTATGGATTGAACGTTGAATATGGCTTTGCACAAACATGTCACCGATGACATATATCCGCAAGAAGTAATCTTTCCATGTACAAAACCGCCTACCTAAAAATGAAGGTAACAACTAACAAGTCCAAACCTACTCGATGCAAAAAAAAAAAAAAAAACCTCTGAAACTAGAACTGAAAACTACTTCCAGCATGAAGAACAACGTTCCAATTATCCATTATGGTCCTGCGTAAGAACTAAACATTGCAGGAGTTCAACAATCTCCTCCAAGGAGTTCTCTCATTCAAGGGATTTCCTACATGACACAGTATAAATATTTCATACCATACAAAGTAGCATACCAAGAAAGATACCACTAGAACAATGCAAAAAAAAAATGTCATGAAGAAAAATCTGGTTCATGGAATAAAAATTCCACCAATTTTGTTTCACCAGTCTAAAATTTTTAAGCCGCTATAAACTTCTTGAGGTTCTTCAACCAGATCAAGTATTCTCTGCTGTCTTTGTTGATCATATATTCGTGCAAGTAATTGGTCGTGCTGGGCTTGATTCCCCTGATCTCAAGATACTTGTGAAATGCCTTCTGCAAATTCTCATCCAAATCCCTAAAAGAAAATTGAAAAGAATTGACATTTATATGCTACGTAATTAAATTAAGTACCAATATAGGTCCTAAAACATGTGTGGTTAAAATGAAGACTTACGAGAAATCAGGTCCTTCGTAGGCAATTTGATCTTCAGCATTAGGATCCTTAACGGACAAACTGTCAATTGAAATCTCATCAGGGTAAGCGGTACAACCAAACTCCAAACAGGGTCCATCCTTCTTGGAAACCCTTACAACAAGTGGAGTGCTAGATTGCATGCCCCTTTCAGTGTCATCATTGTTATCGCCATCGTCATCATTTTCCTCGCCCGTAATAAGGTCAGGCATGTGAACTTCAACATTAATAGTTTCACCCTGATATTCTCTTGTTAGAGATATGGTTTGTTGCCCAGTGTTATCTTGAAGTTTGAAAGGGAATCCCTCCGGAGCCTCTTCAACCTACAAAAATATGAAACGATTACCATTATGATACAACTTTCCAAGGAAGCACATGTCACCCTGTCAAATAAAAACATGAGGTCTAATAATAGCAATGATAAAATGAAGGAGATCTTAAAAGAATTTTGTATATCCAAACAGGTTCCAGTTTTAATAACCAACGAGTTGCACTGGATTAACAAAATCATTGAAAAAGGTAATGTCCAGAAAACAAAATAATGGACACTAGCACAATGTTTTTGAACATCTGAAACAACATAAAAACATCAACTAAGAACAGTAGTATCACATTACTAAAAGGTCCTCTACTAAATTTAACAGCTGTTTACAACTTGAAGTTTTCCATTCGGCACTACGGTAAGGACCCAATCTTCACACACAGTTATGTGTATATAGATGCGTGTATACAAAGTTCTATATATTTGATATATATACGCACATGTATCAGCAGTTTATGTGCTTATAAACAATTGTACTACCCACACATACATTCTTATCAATTAATTTATATGTGTGGCACTGTAAGACAGAGGAAGATTTTTCATTAAAAAATATAATGTTTTTGTTGTTGTCCAATTCAAATTAGAACATGAGTGGACAAAAAAAAGGGTCCCAAAATCTAACAATGCTGAATAAAAATTTGAGATCAACAGGATTAGATATGCTGGTCATTTCCAGAATGTTCACCAGTTGTTCAATTTCAGCCAAGAAACGATCAACTTGAAGCAAATGTGCAAGTATGTATGTTCATTCTAGTATTGTTGTAAATATGAATACTTAAAAACCTTTACCTCACAAAAAGACTCATGGACAAAACCCCAAAAAAGGCCGCTGATTAAAGAGATGATTTTATGGGCTTTTTTTCCAATTTTTTGGAGTTTTGTCACAGTCCCACTCCCACGTAACTTTTAAGTTTATTATATTCATAAAATATTATTAGTGACCTAAAAATTTTTGAAATTTATATTTTGAAAATTCCAACTTTTATAGTTTTTTAAAGAACCCCAAACGATTTTGGAGAGTTTTTTTTCATTCCGACTGTTTTGTAAAGCTTTCAAATTGCAACTTTTCACCTAAAAAATATCAGCTTCAAACATGGCCATTGTTAGACTAAAATACGCGCCACAAACTCATATCTCATACTCACGATAATTGCAGAAGCAATAATACTCTCAAAAACAAAATTACCTTCACATTACTTGTGATCATATTAAAATAAACAAAAAATCAAATACTTATCAATGTTAAATATGCAAGCGAAAGATATATGTAGAAACACACAATTGGTATATGTATAAAAGAAAAAGAAAATTAAGATTATCATTTTGGAAGCTATGTCCAGCCTTAGACAATTGCTTGGTCGTCTGAAAATAATCTATTATAATTTCAAGGAAAAAAAAAACTATTCAAACGAAGATGAACTAAAAAAGGTAAAAGAATCTAAAGGTGAAAACACTGACCTGATCATGATCATCAGATTCTTCGGCGCATTTGATCTCCGATTCGATGACTCGGAGGAGAGACTCATCAGAACTCGGCTTCTTGGTAGAATAGTGCAAAACCGGCGGAAATGAACTTTGAAAGAGCTTCCCAGAGATGTCGCTGTGCTTAACGGCGGCGAACAGAGCAGCGCACTGGTGGCTATATCTTTGAAACCCGATAGCTCGAATCGTCAGAGGTGTAAGTTGTGAGGCAGACCTGCGAAGAATTGAACTGAGAGCCATTCCGATATCGACCGAGAGAGAGAGAGAGAGGGTTTGGGGTTTGGTCTCAGAATCTGGGTTTTAGGGTTTTTAGGGTTTAGGGAGGCAGCATTTGGATTTTATATGGCGGTTCTGGGTTTTAGGGTATTATCTAGTGTGTTCTGAGTTCCCTTGCATGTGGCCCACAAACTTTTTATTTTATTTTATGTATTTATTTTTATTTTGGGGACCTTTTTTGCCTTTTTTTTTTTTCAAAGTATAATTTGACCTCTTGTTTGATTTTTTAGTTTTATTCTAATAGATAGTACAATTATATACTAATTATAATTTTTATTTTTAATTTTATTTCAATAAATGACATAATATAATATAAATTTTAGTTATAAAATTCATGTTTTATTATGAATGATTTAGATCTCTTGTTTGATTTTTTTGTTTTATTTCAATAAATAGTATAATTGTATACTAATTATGATTCTTTAAGAAAAAATTAAATTTATATTTTTAATTTTATTTCAATAAATAATACAATAGAACATAAATTTTGATGGTAAAATTAAAAAGAGCAATACTATTGGGACATAATAAATTGTCACCAATGATATGATAATGAATTCATTAATGTTATAATATGACTCATCATTAAATACATTTAGCTATCATTTTATTGGTGACAACTCGTTATATCCCCAAGTTATGTTCTTTAATTATGTTCCAATATCATTAGTGTATTTAAAATGTTTGATATTCTATTTTTGATTAAAATATTTTTGGTTTAGGTATAATATTTTAAATTTGATAGGTCTAAATATTATATATATACAAACTTCAAAGGATTTGAGTATAATTTATTAACGAATATTCAAATTGACGATAGGGATCTAAGTATTACACATGTATAAACTTAAAAGGGTCTATGCATAATATTTCAAATATTAAATTATTTTAGTAATTAAGTGACAAATCTTAGAGGATCTGAGTATAATTCTCCCTAATTCTTATTGATTTAATACAAAATCAATATAAAATTATAAATTATGAGTTTAACATGTTGGGTTAGGACCCTAGTTTAGTTGACCAGCTAATTCTTTTAGCAAAAAAAAACGATATAAATCTTAGTACATACAATATAAATACGATTATAATTAATTATACACCATTTATATACTAGTGAATGTAACTATTTTCGACCATTAGGCCTGAATTACATAAATTTAACACGAAATATCTCAAATATGACGCGAATCCTCCATGATATATTGGTTATCAATTCTAAATATATGTATCAAGTTTACTATAAATTTTTGGACATTGTGTTGGTAGGGCTATTATAAGCAGTGGTTTCACATATTTTGGGGCAATGTTACTTGGACATAATTTAGGGATCTAATTAATTGCAGTTGTTAGTTAATTAGCTCT
The DNA here is from genome assembly GCA_963454935.2 of Ilex paraguariensis. Lineage (NCBI taxonomy): Eukaryota > Viridiplantae > Streptophyta > Magnoliopsida > Aquifoliales > Aquifoliaceae > Ilex > Ilex paraguariensis. Next base: position 694,734 of record CAUOFW020000725.1, on the reverse strand, counting down.
TCGGGTTAAGCCCCAGATTATATCTAAATAGAATTGTTTCAAAATATGTCAAACCATTGCTTATTGCAATCTTACCGACACAATGTCCAAAAAGTTAGAGAATAAATTAGAACTATCATTACAGGTATGAAGTTCCCTCTCAAGTTTATCCTAGGGAGTTGAATCGACCAGTTTATTGGTAGCGGTCGATCAATAACTAGGAAGTACAAAAACTTCGTTAGAGGTCGAAGTGGCGGTGTCGGACCCTCTCTCTCATTCATTTTCCTGTTCCTTGTTAGGTATAATCTATTATACATTAACCCACTATCCAATTTGGTATTAGCCCTTTAATTATAACATATTAACCCACTATCTAATATGATATTAGTTAATTACCCAATTATAAGAAATTAACAAATTGTTCAATGTTTATTAGGTCATATTATTAATGTTTTTATATAATATTATTTTAATTAATCATATCCTTATCATACCCGTATTATATATTATAAAACTTTATAATATTTTCATTTTCGTATTATATCAAATACGAAATCCGTATTCATATCCGTACTTCTTATTGAAAAAAAAAACTTGATAACATTGCTCATTCATGTAATATCTTGCTCATTAAAGCTAAAGAATTTAGGTAGAGTGATATTAGATTATGTTAGGCCGCTTAGCTAGAAACTTAAATTTCAAGTCAAGTAATCATGACAGAACATGTGAACTTATGGAGATTTGATTGCCATTAGAGACATTATTATAAGATTTGGACTTATGTTCTTTAAAGACGTTTGATTAGCACCGTCACTTAAGGAAAGTACCCCAATTATCATTAGAAATTATTATTTTAAATATATATTGACAATAGTAATGTTCGTTACAATTCGAGTACCGTAATTATTGATATTATTAATGCTTTGAATGATACGTAGTTGGATCGGGCGTTACAAGTACTTTCATGTGTTTTAATTTCTCTAGCAGACAATATTCAAATTCATTATATATTGCCCACTAAATGTAATTCGTTTGTCTCTTTAACTCAATTGAACATCACCTCACAAAACATATATATAAAAGTAATCTCGATCTTGGAATTTGAACTTTTTTCAACCCAATCATAGATGAATTCTTACCTTACACTAGCTCAAGTTGCAACGGTCGTAAATAGGTTTGAACTCATAACCACCGGAAGAAGGTGAATTTTTTCAGTGCTATGCACGTGTGCATGAAAGGAAAAAAAGATTAATCAGATGATGCTGAAGAAGTAGATGAATGTTTAGCAAGATTAGTTTTATTAAGAAACAAGATGACGACTATATATGGATATGGAGGGTGAAAAACATTTAATAGAGTTTTTAATTGTAGGAGAAATATTTTTTTGAATGTAATTACTATTTTCAAATAATTACGGCGGGATCCCTAAAGACAGAGTTATTGTATCTCATTAATATTTTAATTGTCCTCAATGTAATAATATTTTAAAAAATCAAAAAATATCTCCATAAGTAGAATTTGAATGTGATGTTATTAATATTGTCTAAAAAAAGGATTAAGAAAAAATAAATATAATAATTATGAAAAGAAAACAAAGATTACTTATACAAGTTTACAATGACCAAAAAAAAAAAAACTAACTGCTTGCTTTAAACTTTTTAAATTGTTTTAAGTACCTATTTTTTGGATTTGACATAATTATTACAAAAAAATTCTTATGAAAGTCGAACTTAAATATAGTTTTCTTTGTAAATTTTAAATAATTGTCTTACCCTTTTTTTAGTCTTTTTGGTAGGTCAAAAAAATATAAGGGACAACCAGATGTGAAATCCACATGACAATAGCAATTCTTACTCCTCTTTTTTTTTTTTGTAGAGGTTTAGACGAGAATAACAGGAAGACATTTTTAAAGATGATGTAAATCATACTAGAGAGTAAATATTGGATATAACCGTTACATCATTTTAATAATGCTGACATGATATAACTATTCAATAAGAAAAAAATAAAATAAAATATGACCCACCTTCCTATCACATAGATGATTATCTATGACATAATTGGATAGTTCTCAAATAGAGATGATATTTGCTAGATTTTTAAAAATAAATAAAGCCTTTTTTTATTCTAGAATAGAATAGGATACAAATAAGAGTCCAATTACTCTCTTCCATCGAAAATAAAACATAATAATATTATTGAATATATAAGTAAAAATTCATTCAATAAACATCCTTGATTTCATAGAAATTGAGGGCAATAGAATTTTTTGGGTTATGAATTTTAATATGGTCTATTTATTAATTTGTTTATCTATTAATAAATTATTAAATCACGTGACGCGACTGAATACACCTATTATATTTTAAGGGGAATGTTCTGAAAACCATGAGGATTCACCCCCCCAACGCCGTCCCGTCTTGGGAAAATTGAGAGAGAGAGTGAGTGCTTGTGTACGTGCGTGTGTTTTGAAGGGACAAAATAGTTGTGTATTTGTTGCTGACAGAGAGACGAGAGAGAGAGAGAGGGAGAGTGCGTGTGTATGTGTGTGTGTTTTGGAGGGACAGAATAGTTGTGTATTTGTTGTTGAGAGAGAGAGAGAGAGAGAGAGAGAGAGAGGGATGAAGAATTTGTTTGGGTGTCCATGGACGATGAGTGGGCTGGTACTGAGAATAGGACAGTGTATATTTGCTGCTGCTTCTATTGGGGTCATGGCCACTGCTTCTGGTTTCTCTACCACCTCTGCCTTCTGGTACCTCTCTCTCTCATTTATTTATTTTATTTGTTCTATTTACTGCTGCAAACATGTATTTTGTTTTTTATTTGTTTATTGGTCTGCCTACACAGATTTACCGCCGATATATCTTTCATATCTGGGTGTTTGGGTTCTTATTCTTTATTATAAGTGAGTGATTGGCTTTACCCTTTTGGCTTATTAGCTTGAAACAAATCACATTTCCTCTTCTTTGAATGGTGCTTTTGGATTTGTTTTAGTTTTGACATTTTATTTTTAAAAAAAACCAAAAGCTTTCACATTTGGTATCCACCATGAGATAATGTTGCTGAATTTGAGTCTGTTAGAGTGATTTCGATTCTCTTCACAGCATAAAACCAAATATGGTGATGCATCGTGATGGAATTAGCCATAGTTAAAGCGAAAGTATGGCTAATTCCATCACGATGCATTAACTATGGTTAAAGCAAAAAAGTAGTCACTTTCCTCTTTTTATGACTAGTTCGTTTCAGATTGCTTTATTCCTCGAATTTGTGTAATTCTTTTTCAACCCTTATACACCAATTACAATTGAAGATCCAGGAATTTTTTGGAATTGACAAAAAAAAAAACCTTGTACTACAGAGGAAAAAGTTAGAAAGACAGTTATAAGTATAGTGTTGGTGCGTGCAGCGCGCCACTAAGCTCTAAGCAAAGTGGGAAAATGAATTTTGACAGGGAGAAGTATGTGTACAGGACAGGTTTGAGTGATGGGTTCCGAATATTTAGTTGGAAACATGTGCTTTTCAAGGGATTCATTTCTTTTCAGATGTCTGCAACCTCTTACACTTAATTGCACTTTGTAAGTTGAGATGTTTTATTGTATCTCTTTCTTCTTAGTGTTGCTATGGCACAAACAAATGCCTAGGTCCTTAAACTGCTTTATTGAAATTTATAACCACCACAATGAGTTTTCATGTAGAATTACCTATAATGTTCCTATTAAGTTCACTTATTCTGCTAGTAAATCTTGTCCCTAGTGACATTCTTCTTCAGAAACAATCAAGGCATCTAGACCCTTGTTCCTGATTTCCTGAAGAGTGTTAGCTTCCCTCAAAGTACTGATAAAGTGTTAGAATGACTTATCTTAGAATTTGTGCAGTATGATATCATACCTTCTTTTTTTGAGGTTATATCCTTGATTTGTTTTCTTTATCACTGATTCTCGTAGCTCTTTTCAAAGCGATTATGGCCTTCTAACTCAATTTTCTGTCTTTACCTGGTCGTAATGCTGGAAAATTAAAATTATTTGTGAGCCAAGAAAAACTCTGCTTTGCATGTTCATATGATTTGGTGCTTGTTCAAAGGGGAGAGAGAGGGAGAGAGAGAGAGAGAGGCTGTACACTCCTGTGTTTTTACCTTGTAGGACCTTGAGCTATTGCTGGTCATTTGATGTTCTATGCTTTCGAATTTGTAGGGATCATCTTCTTTTTCGTTTTTCTCTCTCAGAGTGTCTTCTTTTTTGTCTATCAATATGTAGCTCCTATACCAAATTCCGTGTTCTGATTGCCATACACCTCTTGCTTCCAGCTATTTAATTGCATCAATGGGGCTTCAGATTTTGTGGAGTTTTGGACTTGCCTATGTTGAGATTCATGCTTTGAGGTTAAAGAGCGACCTGACAGATCATGCATTTCTCAGCCTGTTTATACTTGTTGGCGATTGGGTAAGTCATTCTTCTCTTAAGCTTCAATTACTCATAGTGTAATAAGCACATGCTGGAGCATAATGCCATTACCACAATAAGGACAAGACTGATGCAGAATCAACACTGCTACCTACTAGAGAAGCTAAAATGACTATTGTGAATGCAGATGCTTGCCCCATTATCTTGTGCACCCATGTTGCTCCCATGCTCATTACCTTTCTGATAGGGGTGAATAAGAATTGGATGAAGCTTGAACTAAAGATTAGGGTTTCAATAATTCTTTTAGTGCTTTTTTATAAATTCCATGTCCTAGGTTGTATTTATTTAAACAAATAAATTTATTTGATTAGGAGTGTTTCAGTAATTTTAGTAGTGTTTGGGTTTAATTAGGAAAATTATTTAGGTTTTAGTTAGAGACTAGGCTACACAAAATGATAAAGCCTCTCAATTTCCATTGGAGTGACTTCTATTCAGAATTTGGTTGATGTGTTTTTTTGGACCTAATACTTGCAAGAGATAGGTAAATCTCTTCTTTCTTCTTCTTCTTCGAATTTCTGTTCTTCTTCCCTTTCTCTATTTGCATCCCTCCCCTCTCTTGTGTCCGCCAGATTGCTGCAAATCACTCTGCAACTCTTTTATTCTTTTTGTTTATTTGGCCTCTTCCCTTTCGTAACATATTATTCTTATGGGTGGGAAAGGAGATTTAAGGGGAGGGAATAGCCCCACCTATTCTTATTCCTAAATCACACACCTTTCAACTTTTCAAGAAACTTTTACAATGCCAACTGAAATTTCCAAATGACTGGGAATTTGCTCTTGAGGAGAACCCATGGATAAATTGATGAAGCCTGGTGAAAATGATAAACTTGGCATTACGATCATTTGGCTACAAGAAAATTCCTGAAAACTTGAGAGTGTGCATTTTATTAGTTGAAAACTTCAAAAGGGTTTATTATATGAGAAAGGAAGGGCTATTTCCACCAGCCAAAATAGCTAGTAGTTCCACTGACTTATACATGAGAAAGGAATGGAAAAAAAGGCAATGGAGGGCTTTTGAAGAAGACATTTGACTGTTACCAAAGCATACTATTAAGATGAATCAATGAAATTTCTTACAAGATAAATTAATCTCTCAAAAGATGGCATGCTTATTGTTCTGATATTTTTCTAGGATTTTATGTTCATCGTCTTGAATTGCCATGTTTAGCTTGCTAAATTTTGCTCGGATGTTCCAGATATTCTGCTAACAGGCTTGTTACCTCTCTTCTCATGCTTCTATACATTGTATACAAAAATTAATGGTTTCATTATGGTTCTGATTCTTGGAGCTGGTTCTGATTCTTTTTATCTGAAATGAGATTCTTGTCTAGTGTGTGCCATTCTTTCGACGTGAATTTAGCCAATGGTTATGCTGACATTTATTTTCTAATGTAGGTGACAGCTACTCTATCATTTGCAGCTGTGTGCTCGTCGGCTGGGGTAGTGATTCTGTTTATGAGGGACACAAATATTTGCAGAATAGAGACCAGACTCTCCTGCTACATGTTCCTAATTTCCATAGCTTTGGCTTTCGGTGCATGGCTCCTCCTTGCCATATCTTCTCATGTCATGTTTTGGTTTTGTTGCCGTTATTTGAATGATTAGTTAAGTACTAGTTCTCCCACAAAGAGAAGCTTTCGTCACCAGCAAATAAGTGAGCCGAGGCAGAAAAGGAGTCTCAGGAAAGGCAAAAAAGTTGTGCTCAACTGAGGTTCGGCCTACTCTGAAACTCTCGCTTATCAAACCACCAATACACACACAACACATTATTCCCTCACAATGTAAATATTGTTGTTTCTAAAGCATATTCTATTTTTATAGGAAATTTGGAATTCTTTTCCACCTCTCATTAGCATCTTTTTGGGGTCATGTTTGGAGATTCATATTATGCTTCATTTTCTGCTGCATTCTAGCCCTTTTTCCTTTGATTTCATGATTTTATAAACCGATAGTAATAAATGAAAGTCAAGTACAGTCCATGATCTAATTCAGATGCCTAAACTGTTGCTAAGAAATATTTTAGTGTAATTTATTATGCTTCTACATCTACATGTCTGATATATAGAAAGAGTTGTCCAATGCACAAAGCTCCTGTCACTGCAGATTTTGGATGGGTGAGATGTATCCTCGACTTGAACCCATTGTCTTCAGGTCACAATAAAGCAACAATATGGTTCTAGTCGGTCAAATTAGTGCTCTTGTGAGTAGGCTTGCCAATGTCTAATCCAAATTCGATTAGTTGGATGTGGATTAATATTTTTTTACTGATAATTTGAATCCGAATTCACTATCTTATATTTCACGAATTCGAATTTTGATATGCCTATATTCAATCCAATTCAAATTATTTATATATTTTTATAACTTAAAATTTATGTGTAATTTGTTAAATTTTAGTTAATTAAGTTATTCGAATCGAATTTAGATTGTTAAAAGATTCAAATATGACCATGCAAATAAAATTTGTCGGATTATTGGATCGAATTTTCAAAAATCTGATTAGGGTCGGTCAAAATTCTAATTCAAACCCAATCCATTGACAGGCCTCCCAGTAAGACCGACCAATTCCGTCATCTCTTCCCTAAGACTACAAGAAGAGATTAGTAATTAGCTTTAACCCCCATAAGACTACAAGAGGAGATTAGTAATTAGCTTTAACCCCCATTTAAAAGAGATGATTCTTATAGCCGAACTCCAAAATTACAATCGATAATTGACTCAAAACCAGCTTTCTCCGGCGACAATTTATTGACAATAAGATTACACATTCCAAACCCAGTGGTCAGTCTCCAGACAATGACCTTTCAGCACTATGACTCATATTACTTCAGACTAGTCTGAGAAGGTAAGTCCCAAAATTTATCAAGTAGTTCTAAATTAGCCGAACACTTCTTAGTTGTCTTAATGTATAGAACTCGAAGTCTCAAACTATGTGTTTATTTAAAGACAATATGGAATATGATTGGTGACTGGGATAACTATGTGGAGAAGGTGGGTTATACAGTTGGGTGTTTCATGTCATTTCTTCATAACAATTACAGTGCCTCCGGCATCACTCTATTCGTGCTTCTGGGTAGACCATTTTGAGAGACCGGCAGATTTTGAAGAATTCATGTTTTATACTTTTAATTTGTTTGTAAATATTTTGGACTGTTATGGAAACTTCCATCAAATAATCAAAAAAAACTTGGGTTTAGGCCTCATATCATATTTAAAGAAGGCCCCAAATTGTTAGATATCATACATAATCCATATAAAAAATTAAATTCATAAATACTTTAAACCCTACAAAAAGGTCTTATAAAAATACAAGTCCAATAAAAAAAAATTTAGAAAAAATTTTATCCACACCTTCTCTAGTTAGGTCTGAATTCTGTCAATATGTAAAGTAACAATTTGATTATATATTTTTTGAAAATGTGAAAATTATCCTTTGTTATGTAAATAGACTAAAATACCCTCAACACTTTTCCCATTACATACAAGAAAAATTTCATCTACATCCCCTGTAGTTAAGTCTAAATTTAATGACACCCCTTCCCGATTCTAAAACTTCACTGCATATCCTTCTAATTATACTTTCAAATCAATGACATCTCTTTAACGGTAACTTTTGCCTCTACCAGTAGATAAAATAATGATTTGACTAAATATTTTGTGAAAATGACAAAATTACCTTTTGCTATATACTATTATTTATGTTCTAGCCAACTAGTAAGCTTGATTTTTATCATCATATTATCTCAATGAATTTTTATCATTTTAAAATGTTGCATGATAATGTTCTTATAATATTAGTGATCATATTATCACTTATTTGGTTACGTAATTGAATTTTTATATTTTTTATAGTTAAAAATAAATTTTCTATAATAAAAATTACAATCGATCAAGTCAATGTCAAAATTCTATCCATTTCTAACTTCTCTGCTATCGTCTGCCTCCACAATATCACGGACCGTTCTTCGCACGTCATTTTTCATATATAAAATTTAAATACTAATAAAATTTAATATTAATTAAATAAATTTGATGCTAATTTGAAACTTTCCATGAATCTGTTCTCCTCTGACATTGTCAGATTTCACCTATATAAATAACATTACAGGCCAGACCAACCAACCTATAAGCATAAGAAGAAAACAAATCCAACCATAACAGACAACCAAATCGCAACTACATTTGTGGAATGGCTCTCAACATTCCTCCAACGAAGCACTTAAAATCATCAAAAAGACATGTCTCAAAGCTCAAAAACGACGAAATGTCTCCTAAAAAAAAAAACACCAATCAATTGTAGTTTTGTATACAATTCTGAACAAAGCACGCACATTAGGAATGCAATTAGTGGTAGAATTTTACCTCGGATCACAACAGATGATTGACGTCGTGGTGGACTGAGTTAAGGGCCGAGTCGAAAATGGCGCAGGCGCTTCACCGTGTAGTGTGTGTGTGCGCGCGCGCACAGGTGTGTATATATGGAGAAGACGACCACCGACGAAAAGACCCGGTGGATTTCAATAATGAATTGGAGTTGGGTTTAAAAAATTAAAAGAAATGTTATTTTAACTTAATTTATTAATTTTAATTAATAACATTTAGTCATTTGATAGTGGATTTTAATTAATAATGAGTTTATTGTTAATTTAATAATAAAAAAAAATAATTAGTAATAAGCGAGGGTTTTTTTTAATTATTTATTAGTAATTGGAGAAGAGTCTAGCCCGAAATAAACAATACTACATTGGAAGGATTTGATCCTTTCACTCGGTCACCCCTATAAATAAATCCACAAGTCCTTTTACACATACCAACCAACTTTTGATCCAATAGTATTTCTTACACTTTATTTTTTTGAAATCAAGAATTCATGTTCTCCTCCCCTCTCCCTCCCAAAAAAAAAAAACATATTAAAAGGTTTTTTTTTTTTAAACTAGCACATATTGCAAGTTGGGAAAACAACAAAGAAACCACTAGGAATCTATGGTGATAAACTAAGAATGAGGACATTCTAGAGGCATATTCTTTGTTACGGCCTATTTTGGTCAACACAAAATTGGAATGAGGGGTGATAATTTTTGACCCGACTCAAACTTGTCATAAAATTTGTGGGTTACAATTAACTAGATCTCAACACGGATTTAAAAATGACTTGAACTGTTGACGTAAATAATAAACATATCGGATTAATTTAAACACTAATTGCTTGCTTTTATCGCAACAAACTCATTTAATTGGTATTTTATGAAAAAAGTATTTTGTTTTTATTTCTTAATTAGCGTTTTTAGAAATCCTATAGTAGATGAGTTTTTTTTTAACATGAGTTTGTGTGCATAAAGAAGAAGAAATTTTTTAGTCTACAGTGATCCTTTTTTTGTAAATATATATATCTTTAGGGATCCTATAAATGGAAGAGGTTTTGGTAGAGAGAAAATGGTCTCGAGGATTGGAATTTTGCTTAAAGAATTACGCAATAAAAAGACAAGTGTTAATTATATTTTGTGCCCCCTAATTATATCTTTTATTGTAATTAGTTCTCTATAGTTTCAAATATAGCCAATTTGTCCCCTCCAAGTTTCAAGCATATTAAATTGATTGACAATAGTGATTGAAATATGAAAGTATCATCATGCTCTCTATTTTGTATATTATTTTTTATATTTTTTTTCTTGAGATACCAATTTTTTTAATTTTGTTTTGGGAGGGGGACGGGAGAGGTGACTTTAACCCTTGACCTCAAAGAAAACAAATTTTTTTAAAAATAAAAAGTACCATTGAATCAAATACCATTGGTTAAGATATCAATTCTATCCCTAAAAATATGTATGCTCATCCCAACACCAATACACTGCACAACACCATGTTTGTCTTTACTTTCACTTTTGCCTCCACCTCCACCTCCGCCAAATACCAACGCATACATGTGCACACACGCACACTTTCTCTCTCTTTTTAGTGGTAATTGTGTATTTTTAGCAAATAAAGATTACATGAATTTTGTATGTCTGACTTGTGTCATTTTTATGATTTAATATTAACTGTTGGAATTAATTACAAAATAATCAAATTTAAAAGAGAATATTTATTGAAATTAAAATTGGAAGTGGTGACCGAGAAATTACCCAAAATTGAAAGGTGTATTTTTTAATGAACCCAAAAGATAAACAAGAAAAGTTAGTAACAATACATTTTGACACAATTAATTAAGAAAAAAAAAACTCAAAATTATATGGTCCAAATTCAACACGACTCGATTGTACCTCAAACCGAAACCTAATTGGTCACGCATGATTGACCTTGCTTTTGGACTTTCTCATATATAAAGAGAAACTCGGAGCATATGCACAATTTGCCTTGCCAAGGTTAACCCAACAATGCAAATGGATTTGGATTTAGATTAGCTTTTGGACATTCTATTTGGACTCCTTGCACGGCCCAGATCTTCATAAGCCAAAAACTCTTGGCAACCTCAACTGATGGGCCAAATTTTTTTGTTAAAGCCTTAAAACTTTTTGGGCTGGCCTAGGGTTCCATTTTGCACCAAATTGATATGAGCTGCTAGATTAGTAAACTCCATTGTCATCCAATGATTCACATCGATTTGGTGCACATAGTATTTTCATTTTCGGGTTTTCGGCATTTTACACCTTAAAATTTTTTTAATATTTTTATGTTATATTTTTAAATATTATATTTTTTATATTATATTTTCAATATGACATTTCTATTAATTTTTTCATCGGTATCAATAAATTGATTTTTGATAAAAAAAATAATATAAACTAATAGAAATGTGATATTATAATATTTTTGATATATTAAGGATTGAGTGTGTAATTCAGTATAAAGTAATTGGGATTTATAAACCGACGTCGTATTGGGAATCAAATCACAACCATATCTCTCATCTGTTTCAACACAAATCACTCCTCAAAAGCCTCTTGCCGCACACACACACACCAAAACCCTAATTCCCATCGTCTCCGAACTCCTCACAGCTCAATCACCAGCCATGGTGGTGGATCGCCCGGGCAAGCTACGATGGGGAGAGTTAGAAGAAGACGACGGCGAGGACTTCAACTTCCTTCTCCCACCGAAGCATGTCATCGGACCCGACGAGAATGGAATAAAAAGAGTGATAGAGTACAAATTCAACGATGAGGGCAACAAAGTCAAGATTACCACCATCACCCGGGTCCGAAAGCTCGCCAAGGCCCGGCTTAGCAAACGGGCCATCGAGCGTCGGGCATGGCCGAAATTCGGCGATGCGGTCCATGAGGATGTTGGGAGTAGGCTCACCATGGTTTCCACTGAGGAGATCTTGATTGAAAGACCTAGGGCCCCTGGTTTGTTTCTCTCTCTGGGTTTTTGTCTGTTGTTTAAATTGTGAAATATTTTATCTTTGTGGTGTTTTTGGATATGGATGTGCTTCTAATTTGATAAAGGTTGAATTTCTAGTTCCGGGTAATGTCTAATGCTTGAACAGATTGAAGGTTATTTCTGGAGTTTGTGGATATTTGTGTGATTAAAATTTGATAAAAGCTTGAATTTTTTGTTTTGGGTGATGCCTGGTGTTTGAACAGTTTTAAGGTTCTATCCAAGTGAAGGTTGGTCAGAGTTAGGAAGCTCTATTTGGTTAAATTGTTAGGCCATTCAAATTTAAAAAAGGGTAAAATATGGCTATTAGATCTTTAAAGAAGGGGTGACATCTCACCATTAAAGATTTGGGTATGGAATTGACTCTCTCTTGATTTGAGGAAAAAAATGAGTCTCTCATGATTTGATATGGCTTTTTGGGTATAGAATTGAATAATTTTTTTAAGAGTTTTATATCCAAATGTAAATTGGGCTTAAAAAAGGGTAATGATTGAAATTTGAAGGTGCTATTAGCCTTACTTTTGAAAGTTATTCATATATTTGTGGAGATTTTAGCCAAGTCCCCTGATCCAAAGACTTTTTTGTTGGATGCTGCAACTATGGTTTGTTGTTCTGTTACCAGTGAACTTAAGAGGTTAAGGAAAAAGTTTGACTACAAGCAGCCGCCGTCTTCTTTGATCTTCCTTGCCCTCATAGCACTGTGACTATAACCATATGCCTCCATACTATAACCTTCTTGTTCTGTGCTGCACAGGCAAAATAAGCCCATCAAATTCCTCCTTTCTTTTCCCTAGTTCTCTAATTTTTGTCTTACCTTTTTGTGTGCAGATTTATTTTAACTAATCCTTTCTGTCAAGGGAAAAAATGTAACTAATCCCTCATCTTTAGTTATGCTGCATTAGGTAACAAAAAATTAAGTGCCTGGAGTTGGAATGGTATAAAAACTGTAGAAAATAGTGAATTACTTTTGCATCAAACAATTTCTTGTTCAAACTATTTGAGCTGTGATACCTCACCTGAGAAGACATAAGTTTACTTAGGCTCTTCTCCCAAGGAAGGAATTGGCATCAGTTTTTGCCTGAACTGGTAGGCCAATATGCAGTTACCCAAGTACGTTATTTGGTCGTTTGACCTTCTTTTCTATATTTTTTTACTCACCTAGCCATTTGCTGGTAATATATGATGTATCTGGACCTTTTTCAAGTTAGAAGATATTGATATGTCAAGACCTCTTCCCAAATTGTTTGTTTCAAAATAGCTATTGTATGCAACATAAATTGGTTAGAATTATGCATCTGTAGGTTGCAACTTCTATGTATCGTGTTTCATTGGATACATTAATCTTTCTTTTTTTATGACTTGCCAAATTCAGTACGTCAAGTTTCTTTGATTTGTGTTGTGTAACATGTCCATTGCTGCCTACGTGCTGTTCACTAGAGCATGCAACACCTTTTCAAGCTTTGTGTCTACACGAATAAATAAAATATAATTGGTGATGTGTGGCAACAGACTATATTGTTTGTATAATAAATATAACTAATGATGTTTCATTGCATTTTGTGATATTGTTCTCGCACATCCCAGTGGCTGTGAAATTACCTTTCTATGCACTATGACACTAGGTGCTAATACAACAATGACCTTCAGCTTATGGAGTATTGCTTTTCTCCTGTGTTGGATCTAATATCTTTGTGTGGACCATTATGCAAATTCTGTTTGTAAACCCCCCCCCCCCCCCCCCCAAAAAAAAAAAAAAAGAAAGCACCAACTCACATACAAAAGAAAAAAAAAAAAAAAGTAAACTTGTGTCCATCGATGATGATCGGTCTTTTGTTTTGGTAAGACTGTTCCTTCTGCTTTGACAGTTAACTTCTGTTTTGTTTTGAAATAAGTTGAAAATTGTAGTGTTTCTTATTTATCCTTCTGATGGTATTTTGTTTTTCGTTTGTGGGAGTCTCTCTTTGGTTTGAATTTTAAATGTCAGCCAATGATATATGTACCGTGTACCAAACTTCTGTTGGTTGGCCCAACCTCCTAGGTTTTTAACATTCAATTGTGCATCCATTTCTGTTGACACATGTTTGCACCTTCACTGAGATTTTGGTTGTTCTTCTGCCAACAGGTTCAAAACCAGAAGAAAGCAAAGTAGCTGGAGATTCCTTGGCTCAGCTTAGCAAAGGAGGTGCTGTTCTCATGGTTTGCCGAACTTGTGGCAAGAAAGGTGACCACTGGTCAGCTAGATGCCCTTATAAGGATCTTGCCCAACCAACTGAATCCTTCATTGATAAACCTCCTACCTCCGAGACAAACATGGCTTCTGGCACCACCAAGGGGGCATATGTCCCTCCAAGCATGAGAGCAGGTGCAGAAAGGCCTGCCGGTTCAGATATGAGGCGCAGGAATGAAGAGAACTCGGTTCGTGTCACTAATCTTTCAGAAGACACCCGGGAGCCAGACTTACTGGAGCTGTTCCGCACATTTGGCGCTGTGAGTCGTGTCTATGTGGCTATCGATCAAAAGACTGGTGTGAGTAGAGGTTTTGGTTTTGTCAATTTTGTAAACAAGGAAGATGCTGAGAGGGCAATCAATAAGCTCAATGGATATGGGTATGACAATCTCATCCTGCGGGTAGAGTGGGCCACACCTAGAGCAACCTAGGAGATTATAATCTCTACTTCATTTGGCTGTCTGAATTTTTTCTCAGAATTGCATTGCATAGTCAGCTGATAAGCATAAGATTTTGCTTCAGTTTTCCTGTTCCAGAACGTTTCTCTTCGATAGCTTTACAAGGTTTATCATCATTATTGATATTTAGTATTGGAGAACAAGATCTGCACTAATGTTATTGACAGTATTCGTCTTTTTTTATAATGAGGAGTTTGTTGCTGTTGAATTATGTATACTGTGAGTTGCATGTTACTGTATTATTGTTTTTTCCTTGTTTTTTTGATGTGCTCTCCGTTCTCGACTAATTCTCCATACCAGATTTTCTTCCATTCCTCAATTCTGGATCACCCATTTGGATACAATGGTGGGTATCATTGCTATTCATATTCATGGTAGATTATCTAAATTTGAGGAAATTAAGGGAATTAGAATTGGATATAAGCCAAGTCTCCCACATGGATGTTCTTATGAAGAAGGTATGGAAATGGCTATTGCAGTTCTTTGTAGTCTGTAAAGAATTAGAAGCTTGGATTAACTAGTCAGTTATGCTTAATCTTTCATCTTGGTATAGCAAGCCAAGGTACCTATTTGTTGCTCATCGAAAAGTCTACCTTTGATTGAATCAATATATCGTTCTCTCTTTGCTGCCACAGAGAGCGATGGTCCATCTCTTTCTTAAACAGCTCTTGCTCATTCATTTCATTGAACCTGGAAAGACAAGCGGGGCAATCAGTGTGATCAAGCTGAGTTATCATGCTTTTTCCGGCTTTGCCCTTAAACCAAATGGTTTTCTCCAGAGTTTTTTTTTTCTAAGCATGGGCGAGAGATTCGGGAACATCTACACCTCAAATGCAAAACAACAAACAGCCATTTGTATCTACAAAAGCACCAAAACAAGAACAGGTTCATGTTGATGAATAAAAGAGACATAACTCAAGGGCCTAGACTCACACTGCTAAAAAGTGATTAACTTAAAATAAACTCGGAACTCCACAACTAGCTATTCACCTGCCACCTTAGCTGTTGCAATGGTAATGATATACTCAATCTCCTCAGTTACCTCTTTCATGGAAGGCCGGTTTTGTCTGCGTTCCTCCAAGCACCCGACTGCCAGAAAGCCCAATGCCTTCATAGTCTCCAACTCCAAGCTGCTGGCACCCTCCTTCAGCATCGGATCAATGGCATCCATCAACTTCTCCTCCTCCACCATCCTCTGCATGAAGACTGCCAAGTTCACATCATCCGGTGGTCTATTAAAATCAATCGCCTTCTGAGATGTCAACAGCTCCAACAACACTACTCCGAAGCTGTAAACATCACTTTTATCAGTTAACTGGTAGTTCCTGTAATACTCGGGGTCCAGGTATCCAAGCGTACCCTGAGCACAGGTTGATATGTGACTCATGTCTGTATGAGCCAACCGAGACAACCCAAAATCTGAAACTTTTGCATTCAGCTTCTCATCCAGCAAAATGTTGCTTGACTTCACATCACGGTGATAGATTGCAGGAACTGCTGAGAAATGGAGGTAAGCGAGTCCCTCAGCAGTTGCACGAGCAATGTTTAGTCTGTGGTTCCATGTAAGTATACCCCGATTGACACCTTTTAAGTGATCGAGGAGAGTTCCATTCTGAATGTACTCATAGACCAACAATGGTTGCTCAAGCTCCACACAACAGCCAAGGAGGTGCACGAGGCTCTTGTGATTGACTTGGCACAGGATTCGGACCTCGTTGAGGACTTGGTCAGTGCCTTTGGTGTTACCAACCTTAGCACATTTGACAGCAACAATTGTACCATCTTCAAGTACACCTTTGTAGACTTCACCATATCCTCCGGTACCAAGAAGACGGTCTCTGGAGAAGTTGTTTGTTGCTTTCTTGATATCTTTACCGGTGAAGATTTTTGCTGTTCTACCACCACCAGCATTGAGAATCTCTTCACGCTCTCGGGCAAGGCGCTCTTTTGCTTCTTTGATGAGCCTGTGCCGTCTGTAGAGTAGAAATCCAATTGTGGCCACAACAAGTGCTGCTCCAAGGCCTGATGTCAAGCCTGTAAGTCTCAGACAAGTTAGTATAAACTTAAATTGGGTACAAATCATAGAGTAAAAGTGGACAATATGGAAACCATCTATCTTTGATAGGAACAAAACTCTAATATAGAGGCTTTACAAAAGGCTTGTCATTAATAGTATGATTCAGGTGAAGCAAACACGATAGTGAAGAGGGTAGTAATATACAGTAGTTCTCATCATACAACCATCATAACCTAGATCTTTTTCTCCTTTGATAGAAGCTTTCTCACATAATGGTAATATTATTCTGACCATTTTGAAATGATTTCTTGAGAATAATGATGTGCACATAACCTTGGTGAACCAGCACAATCATTGAATATATGATAAACTCGAAGGTAGTGCAGAAAAGTGTCAGCATTGTTATTTCTTGATATCAAGAAGTCCTCAACCACTCACCATTAATATGAAATTACTTTCTTTTTTTTTTGTGTTACAGCCTAAGCCAAAGAAAATGTTGCCCAAAAACCAATTGCTCAGAACCCTTTTGTCTACTTTTAGAAAGCACACGAGGAAAAATCAGTAAGTGGTGATAAAACAGGTTTTTATCATACTTTGGTCTTTCTTAATCATGGTTCAAGGTCGTGGTATGGATTATCGGTCACAAGTCGAGTCGTGTGAGACTTGAAATTTTTACGTATCACGTAATGATATTGTTTCAAAAGGTGCTAAGTTAGTTACGACTCATCCGACTCGTTTTAGTACCGCCAACATTGTGAACCAAGTTCTTAATTGTTATTATCACTTTGCTTTTGTTACTTTCTATTCGTTGCATTTTAAATGAAAAAAACAAATTTATACAATATATAAAGTAGGGTTAATATCATTTCTAGTCCTTAAAGTATGTATTTTTGTCAATTTAGTTCGCAATGTATCAATTATGTCAATTTTATTCTTGAAATATTCAATTCGTATCATTTTGGTCCTCATATAAACGGACCGTTAAGTTTTTTATAGAATGATCATGTATTAGACACGTGATAACTGTCTAAAAAAATGACACTTGACCACTTTCGTTAAAAAACTTAATGGTCTGTCTATATCAGCATCAAAATGACACAAATTGAATACTTTAAAAATCAAATTAACAAAATTAATATATTGAGGATTAAACTGACAAAAACTACATATTTTAAACATCAAAAATACTATTAATCCTATAAAATATATTTTACCAACTTTCTAAAAATAATTTGTAAAAGCATGTTGTGCAAATATAATTTTATATTTTTAACAAATGATAAAAGGATTAAAAAAAATAATGCAATTAATTGTCATAGCCAGCTAAGAACCAGCCAATGATATACTCCATACCAACCTGCAATAAGAGCTGTCTTGTTTGACCCACCTTCCCGCACATCTGCACGTCAAAAACCAACCGTTAAATATCATAATTTTAAACTAATATAAAAAATTATTATCTGAAAAAAACAGTTTTAAAACATGTATTTCAAAACATAGATGCAACCAATAATTTGATAAATAAATTTAAAGCTATAATTTATCTAATATTATAATTATCAATTTAAATTACACATTTATAAAAATACAGTAAAACGATCGAGACTAATCTAATCCTCATTAATTTTCATCTAACAATATGCAGTAAAAAAACAAATTCACCCAAAAATATCATCTTTTTTGTAGTGCACGTTCTCTAATATCAAAGAACTCATCAATGCACTTCTTAATGACCGCTAACTTCACTAATTCACATCTATTTTTTTTTTAATCTATTTTTACTTTAAATTATATAATTAAAAAAATAAATTATTATTTAAAATTTAAATATTATTGGATGACACCTTAGTTATTGCTAATATAATGTAAAAATACCGTCGACAAATGTTATCAAAATTTAATTTATTAACGTAATTTATTAATTATTAAATTAATTATAAATTATATATTAACCTAATAATTATAATAAAATTATATTATTATATCAGTAAAAATTTTAAATTTCCAATCCTCGTTTTATCACCAAAAAAAGAAGAAAAGTCACAAAACTTACTCTCAGCACACAGTCCGGCAATGGCGTCCCAATGAAACCCAGAGTTACAGAAACACCTCCTGACCCCACTATTAGAAACCGGATCCGGCCCACATGTAGACTTTGAATCACAATCGGCCTGGGTCCCACATACCGGCTCCGGCGGCGACACCCACTGCAACTCCACAGCCGGCTGACCCCACCTACTCACGGGTAACGAATAATCCAAGTTTACAAAACTCCGGTAGGCCTGACAACCCGAATCCCTAAGCCGAATCATGTACGACGTCGTTGACCCACCCGCCCTGAACGTACAACAAATCGGCGCGTTCTCACACGCGGCAGCGTCACTCGAATCGTTCGCGTAAGTATGGCAGAGACTCGCCGATGAACAGTTCAATGGAGAACTCAAGAGCAAGTTCGAACAGTTGAGGTAGAGGATAGTGTTACTGCTGGTGATATTGAAGGGTAACGAAGAGTTCATCTGAACGCCTTGGGTGGAGAAATCTGCTGTGACGCAGGTGTTGGGGAGGAAAGCTGAGGGTTGTATGGTGAGGCGTTGGGTTGAGGGGGTGATGGAGGTGATTGGGTAGGTGTTGTTGAGGGTGTCGAAGAAGAGGGTGGCGTTGGCAGAGCACCGGAGTTTGTATGACTGATCGCCGCAGTTTGGGGCGGTGCTGAGTGGGTATGGGACTGGGGTGGTGCCGCAGTCGGCGCAGCGGCTTGCAGCGGTGGCGCACCAGGCGCATGTTAGCAGCGACGCCGTGAAGAGGAGGAGATGACCAGAGGTGACAGCCATTGGAGAGAGAGAGAGAGAGTTTGGACACAATTTACTGACAAATATATTATCAGAGTGTTATTCCTACTCCACAAATTTTCGTTCTCACCTCATTAAATTATAAATTATAAAACTATTAAGTTCATCTTTTTTATACCTATTCCACTAGTAACTAAGTTCACTTAATTCTATATTCACCACATTAATAACAAAACTTTTCTCAATCTTCACCTTGTAGGTTTCTTTCTATACTTATCTCACATAGTTTATACACAAAATATATTAGATTCCACTATGGATTTCTTTCATGCAAATTACTTTAATGTTGCCCGTCCTATCTCTATCTTCTCTAATCTCATCATCAGAATAATACTCTGATTCCACTATATGCTTCTCTTTTTTCTTTTCTTAATCGTTGATTGAAGGAATTCAAGGAGAAAAAAATATTATTTACACACAATTTCTTAATATATAGAAACAAATCTCTTGAGGTCTTCGTTGGAGGTCGCATTTGAAACTAAATTTCTTGAAAAGGAAAAGAAAAAGATCATCAAGTCTTTCTCCTCAAATCACATAGTATATAAATAATTGTTTGTTCAGTTTTGATAGATAATCCAGTTGAATATATTTTGTATAAATTGTATGAGATAGGGTATAAAAAGAAACCCTAAAAATAAAGATTAAAGCAACTTTAGTTATTAATGGGGTGAGTATAGAATATGGTGAACTTAGTTATTATTGAGTTGTATATAGAATGGGGGTGAACTTAGTAGTTTTATAATTTATAGTTTAATAGGGGTAAGAACAAAGATTTGCTAGATGAGAATACTCTCACCCTTATATTATTGGGATTCTTCTCTGTTGTTCTCTCAAATCTGTTAGTCCAAACTTATTTGTATCATAACACAAGAAGAGTATTGGTGGGTTTACCCAACCTTATATGTACCAAATAATTGTGGATAGTTAAATCAGTAAATCTTGTTCAAAAAAGTTAATGATAATTAATCCAAAAATCTATATTGATTTAAAGAAGAAAAAAATAGTTAATTTTCTGATAGGTGTAGCAATATTCGTAAAAAAAAACCTTTATATATCATTGGGCTTTAAAAAATATGATAATTAACCTTATCTCAATTCTAGAGTAAATATTTGGCATAATGGTGTCATCATCTAATAGTATAACTATAGGTGGACAAGTTGAACTCCACTTTTTTTTCTTTTTTTTTTTATATATATATAAAAAGTGATTATTTGCTTACATATATAGGATAGTTACTAAATTAAGTGAAATCCATTTAATTATATGTAAGTTAAATATTGGTTAGTGACACCACGTGACAATAATAACGTGACGTCATCGGTAAATTGAATATGTTCTCGGAGAGAGATTTCGATCTTCTTCAATACATTTTATGTTCAATTCTCTTCTTGGTAAATCATCTACTATTAATGAATGAAAAATTCATTTGTATATAATATGTCCTATTTGAATGCATTATAAATGATCTATCAAAAGAAATTGAAGAGAAAGTGAATTGAAAAATGAGATTATTATTTATTAGACTAAAAAATAACCCTTATCATCACGTCAACTATGTTACGTTTCTAAAATGCTAATCTAGAGAGAGAGAGAGAGAGAGAGAGTGAGTTGACCAAAACCATCCCCATCACTAAGAACTGTATAGGAATTGACCTACACCAAAACCTTCCCCACTAATAAGAACTATATAAGAATTGACCTAGATGTGACGGGGGTGGAGGCTCATCTTGAAGACTTCAAGAAGTCTACCTTTTTTTTCTGCTGTGAAAAGTCTTCTTTCAATATCAGAACAATGTGTCAACCATGTGCTCTAGAATCATAACAAAAGGAAAGAATTCCATATGAATAAGGCATATAGCCTAGCTGATCACACCAAAGGAAGTTTCATGGCTGTTAAGAGATAGAGACATTATTCATGGCCGCACATAGATTCCATTGCTTTTCTATGGGAAGTTTTAAAGCATTTTCTATTTCTCTTTTTTCTTATGGTTCATCAATTGTTGACGTGTAGAAAGGATTTTGCCAAACACGACTTCTCTTCGAGAGAAAATAAAACAAAAAAACAAAAAATTTAACAGAGAAATAATGTTTAATAAACATGTAAATTTTCATATTTAAGTTTAAAAATGACTCACTATTTATCCAATACTTTTGCATGTATCATGTGTCGAGTCAATAACTTAGAGAATAGGGTGTATGACATAGTAATCTTGAAACATTTTCTGTATTACTAGCGAATGCAACTCTCCTCTGCTGCTTTTAGAAAAAAAAACAGCACAATTTAAGACAAAACGACAATTTTTTTTTTTTGAGTTGAACACATTTACAATATTTCTCCCAAAGTCAAATCATTTCTCTTCCCTTGTTACAGTCTCTCCCACCACACTCTCTTGCTCTACATGTACCCATCACCATAACTCTCTCTCTCTCTCTCTCTCTCATTATTTTAATATTAATATCTCTCAAAAAAATCTACTTCTACAAAATCAAATCAGTGTTATCGACCACTAAAACCTTATCAAGGTCCACTATCTCTATCTATTGCACAAATCCAAGTGGTCTGCCTCCAATCAAATCCTTAATCAATAGAAGCCTATTTGGTATTAAAACTCATCCTTAAATTCAAAACAATTACACAGACACAACAAAAATAAATCTATTTAGTCAGTATTATCACCCACTAAAACCTTATCAAGATCCACTATCTCTATCTATTGAACAAATCCAAGTGGTCTGCCTCCAATAAAATCCCTAATCAATAGAAGCCTATTTGGTATTAAAACTCATCCTTAAATTCAAATCAACTACACAGAAACAACAAAAATAAATCTATTTAGTATTGCAGTTAGAAAATTAAATTCTCAACTTATAAAAACGCAACGGTTAAAATTGATTCAATTTTTATCTACTTTAATTCAATAGTACAAAATTCATTCTAAAATTTTTTTCCCTGCAAAAAATACTTCATTGTCATTGCACGACCTCCAATACTAGACAATCCCACCAATTCACACCTATATTTCTCTTATCTCTCCCCTAGCTCTTTCTTATTTTATTTTTATTCATTTAATTTTAAATTGTGTGATTAAAAAAAGGGAAAAGAAATTTTAAATATTATACAATCAATATTCAATTTTTGGTATTGTAAAGTGTCTTCAAGCACAGAATTGACCAAAGCTTGTGTCAGCAATATGTATATATTGTAATAGTCAATCTATGATTGGAAGGACACAAAATTGTATGTATAATGGTATGTCTTGACACATATATCGTAAATATAATACTGTTAGAAAGTTGCTCTCAAATGATATTATATTCATTAACTATGTGAAGACAAAAGATAATATTGCGGATTCACTTATAAAATGTTTGATTAGAGAATAAGTAGAAAGTTCAACAAGGGAATGAGATTAAAGCCTATTACTTAACCAAGAGTCACCATCGTGGCAACCCAACTTAACTGATTGAAGATCACAAGATCTAGGTTCAAAGAGACAACCAAATTATGTGTAACTCAAAAACCCATTGAAGAGGTTTTCAACTCTTTCTCATTCCTATGATAAGACAGTGTATATCTGCTGCAAGAACTATGATAAGTTATGCTTTTAATGATTTTTGTGACTTAAAAAAGTCCAAGTAGGGTATAGCAGGTTAATCTTAATTAGAAATCACCTATGTGAGTAAGAAGGGGCTATTTTTATGAGAATTATAGGTTGATTACTCTAAATTATTCATAAAACCTAATGGTGTTCAAGGTCAAAATGAATACAAACGTGAGAACCAATTATGTCTGAAGGAAATTATGTGAATTCTATTATCTTGGTTTACACAAATATCTGACAATTAAAAGACATTAAGTCCACTGATTAGCCAAATAAATCCGATAATCTTTTACTAAGGAAAGTTTTTTTTGAGACAAACTAAGGAAATTTCAAGGCCACTAGATTACTTATCCCGATGCACTAATCTTTTAACTGTACTCACACTATCATCTGTATTTTCATTCATGTGGAAGATTGTTGAACAAAATTGTTTTGATAAAGTATTTTTGAACAATTTTGAACTTAAATAAAAGTGGGACTCACATCTCAAAATTTGTGAAACTATGTTTAAACGTGTTCTTCTATGCAAGAAGATTAATGGGGTATATTTACTTGTTCAAAATTATTACGTATTAATGAGAAATTATGTCTCAAAGTGACTCACTTGAATGGATGGAAGAAACTAAGAATGATATGATATAGTGTAATAAGGTTTTTCCCACATTGGAAGGAAATAAAAAACTTAGTGGGTATATTCCTAATTGATTTCATGGGATGGGCCTCAAAAAGTACCACCCTTTTGTGAGTGGAACGAGCACCTACACAACCTTGGTTCTCATGCACGTCGTCGCATGCCTCACCTCGCCACACCACACGTGTGCGTCGCCCGCCTTACAAAAATTTATTTGGTGCGGTGCGGTGCGGATTATGCATCAAATCAAATGGATCCAAATGTGAATCGCATTTATTCTTCCAACTGAAATTCAAAATTTTGTTCGTTATTTTTTTAATTTGGCGTTACATTTGAATTGTATCTGTTCACACTCCATAGGTGTCTTTCCCTTTTGTTACTGTTCAGATTAAAAGTGTGTCTCTTCAAATCGAACGAATACAACAAACAGTGACATCTCATAACTGTTCAAGCAATCCAAACAGACACAATGAGGACTATAAAAGGACTCTCTTACAGTCGTTCTCAACAATAAAAAAAATTCTAAATTCTAGTTTATTCTCTCTCTGCATACTACATTATTGTTCTATTCGGTTCAAGTACAAAACACAAGTTGTGTTATATGGTTTTTGAAGATTGAAGTACTACTTCTTCAGAAACAAAATCCGTTCTATCTTAAAGACAATTACTTATTAACTTTGAGCACCGAGAGGAGAGCAATTATGTCTTAAGAAAACTATAGATCACAGAGCTTAGATTATTTCTTATTTCTGTTATTTTCTTATTGTTGTTCTACAATCAAGTAGTGCTTTATTTTTATTTATAAATAAATCCTGTTTTATATTATATAATGATTCGTATATAACAATATACTTAATAATTTAAATTTATGATAGTAATTAGTATTATAAAATTCTGATTATATATTGGATAACAAGTCCATCTTCTCAATCACAAGACAACCAAAAAGAAGAGCTTCAGGAGAGCTTAAATGAACTCCTTACATATCATTGTTGGACAGAAATTGGTAATACCCAAACACCAGAACACGGCAGGACTCGAATTTTCCAAAAAATCTTTTTTTTTTATAATTCTACTTTATGTTTCTTTCTTTTCTCTTCTCTTTTTGTTAGAATAAAAATGAGAAGTTTTAAAACTTTTAATTGATTTTATTATTTATTTTCATTTGATTTTCAGTTTCTAATTGATATGTTTTAATAGGATAATGAATAATGGTTTTAATGGGGTTTTTTACTTAATTTCAATGGCTAGGCTGACACTAGCCGTTGGAGCTATAAAGCCTACAATTCTTAAGCTTTTCCAAATTCTCTGTATAAGCAAGTAAAGTAGCAAAGGGCATTGAAATATTCTAGTATGAAGAATCAGACTTCTTCACCAACGTCCAGCTTCATTCCACCTTGTTTTCTGCCATATATGTTTCTACACATTTTTCTATTATCATGTTTCGGGTAATTTGTTTCGTGCTAGATTCATCCCCGGTTCTCAGTATACGTGAATCTTAAAGACATTTATCCTTGAGTCTGAATTGAATCTTAGAACTACATATTTTTCAGATCTCACAAACCAACTCTTTTCAATCTCTATATTTTTATATATTATTTATTCTTCATATGATTATATCTATTTTAATCTGGTTTAATTTTCCAAACTTGGAGCATCCAATTTTCTAAACCCCCCCCCCCCCTTTCTCTCTCTCTCTCTCTCTCTCCACACAAAACAACAACTAATGCGCTGCATGAGAAGGTACACCACCCAATCTTTGTGAGATCTAACAGCCTGCCCTTATGGAATCTCATTGAGTCCATAAAGTCTAGCTTCACATCTCATTACAGCAACTCAGCTCAAACCTAAACAATCAACAAAACTTTCCATTGTGCTCAGCATAGGGAGAGAAAGAAGAATGGATGGCAAGAAAAATAGCAGCAGCGGTGGTGGCGGCGGTATTAGCTTCTTTCAGATGCCCCTACACTACCCAAGGTACACCAAGAAGGACTATGAAGCCATGCCTGAGTGGATGCTAGACAGGCTTCTTGCTGAATATGGGTTATCTGCTCATGGTGACTTGGCCTTCAAGAGGGAGTTTGCAATGGGTGCCTTCCTCTGGTCAAATGTTGTCCAGGGTCCTCCTAAAGCTCCAAAGTCCTCTCTTTACCAGAGTTTTGAGTATTTTCTTCACAAGAAGAATGTGTAGGTGACAGTTATGTTTCTACTCTCTATCTCTCTCTAATATCCCATAACCTTACCAGAACCCAGACCACCCTCCCCCCACCCCCCACCCCCGGGGTTAAAACAACACATCTGTACACACTACCCACAGTTCACCCACACACCAGTTCGCCCAAAATATGGTACATGTCGGCGATAAGGTCATAGAAATAATTTATTGTAATGGTGATAAAGGAGTCTGGGAGGCCATAAACTTAAAAAAAAAGAAGAAATAGCCACTAGTTTCCACCATTGAGGTTGTCTCTATCGTACACCTCTCCAACTACAACTATAGAAGACCACAATAGAGTATGGTCACCACATATAAATAAAGGCAAAGTATTAATGTCATCTCTTGAAATCCAACAAACGACTCCTTACCATTTGTTGAGCTGAAAGGTTTCCACTGTCGCTGCCCCGATGGGGATTATGTCTTCCCGATGAGGATTATGTCTTCATTGTTCCTTACAATGACACGCTAAAGAGAAAAGAACCATTTAAAGCCACTGGACGAGTAACCACGTAAGAATGAAACACAATGGCAATTGTGAAATGCATAGACAAAATTTCACCCTTCAAGAAAGCATTAGAATGTTATTAACAACCAACTATAAACAAGCTATGCATAGCTAAAGCTTTGTTGATAACATCACTGCATTTAAGTTCTATGGCACTTTCAAAAGGCAACTAAAAGGATTAGGCCCGCCTCCGCATGCGTCTGACAATGGGATTCACAGATTCTCCAGCAGCCCCATCTGCTGCTAAATCTAAGCCAAAGATGCTGCTGCCACTCCTCTTCCTACTCAACGGACCCGACTCATCATCCACAGATGCAACTGTTTCTAGCAGGTCAGCCAACAAAGAGGGGCAGCTCTCTTCCAAATACTTGAACCCTTCTGACTGCATAACCACTGCAAAACATGGCAGAAAAAGAATTTCAATATTTGTCATAATAACTAGGCTACAACACATACATATAGGCAAACATGGAGTAGGAGGGATCCCCAAAACCAGCAAGTACGAATTATTCACATCTTGCTAACATTTGGTCTGAAAATGACAAATGGTGAATCCTTGAGGCAATATGCAGAACACACATGAAAAAGTGATGAATAGAACAGAACCAATATCAAGATGCTACTTCATCGACATTATCTCAAAGCAATTAGATAATACTACATAGAATTAAAAGCTTTCTTTCCACCATATTAAAGATTTTCAAACTCCTACCTAGATCGACATAACTCCATTTCCAGATCTACATTAGCCCCCACCCCCCACCGGGAAAAAAAAGAGATGTTTGAATGCCAGCGCTCTTCATAAATCTAAAATTTGAACATATTATCTATGACTGATTGAATCTACTTGATATATGCAGAGCATACGCACAATTTCTCAAGTAATATAACAGTAGGCTCTTTTGTAGGTGTCCAAACAGGAGTGAACATGGAAACCATGGCAAAGTGTCTAACATGGCAATCATTGATAGTGAGGCGTGAGCTTTCATGACATTAGTAACATGTGATAGTTTGTTTGCTTTCTACTAAAACACCGTCAAATCATGGATCAATGGAAACTGTAATTAATAAATAAAAAATAAGACAGGATGGACACTAGCATATTATAAAAACTCTCTACAACTTTCTTTTTTTACCCTTTTGGTAGGTACAAAAGACACTCATCCAAACCTGGAAATGAAGCGCCCCCCCCCCCCCCCCCCCCAAAAAATAAAAAATAAAAACCTACCCCCTCTCTTCAGGATTCACAAGACATTGACTCAACCTAACAGCTGGAAAAATTCTGTAAATTTAATCCAAAATCCCAACAAAATTAGACCCAAGCGTGACCTATTTCTGTGTCCCTGCAAAGCATTATAGGAGAGAATCCCCGTCTTAACAAAGTAATTGGCATTCTTATCAACTGAAACCAGGCCATCATGAAGACATAGGCTGGGGTGGAGGAAATACAAAAAATCTTCAGAAGTTTTTGACAATATATCCGTTCAAAGACAATCCGTATATCTCCTACTTTCATAGACTTTGCCCAAATGCTCCACTGACTTTTCACAAACTATAGTATCTGCAAATGCCTCAATACCTGATTGACAGTGATGCTCAAATGTATGTCTGCTTCATAGTTATACTTGGATATGATGGTCATTACACCATTGGGAATGTATGCCATTCAAAAATATCCCTACTTGCAGAGAGGAAGTACTAGTTTTATCCCAAAAAAAAAAAAGTACTAGTGTTGAGAACAGAAAGAGAGGCCAATGAGGGAAAGCAAAAGTAATCAGAATAGAACTAATCCATATTCCATAGTAACCAAACTAAAATCAGACTCTGACTTGATAAAGACAGCAGAATGTCTGTCAATCACACAGACCAAAAAATCAGAATATATTTAATTTTTGCAGTTGAGTGCCCAAACATATTGCATTTGTATTGTAGACATATATATATACACATGTGTTTATCCATGCCTGCTCATGCGATGCCTGCATTTCACCGCTGCTGCCCATGCTGCCAAGTACTAGATGTAGATTCAAGCTTTTTAGAAGGGGAGTCAATCTTATCTTGTTCATTTCTTCAGCTTTATAGCCTTTCATGTTATCATCATTGCTTGTATTGCACCAATGGTTGGATCTTTTTCTAATCCGGTTTCATGAGACTTTGGTTTCATAGAAGTCTTAACGATAGGGAAACTTTGGAATTGGTCTCACTTTTTTCTTAGCTTGGTAATGTAAATTTGCATCATGAGTTAATTGACAAAAGAAATTGGATCACTGATTCAACAGGGGTTGTTCTCTTGTAAATCTTACTTTGATTCTTTGATTGATGACATCACTCTTCCAATTTTTCATCCATCTTTGAAGATATGGAACGCTAAGGTGCCTTTGAAAGTGCAAGTTCATGCATGGGTCATTGCTCATGGAAAGCTTAACATTAATGGTTTGCTAAAAAAAAGAAGACCTCATACTTGTCTCTCCCCTCAATAGTGTGTTATGTGCAAGAAGGATTGTGAGAATGTGAACCAATTTTTTTTGCATTGGCTTTATGGAATAAGTTGTTTGAAATTGCTGGGCTTTCTTGGGTGGTTCCAAATTCAATCTCAACTATAGTGTGTGTGGATTCTAAAGGATTTGGAAGGAAAAAAAGACAAATATGGACACCTTGTTTGGATAATATCATTTGTATTTATTTTCCCATGAGCACATACTTGCACCTTCAAAGGCACCATAGTTTTCCAAATCTTCAATAGTGGATAAAAAATTGGGGAAGTCGAATCATTAATCACGGAATTAAAATAAGATTTCCATGAAAACATTGTCGCTGAGTCAATAACCCAACTCCTCTTATCAATTGTCTCTTGATTTAAAAAAACATTCTCAAGCACAGAAAGAAGAGAAATCAACTCCACCGATTCCATATCATTGAGATTTCGACAAAATCCAAAATCTCAAGATACCGGAAAAGAATAAGTGACGCAATGCGAGAATGATGATAACAAGAAAGGCTATAAAGCCAAGAAAACAAACCATCCAATGAGACTTGTCCAATCCACACATCCTCCCAAAATCTCACTCTCTCCACTGCCCACTTGAAACTTAACCCTTTGAGAAAAAAAAGACAAACCTTGAAAATTGAATTTCCATGAGTCCCTTTCAATGAAACCTCCATAGTCATTTGCCAACCAATGCTACATTTCTTGCTTTTAAATTTCCCAATGCTAATCCTCCTCTAACTGTAGTACTCGAAACCATCTCTCAACTAACCAAATGATCCCTTCTACCTTCCCCACTACCCTCCCATAAGTAATCCGTCATCATCTCTTCAATTTTGTCAACCACCACACTTGATATTTTAAAGAGACAAAAAAAATAGATAGAAATACTAGCAAAAACCGATTGAACTAAAATGACTTATCCCCTCTAGAAATAAAGACTTTCTCTCATCCATCCAATCTCTTACCTATTTTCTCAATAACTGGATCCCAAAACCTTGTAGACAAAAGATTACCACCTAAAGAAGGCCCAAATACTTTAAAACTCATTCTTCCATTGAACATCCTAACATCCCAGCCACTCTAGAGATTTTTCCTTGATCCACATTAATTCTAACAATCATACGTTTCTCCATATTAACCTTAAGACCCGACATCACCCCAAAGATCTCCCAATCTAGTTAAAATTTAAAAATTTCTCCTCATCAACATAATTAAAAAAAATGGTATCATCTGCAAACTATAAATGTGAAACTTATACCATGTCCTTACCAAGCATAAAACCTTCCACCAAGTTACAATGTTCTGCCCTCAAAATTAACCTACTCAGTCCATCCACAACCATAGTAAATAAAAAAGAAGACAAAGGATCCTCTTGTCCAAGTCCTCTAAATGCCATAATCTACCCCTTGGCTTTCCACTTAGGATGACAAAGAAATTAATAGACTTTAGGCACCCACTAATCCATTTCCTCCATCTATTCGCATACCCCTTAATTTCCATCACAAAATCTAAAAAACTTCAATCCACATAATCATTAGCTTTCAAAAAATTAATCTTGAAAACAATTCATTCCTTTCCTCGAGCTCTATATTCGTCTACCACCTAATTTACCACCAAAGCAATATCCATAAATTTGTCTTCTTTTTACAAATGCCCCTTAAAATCATGAAATAGTATCACTTAAACTCTCCCTCAACCGAATAGACAAAACTTTGGCAATAATCTTGTAAAGACTAATCGGCCTAAAGTCCTTTACTTTAATAGAGTTTGCCTTCTTCAGGATCACACAAATAAATGTTGCATTAGTAATACAATTAACCACACCAATTTGCCAAAATTCAAAAAACACTAATTAAATTAATTTTCACCACCTCTCAACACTCTTGAAAAATAACCATCGTAAAACTGTTCAGCCCAAGTACTTTTTTCTCGACTATACTCAAAGATAGCACTCCTCACTTCTAACTTATCAACCGCTCTCTCCATCCACCTTGAGATCCTTTCTTCAATGGGGCACCACTTTAGGTCTACTTTCTTCAAAAGTCCTATATAAATTAGAAAAGAAACTCAAAACCTCTCTTTCAATTTGATCATCTTCCTCAACAAAGACTCCTCCTTCAACTTTCAATCTATTAACAATTGTCTTTTTCCTATTCCCATTTACAATTCTATGAAAGAACTTTGAATTATTATTCCCCTCCTTCACTCAAAATTTGTCTCAGCCAATCTCCTCTCTAAAAATAACCTCCACAAATTTATTTCTAAGCTCTCATCTCTCTTTTCTTAATCCCTCATCTAAACCCCCTCTCTCCTAAATCTTATCAAGATCTGCAATCCTATCCATAATACCACTCTTAATAACATAGGTATCACCAAAAACCGTCTTATTCTACACTTTTATTTTTCTCTTAACAAAATCCATCTTTTTCATAAATTTGTAACTCTCTTATCTATCAAAGCAACCATCTTCTCACCAATCCTTAAACTTTCCTCTAAAAGTGTGATCTTCCAGCCACATATTCTCAAATCTAAAAGGACTCAGACCCCATTTGATTCTAGAATTATCAAGAATAATAGGACATTGATCAGAAGCAACTCAAGGTAACACTTCTTGTCCACACCGAAAAAAGTACTCCTCCCACTCCACGGTAAATAAGAACCTACCAACCCTTTTACACACTACAGCCTCCCTAAATTTGACCATGTAAAGACACCATTTGCCAAATGTGGGTCATTAAGTTCAGTTTGTCTAATAAAAGTATCAAAATCCGACATGCTATTAGTGACTCTTCCCCCATTAAGTCTTTCTCTAGAATACCTAATGACATTAAAATTTCCTCCTATACACCATTTTGGACCGCATATGCCAAACAATCCAGCTAACTCCTCCCGCAAAGACATTCTCAACCTAAGCTTATTAGGCCCATACATCCTCGTTAACCACCACTCATGCCCATCCTTCACCTTCACTTAGTTCCTCAACCAAAACAAATCTTTCATCCCACATAATGACAATGCCCTCTGATCTACCCACAAATAGTAAAAAAAACCCAATTACTATACCTAGATCCCCACATACTTTTGACAATTTTCCTATCAACAATTTTCATCTTTGATTCTTACAAAATGACAATATCTGGACTACTTTCAAAAGAAACTCTTAAATGAAGCTTCTCTTTCGAATAGATCCTAACCCCCAAACATTTCAACTAATTATCTTCATATCTAACCAAGAGACTCTCATCAATTTTATTCTAGTACCATAGTTATTCACCTCATAATTAACCCCAAATTGCAAGTTTCCCTCATACCAAATAATACCAAAATTTGTTGTGGCACATTCGCTATTATTATTAAAATTTGTATCACCAAAACTCAATTGCTTAAATTTGGTTGTTTTTTGATTCCCGTGCAACCCCACTGCCCACTGTTGGCCATTTTTTTCTTTCCAGACCCAAATTTTGGTCTCCACCTTTTACACCACCTGACCACTATCATAATCCTCCCCCCACTTTTTTCCACCCTCCACTCTCTCAACCCTCCCAACAACCCCAGAAGAACCGTTCAAAGATACAAGACAAAAATCATTCCCAAACTTATCCATCACTTCAGACTCAGAAAATTTATTGCACCCAACAAAAGTACAAAAATATACATTAAGTAACATATCGGAAGCATTACTTACCTCACTTAAAGGTCCCCTACTTGTATGAGTCCCTTGTGCCCTTTCCAACTTTCCAGAACCTTCATCTGCCTCACTTTGAAACATCAGAATCCCCTCACATACCTGCTCACAATTTGGTTCAACCTCTTACTCGCTTCGATCTGACAAATCTAACGAGCTTTTCCCAGACCTAGAGCTCCCAAAAGACTTTCCAACAACTTCATTAATATCAAACACTCATTCATCCACCTCCCCCATATTCTCCTTCATCGATGTGAATATCATCACAATCGAAGTCGTCACATGTAATATGCACTCCCACTGCTCCTTCACTAGCTACAGATTTTCTTAATTCGTCATCTCCATTTTTCGAAACGTGCGGATGATCTTGCAACCTTCTTCAATCGTTGCAGACATCGCTAGAGAGAAGAAAACTGTGTTCTACCCTTGCCCTTGACGATGTCTCCCCTTATACCTCCCACTCATTTTTTGATTAAAAAGATGGGTCGATCCGAAAGTTTTCATTAAATGGGTTAATCAATCTAGGACTAAATTTCCAAATCAAATTACATCCAAAATGCTATATACTTCCTTAGAAATTCGGTTTTTTAGCACATAACACAATCCAACGGGACCACGTAACGGGTTCGTGTGTGACCTATCATTCATTGGAGCAAGATGGTGTAGAGATTCGCAAATTGCAATAACGACTAGCATTACAGAGAGTACGTACAACACAACAAATCAATCTTAATTAATTTGCTTACAGTAATCGCGATTTGAAAAAACAAAAGATTCATTGTGGTATAGAATTCCAGAATAGCTTTTTCAATTATGACTATTCCTTGACATGTGTAAGCACAAACAACTATATATGCACACAATCAACTCAACAAAGTCTAATCATAGCCCCATGGGGTTGCCATGGCAATGTACCTCCATTACATTTACATCACATGTCAACTTGTTCTTTCTCACACCTGACACATGCGTGTTTGGCCATTCCTCTTGTCCTCCTTCAAATAATAACACTTTTGTCCATTGATGCATTCATCAGTTGTACTAAATATATGAACTTCTACGAGTGACTTATAAATGGTACACAGCCAATTAAAGTAAAAGGTGGCAAGAGAAGGCAAGAGGGATAAAAAAAAAAGTAGAAAATGATAGCTGAAATAAAATTATTCTAACTCAAGCTAAAGCCTCGACATCATAACTTTTAGCACCTGTAGGAGATGCAATACCCTTCAGCCCATGCAACTGTCTGGCTGTATTATGCAGTAAGAAGACCCGTTTGGAGCAGTTCTAACTGGTTGATGTCCATTGTCCAGATTAGG
Organism: Ilex paraguariensis; assembly: GCA_963454935.2. NCBI lineage: Eukaryota > Viridiplantae > Streptophyta > Magnoliopsida > Aquifoliales > Aquifoliaceae > Ilex > Ilex paraguariensis. The sequence continues at coordinate 660,921 of CAUOFW020000725.1, read as the reverse complement.
CCAACTGGAAAATCACTTGGCAAAAATACCAGACCACCACGTTATCAATTGAAGGTGCTAAACAACGTCTACTCCAATAAATAGGATAAAAAAAAATTGAAGTCATGGGCTCTTAATCCCCATCCTAATACAGGTTCCAAACACTTATTTTATCTCCCTAGCTGAAAATCCCAACTGTTTATTAGTTCAACGGGTAAACCACTTCAAATCAGTAAGACAGTAACTATGATGGTAAAACCTTAAAGTTATAGGTACAGAAGTCTGAAGCCCTTATAACAAAAGTCGCCTTAAAACTCTGCAATGCATTCAGTTCTTTGCTTTCCCCTTTCAAGGAGTGTTCCGTCCTGAGCCAAGTGCTACCCTATCTAGATAGTTAGGGTAGCTGGCTCTACCTCTATCCTCTAGGAAGGATAGGCATAAGGGCTAAGAATACTGAACAAGTCAAGAAAGGGTGCCCCTAAATTGGCTCACAGCAGAATACTAACCACTGACTGCCCTTCTCCAATATATCTACCCCAAAAACCATGAAACAAAACAAGTACAAGCAGGAGAGGGCAGAAGATCCCTACACAACAAATTACTAATCACTTTTTTGCCAAATATGATAAAAGAGGACACGTTGACCCAATAACCACCATCCAGAGAGTGTTCCAAAGCTATTTACCACAATAAAAGGCCCAAGAAAACAGACTCAAACTTCCTCTCAATAGCAAGTCACAAGTCTTTACCTTTCCAACGAGGCAGAATCAGTAGGATACTTTATCTTTCAGGGGCACTATTAGAATCCATCGTCATCATCGGGAAATAATTACTTTGATTTTCACTTAAGCAACACAACATGTGCAACCATTACAAAAATGCCTTCATTTTCTGATTTAGCAAATAAAAAGGGCCATGAAGAACATTTTCTATAAACCGAGATAAGACATAAGCGGGGAAGGAATCGTCTTCTATTGAATTCAGAATAAGAATACGATTTGCAGAATGGGATTCGTCCAATTTCTTACTGGGACTTTTGGACTTCAAACTGGAACAAGAAGTGATTGTTGGACCAACGACGATCCTATCCTAAAGAAGGAGGAGGAGGAGCTTAGCCATAGGATCTAGACTCAATAAGCTAATCCTCAACTAAGACCAGAGAAAGGGAGGGCGCATCTTACCTTGAAGTAAAGGAAAGACCAAACTTTCTACTTATGAATGATATCTGACGACCTTGACTTCGGGAAATAGATGAAGAAGACGGGGAACTACCTTCGGAGAGAGTCCCCGGATTTGCACTTCATTATTACCCTAACAACTCAGAAGCTTGAACATGCAAAAAACAGATAAACCAGTTAAAACCTAAACCACTACTCATATCCTCAAAGGAACATTATTGCAAGAAACACATCAAGGTGAGAATCTCTTCAAAAGACACAAACACATGCAGAGGGACCAAAGAGACTTGCTTCAATTTAAAACCAGGCAACTTTACAATCTCAAAGCTCTGGGCTTTATTCTCATTATAAATACCTATATTGACAATCATTTAACAATCCTTCTCAAAAAATAAAAATTCATATGATAAAGAAAAGGACAATCAGCCCACCCGGAAAAAAATTCTTGACACAACCTGCGTAAGTAAACCCAAAACTACAGCTTTACGATATCATCAATAAAAGGCACAAATTTCATATCCTGACATCTATAGAAAAAGATACATTGCACTTTTCCAGATATGTACATGGACGCTTCAAGAGTATTTCTGCAGCTTAAACAGGCAAAACACCAAAATTGACATAACCTGAAACATTGCACCGGTCAGATTCTACGGACAACACGCACCTCCCAAGTTTGCCGCTGCAAATTTCAAACAAATGGCCTTCAGCTGCTGACACCGATGTTGCTCAGCCAATGAAAGAGTCGTTCCCACTGTATCAGCACTTACTTCTTCACACAGCTTAGCTTCACATAATTGCTTCAACCGATCTAAACCAAAGCGATCGGCAGCAGCCAACAGATGTTGCATTATGATTGTAGATGTACACATATATGTTGAGCCCGTGATTTCATGTAAATCAGGAAGCTTATCAGCGTAAATAAATATGAGCATAGCCTGCAAATGGATGATAGGCCAACTTGAGTCATCTTAGCCCACTAACATAAAACAAAGTTTTCAGCAAACGTGTACAACAAGGATTTGTAGAACAACTGTTAAGCAGAAAAAATCAGCTAGCCCATCAATCTAAAATGTTAAAAAGTAAGCACTACTCAAGTAACCACCGAAGTTTCACTTCTAGGACCATCAAAATAAGCTAATAGCGGGCCTAGCTTAAATTATCACACAGTATCTTAACAAAGTTCCGATTGATTTAAACTTCCTTTTCTTTTTGTATTATTTCATAAAAGCAACACCCTCTTATCAGCTAGCTCCTAAGGGTACAAGTAAAACACTATGTTTCAGACAGCAATATCACCACAGAAATTGAACACTGTTTTTTATTTCTCAGAAAATTCATATTCATATTTTAAGCTTCATACTGTCTATGAAACAAAGGGCCTGCTTGTAGGCACTGTCAAACCATGAGAACGAAATGGCTCATAGAAGTTAGAAGCCTTCCAACTCACTATGATGACACTTCAGGAGAAAAGAAAAAAAAAACTAAGACTACATAAAGAGCTACATATCCACATATCTTCTCATGTATCCGTCAACCTGATCAATTGATCATATGATCAAGTGCTCTAATGCCGAGTGCAACAACATAACAATAGTGCAAGAATACAGTGATCAAAACACATTCCAAGTTCCAAAATTCCAATATGTGAAATCATGCGGTAGTGGTACTACATTAAACATAAAAGAAACAAATATATAACAATTAATTACACCACTTTTACCAATTTGAGATATGTATGCTAGTGGTCTCTCTATCTTTTCTTTCCTTGGGATATGATTTATGGGAAGAAAATTCATTCAGGTAACATCACCTTGAAGATAGAGGGCTCAATATCCTCCAAAACAACGTTATCCATATTCGGATTTCCAATGAGCCCAAAAAATTGGGCTCGAAATACAGGAGAGCGAGCAGCCAGTATCAACTTGTGAGCTTTAAACATCTCATCGCCAACCTTGAAAACTATATCACTACCAACTTCAGATTCCAGCAAGTACTTAAGATTCTGGCCCATGTCTGATGGTGGCATCTGAATACTATATTGTTTGGGTCGCTCAACCCGATTTCTGACAACTCCCACTGTGCAATGCATTGCAAGACAATCATCCTTTAGATAATCAGAAGTTTCTAAAGTTGCCCTTCTGAAAAACCGCTTGTAACCCCTGAAATGGATGCAATACAATAACATGAGACATAGTACATTAACAAGTGCCCATTCCCATTCCTTGTTCTCATTCAAATCCACAATACTTTAACACATATTCTCAATACCAGACAAGGTGATGGATCTCTTTATTTTCATCAAGACTTGCACTCGCATTATGCAAAATATGCAAAAATTCAAAATATGATATCATGCATTAACCAATAACTCTCAACTTATACAACACAATTTAATTACAACTAAATGATGAAATCCAAAAGAATTGCAAATTCTCCTCAACTTTTTCATCTTAGCTCGTTTCAAACAGGTCTCATAAAATTTAATTCAGTCACGTTCCAAAATCTATGTGTTGACAGACAAACAAGATTAAACAATTGAAATTATTTCACAAGAAGTGGCAAATCTCTATAACTCAACTGAACTCGAATAATCATATCCTAGAGTTTCAAGTTTCCCAATCCAACTAAACAAAGCATATTCCAGCTTTGGAGTCAAAGTCCTGAAGTCTCAACATCCGAACCAATTGGGGGTTATAGGCTTTGCCAAAACAAAACCTGGTAAAAGAGAGAACAAGTGCATCTAAATATTTAACATTCTGCAGCATTAAAAAAGTGATAAATACTGAGGATTATCATGTCACGGAGGATAAATCACAGTAATCAATGCGTAGAACATGAAAGTCTACATGAAATCACATATATCAATGAGAGGTAACGTGCATACAAATATATACACATGTATGCAGGTATCTAGGCCAAAGTTGCTAAAAAAGCCTGTCAAGCTTAATGGAGTTACCATTCATACAAAATTAAATTACAATGCATAGTAAATTAGAGTTGAAAAAAATGTTCTGTTCATTGAACATATACGAAAAATAGAACAAGTCACACAACATAAATCTCATTATACTCCGATATCATTTCCAATCCAAAGTAAAATATTCTCATATTAACCACAACATATTTACTGTTATCAGCTTGCTTCTAACAGAACCTTGTTTCATCCACCCAACCCACATCCCTAAGGGCCTAAACCCTAATTCAGCACAATTAAACATCAAATTCATACATAACCATTCATAGAGATACACTGAGACACACCCCACATGTTTCACACCAAAATCTTTTTTTCAAGAAACCCTAATTCCAAAACCTAATTCATCAAAATTAAACACGTATTCTACCGACACGTATACACAAACATACCACATGCTTCCTCTGTATTTGAGAGTATAAGGCCCACTCTCCAAAGCCCGATCAAAATGACTATGAACTTTATGCTTCCCTTTCCCACTCTGATCCAACAGAGTCAGCTCAAACAAAGCCCTCACGTCCGTCCCTTCACTCGCTAAAGCAATGAACACCGAAACGTACATCGAAGAGTCCTCAATATTCTTACCGTCGGGGTAGAAATAAATCGCCCAATCGTAACCACCGACGGTGAATACATCGCTCGATATGTACTTTCCGGGCCCCATTCCTTTGGCCAGAGAGTAACCTCGGATTGTGAAATGGTGGGACCCATTTACCGTCTCGTTTATCGATTTTGAGTAGGAGTCGTGGTTCTCGATCATTGCATTTGATTGGAAAAATGGAAACCCTAGGAAAAGGGATTGTAGAGGGAATTGGGAATTGGGAATTGGGTATACGTGAATGAATGGAGGGCTTGAGAGCGATGAATTGTGATGAGCTAAAAGGTAATTAGGAGCTGAGAGGGTGGAATTGGGGAGGAAAGAGAGGGCTTTGGGGATGTTTGGCGGGTGAAAGGAAATGGGCAAAAGAACAGAATGGGGGGAAATAAAGGGTGAAAAAGAAACCACAAAGCAGGGCTGTTTAATAGGTACCCGTCTAATTCCTTGTATCGAGGTTAAGAGTTTAAGGATTAGAGTTTTTATTGGAGTTTGTTGGTTAGCTGTTATGGTCACGAGAGGTGTTCTAAGAGCCGTTAGAAGCTTTATAATCCACCTGATGAAAGTCTATTAGGTCGTTAAACATTTTTTTTTGCTTCTGCCTTTTTAAAAGAGAAGAAAAAGGTCTATTAAAAAAAAAAACAAAGGGTGAGAAAGAAAATAAACAATCATGTGTTTTGATTTTTTGGGGTCTGTGTAATAATGTTGTTACCTAAGAAAAATGAGTGAGGTTTTGTAATCTTTTTGGGGTCTTTTTTTTGGCAGCCATAATTATACAACATAGACGATTAAATTCGAATCACCGAATTTAAAGTCTAACAACAATAATTATGGTCATTAAATCAATTATTAACCTTAATGGTAATGCATTTTGCATTTAAGAGTGTTTTGGAGATTCGAATGCGTGAGAAAAATGAGTTTGTGTAATCTTTTGGGGGGTTTGTTTAGTGTTTTCATAAATTTTTGTACACAGTGGACATGACGGAGGAATGCGGCTGCAGTTTGGTGGTGGGAGAAACTACATACACTGAGAAAATCAGTTGTGATATGGTGGCACCGTCAAAGCAATTCAAATTTAAAACAAAATAAAAAAATCTTATTTAATTCTATACTAAAACTCATAGTAGATCAAAGGAGTTTCAAATTTCTACCAAAAAATTTAAACATTTATTCAAATAACTTATTGCTATATTTTATTATCTGTGCGTGCTGGATTTTGCATAATATAAACACGAGAATAGATATCTTCCTTTGTGAACTCGAGTGAGTCAATCGAGTGATCAATCCTGCTACTTGGAACAGCCTGTGAGGTCCGGTGATAATCTGGAACGGTAATGGGAGACTCTCGTGAATCAATGGAACGATTCAGTAAGACTGAGGAGGGTTCCTGAAACAAAGAAAGACAAGTTAGAAGGGCGCCAGAATGTTTTCCAGCGTACCCCCTCCGACGATCAAGTCAATTTTTGAGAGAGAGGAAGAAGAAAACACTGAGTATAATTTGTAGCAAAGGTTTTTCGTTGCATACCGTCTTGTCTTTTTCGAGGAGTATTTATACCTCAAAAACTCATGATTGATGTCAGTGTGGTCAGTAGGTAATCATTAGGTACAGGCAACGTGTGCACGATTTTCTATGAGGAATGTCTTCTCTTTTAACTGCTCGGAATCCTAAGCAACCAAGGCTGTGTCATCGACCTGCCGACTGTTCAATGAGCTCCTCTCGAGGAGGATGTAATAAATGTCCAGCCTTAGAGACATTTATTACCTTTCACTTTCGAGCCTTACCGCATTAAATGTTGTCTCATCAAGGAAATGGTGTAATTAAATGCTTGTTTTCCCAAGTCATGTGTCAGCAAGGACATCCGGTCTTTCTGTCTCTGATGTGACACAATATACCACGCGTCCATTCCTCATTGGTTGTGTCCCCTGCCTTCCTGTGCCTTCTGACACCAATTGTGTAAGACGAGGTCACGATAGCTAACCTAGTCTAGCCTAGGCTAGTGACCTTTACATCAATAGCCTCTGCAGGAGCACAGAACGCCATCCTGGACGGAGGGTACATCTCGGTACCGAGGGGGGAGTACATCTCGGAGCCGAGAGGGGAGGTACATATAGCGACCGATATACCCATATCAGACCGAGGAATACATGTCGGTACATAAACGTACTGGATGTCACTTGATCCCTTATGACAAGTACCTCGGGGGAGAGGGACTTGTAAACCGATGGGGTACGTGATCTCAGTAACAAAGATTTAGTAACACCGAGAACACGTGTCTTTATCTTGGAATATTTCGCAAATGTCCCATTATTATCCTTTAAAGATTTAATAGTCATTTTATTATCTTTTAAATTTGAGTTTATATTCATTTAAATTTAAATTTTTTCCTCCTTTAAATTTGAGTTTATATTCGTTTAGATTTGAATTTTTTCCTCATTTAAATTTGAGTTTCTCATATTCTCCATTACAACATTTTATATTAAATTAAACTTTTTACTCAAATATTATATCAAATTTGAGTCAAAGTTGGATTCTCTAAAGGGATCACGTGGTCATTTTGGACCTGTTTAATTTGTGTATCAAAAAATAGTATTCGAAAATTATTTTTTAGAATAATTTTAGAAAAAATAATTTAATATTTTTTATGTTGCAGAATTTGTTTAGTTATAGTATGATTCAAAAAACAGTTATACAGAATATTAAACGGTAAAACTTATTTGGACAATAAATTAAAAAATAATAAAAATATAAAATGTGGCGATAGTAATAGTGATAGTGATTGTGGTGGCGGTGGTAATAGTGTGGTGATGGTGGTGGTGGGAGTGTGGTGACGGTGGTAGTGAAAGTATGGTGACGGTGATATTTTATAAATTTTAGAAAAATTATTTCAAAAAATATATAAAACAGTTATAACACGTTATTTAAAATCTGTTTAATTTTTATTTTCAATAAACAAAAATAAAAAATATCTTGTCAAATATTTTTTTTTACCAAAAACTGTTTTCGAATGAGACGTTGGGCTTTTATTTTTAACACGTTTCGGCACTAAACACGAAGTTCACAAAATTCCATTCACCTCTTTGTAACTTGAGCAAATTCACCTCCTTCACTTTGCCAGCTAGCTTTGAGCAACCATCAGTAGTATCACCGTTTCTACACCCTTCGATCGCCGTAACCGACGAAGACCGACCACGCTCAATCTCTCTCTCCCTACCTCCCTCCCTCCCACGCATACGCACACACACCCATCCACTCTTTCACACATCACAAACTGAGACTGAAGAGGGGAGGGAGAGAGAGAGAGGGAGAGAGCAAGTCTGAGTTGAAATTGAAGAATGAAAGGTATGAACAATGGAGGAGATATATTGAAATGGTCTACATTGATAAAAATCGCAGGATTCATATTCGTATCAGTGTCTTTCTTCTACCTAGGCAAGGACTGGTCCGATGGCAATCAACAACTCATCTTCTTCAACTCTCACCAGTCCCCCCAGACTCCCTCTGTCGCTCTCTCTCCTAATTTCAATAAGACCTTCAATCTCTCTTCCCTTTTGAACGACACTGGTTCATCACAAACCATAGATTCAATTCCGCCGCTTTCAAATCCGGACACACAGTCGGATGAACGATTGCTTGCTCCGCCGCCGGCGTTGCAGAGGATGGGAGTGGTAGACGAGAACGGAGTGATGTCGGAGGAGTTTGAGGTAGGGGAATTTGATCCGGGTGTGGTGGAGAAATGGAACGAGACTGAGGTGGTGGTTGAGGAAATAGGGGTTAAGGTTAGCATTAAGAAGTTTGGGTTGTGTCCAGAGAGTATGAGGGAGTACATACCTTGTTTGGATAATGTGGAGGCGATTAAGAGGCTGAGATCGACGGAGAAAGGTGAAAAGTTTGAGCGGCATTGTCCAGAGAAAGGTCAGGGATTGAATTGCTTGGTCCCGCCACCTAAGGGGTACCGGCCCCCAATTCCATGGCCTAGAAGCCGCGATGAGGTATTTCTTTCTTATATCTGACAATTTTGCTTGTTTTTAGGGCTCTCCTCTCGAGAAATTTAGGTCGAATTTGAAAAATGTTGCTCATTTGAGATCTATTAGATTGGTTTCTATGGACATTCAGATCATTAGGTTTCTCTTTATGTAAATTTCCTAACTAGTTTGGTGTTAATTATCTAATTGGACTGTGAACATATTACTGCAGGTCTGGTTCAGCAATGTTCCCCATACGCGTCTGGTTGAAGATAAAGGTGGTCAAAATTGGATTACCGTGGACAAAGATAAGTTTAAGTTTCCAGGAGGTGGCACACAATTCATACATGGGGCAGATCAGTATTTGGATCAGATTGAAAAGGTTGTCAATTAGTTTTTTAACATCGAATTGGAGAGATATTATCACTTGGGTCTTTCTGATTCTTGTTGTATGGCATTTTCATGTGTAGATGGTTCCTGAAATTGCATTTGGTCGTCTTACTCGGGTTGTTTTGGATGTTGGATGTGGTGTGGCGAGTTTTGGTGCTTATTTGTTATCAAGGGACGTGCTCACAATGTCCATAGCTCCCAAGGATGTTCATGAGAACCAGATTCAATTTGCGCTTGAGCGTGGTGTGCCTGCAATGGTGGCAGCTTTCACTACACGGAGATTGTTGTATCCCAGTCAGGCTTTTGATTTGGTTCATTGTTCAAGATGTAGAATCAATTGGACTCGTGATGGTATGGTTTCCATCTCAAAAAAACTAGTTATTAACCTTGATTTTTTTCTTTTTTCAAAAAAAAAAACACCATGAATTTGACTCTTTACATTTTATTGTGTAGAAAATGTCTTGGAGTTGTTTTATGACTATCTCTTGACTTATTACTTTTTGTGGTCTAGTTTCACCATTTGTTTTCCTGGTTGAAGAGATAGACAGTTGCATGAAAGACATCTAAACATTCTGCAATCAAAACCCATGTGGTGAACATTACCACTATGCAGATCTGTTAATTTAGTTTAGATTAGTTTGGGAAGACAGATGGTTTTTAATTGTTTTATTGTTGATGCCGAACTCTTCTCTAGAATATATTCTAATTTTGCCCTGTCTTCATCCACTATGTTGAAGATGGGATTTTACTGCTTGAGGTCAACAGGATGCTTCGGGCAGGAGGATATTTTGCTTGGGCAGCACAGCCTGTTTATAAACATGAAGTACTCCTGGAAGAACAGTGGGAAGGTAATACTACTGATTTTTGTTTTTTTAAATCAATTTGAAAAGTTTTTTTTAACAAATATTTGAAGTGTTTGCTTGTGGAATTTCACAAATTTGAGCCCTTTGTTTTATTTTCTCCTTTCTCTAAAAACAGTAATTGGAATTTCTATCCATGACCTTATTTTAGGCAATTGCTTGGTTAACGATTTCAGAGTTTTTCAAACTGTAATGGTCATGGGTCATTGATTTGTGCCAGTGAACTAATTTTCATCAATTCAAAGAGTCCCAATTTTGTAACCCCATTTTTCGTCACATTACTTTCATATTAAAAGTTTATTTCATTTGTATACAACTTTATATTTATATCTAAAATTATGTTATATTCATGTTCAATGTAGTGATTATAACTCATTTTTTATTATGACTTTGACCTACATCTCTTTAAAATTACAAAAATAACTCACTTAATTATAAGGTTATCTAAAAAAATTGTAAAAAATTAAAAAAAGAAAAAAACTCAAAACGTGTCCTCCATGTGTCCCTAGCTTGTCAGTCGCGTTGCAACGTGTCCCATTGGTCCTGAAAAAAATTAGGCACTCATTTTAGTATATCAGACACTTGTCCGTGTCCTAGACTTGTCCAACACTGATACTCTGGCCAAAATGAAATGTTCGTGCTTCCTAGCTACTAAATAATCTCGCAATTATAATATTGTTTACGGGACAGAATAGGATGCACCAAAATTCAAATCAATGTTGAGAAGTGTAACTTACCCTGGCCGACTTTAGCAATCTAGTTTGATGGAGGTCAAGCTTTTAGTGAGACAAGATTGAAGTGACAAAATGATTTTTCTTGTTTGTACACATGGGTTTTAATAATTTTGCTGATGTGATATCCCACATAATCACCTCGTCTTTCTTCGTTTCAGAGATGGTTAACCTCACCACACATCTTTGTTGGATGCTTGTGAAGAAGGAAGGATACATTGCAATATGGCAAAAGCCATTTAACAACAGTTGCTATTTAAACCGCGAGGCTGGAATTCAACCTCCACTGTGTGATCCAGATGATGACCCAAACAATGTTTGGTATATTTGTTGTAGTCTTGTTGGTTTGATATTGACTATACAAAATTTTCATTTAGAGTAAATTGTAATATACATGCTCTATATTTCTACTAGACTTGAATTGTTTACCTCCTAGTAAAGCTGGATGTGGCATTCGCAAATGTGACATGTTTTCCATGTGGAATCTAATGCTTCCACGTACTAATTTTGATGTTCCATCCTCGGCAACATGATGAATTCCAAATAATGTACACTAAACTTAAATTTATAGTTATTAGAAAAAGTATGAGCCTGTTTGGTTTGCGTTTTAAAAAATAGTATTCGAAAACAGTTTTGGAAAAGAGTTTTAAGAAAGTGATTTTGATATTTTTTATGATAAAAAATTTGTTTGGTTAGATGATTTCAAAAATAATTTTACAATACAAAAAATAATAAAACTTGTTTGGACAGTCTAAATATATATTTGAACAGTAATTCAAACATTAATAAAATATATATATATATATATATATATATTTTTAGATTGACAAATTCATAAAAAAAAATTCAATAAACCAAACTTTAAAATATATATATTTATACATATTTATATATACACCCCTCACACACAATATATATATACGTATATAAGTTTTATATATATATATATATGTTCTTCTTATTTCCAAAATTTAAAAAAAAACTCTGAAAACAAGCTACACTTGTTTTCTGTTTCTTTGACTCAAATCTCATTTTTTCCCAAAATTTTGAAAACAAAAATGTTAAACAAACAGGTTTTGGGTGTTTTTGAAATTTTGAAAACAAAAAACTGTTTCCGAGATGATAACCAAACATGGCCTATGTTTCTCCCTTCCTCTTTCCCCCAAAAAACACATGCACATAATGCATTGTAGGCATATGCCAAGTGTCAAGCTTGATCCTTCCATTGCTACTTACATCTGGCAATTAGTTATCAGTTTCTCCTTCTAAAGCAACATCTGCCCTCTCCCAGTGCAAAACCTTCAATTTTCAGATGCTCCTGTGCTATACGGCTGGAATTTATGACCAAGTAGTCAGGAACAACGCCATGCAGGTTTTCTTGTGAGAATCTTATGTAGAAAAAGTGTTATTAAGGCGTGTTAGAAGTGACAATATTCTTGATGGGTTCATTTGGCATTTTAATGCAATAGTAGTAGATTGTATAATAGTAGGTTGAATATGTTTTCAGGAGCTTTTCAAGCATTTGCATTATGGTGGTTGCAATTTTAGAGAATTTATTTTTCATCTCTCATTGGCCATGATATCCCTTGCATGATGGTTTTAGGTATGTTGATCTGAAGGCATGTGTTGCTCGACTACCTGAGGATGGATATGGAGCAAATGTTACTACATGGCCTGCACGTCTGCAGAATCCTCCCGATAGGCTGCAGAGCATACAAATCGATGCCTACATATCTAGAAAGGAGCTTTTTAGAGCAGAATCGAAATACTGGAATGAAATAATAGAAAGCTATGTCCGTGCTTTACATTGGAAGAAATTCAAACTTAGAAATGTACTGGACATGAAAGCTGGGTTTGGAGGGTATTACATTTACACTCACTTTGCTAATTCCTCTTATTATCTGATGAGAATTGCATCTTACAATGCAAATGGATTTATGTATTTTCTGTTTGTAAAATTTAACATGTACTTTCTCATCTTTAGTGAATAATTTCTTGTTTATTGCAGTTTTGCTGCAGCATTGATTGAAAATAAATTGGACTGCTGGGTTCTGAATGTTGTTCCTGTTAGTGGGCCCAACACCTTGTCTGTTATATATGACCGTGGACTTCTAGGAGTTATGCATGATTGGTACGAGCAAAGCTTCATTCTGTTTCTTTCTCTTAGCTGTTGTTCAAGCAAGTAGATTTCATGGTTGTAGTAAAAATTTGATTCCTTATATTGTGATTCATGATTTCAATGCTTACGCAATAGGTTACTCAATGCGTCGCTATCTTTTATCATGTCCTTCGCTTTCCTACTCTAAGGGGAAGGACAAAACCGTATTTTTGTGGTAAATCATTAATACTATTTTGGGACTGTGCACCCTCATGACCTGAACCTTTTAAGATAACTGATAATCAAAAGCACCTGTCTTTTGCTAAACCTATTATAGGGTGTGGGTTCAATCCATATATTGACATGATTGTGTTATAGTTCTCCAGAATCCGATCAAGTTATGTTTTTTTTTTTGTTGGTCACGATCAATCTATGTTTGAGTGATATGAATGCCAATGAGTTTAGTATTGACAAAGTTGCACTATACTTCCCAGGTGTGAACCATTTGATACCTACCCGAGAACCTATGATTTATTGCATGCAGCTGGCCTCTTCTCTATCGAACAAAGAAGGTATGCTCCCTTTAGCAGATAGTTCTTGCATCTCTATGTTTCGTCCACCAGTGAGAAATTTAGGATCCTGAGATTATTTAACCCTGGTAATATTCTGGAATTCCAATATTAAGCATTCTATAAATAAAAGACATGGTAAAATGTGCTTAAAAATTTTGAATATCATAGGTGAATGGGAAATATCGATCTTAGATTTTAGGGAAGAACATCATGACTTATGTAGGATTACAATCCGGGAATTTTGTCAATATATGGGTCAGTGATCCTTGAGTAGTATCTTTCCGGGTTTGTTTCAGTGGTTTTGTTTCTGCTTGCTTAGACTAATATTGCTCAAAGATTGTAATTTTGTTTCAGCTTAGTTATTGTAACTAACACAGACACCAGTTACTTTATGCCGGATGCAGTACCTCCTAAAACATTTATTTGTTTAACTTCAATCAGATGCAATATCTCTAGCATCATGCTTGAGATGGATCGGATTCTGAGACCTGGGGGACACGTATACATACGTGATTCTGTTGCTGTCATGGATGAACTTCAAGAGATTGGGAAGGCCATGGGTTGGCATGTATCTCTGCGCGACACATCTGAGGGTCCTCATGCAAGTTATAGAATCTTGACTTGTGATAAGCGTCTCTTGCATGCTTGAAGCACGAGGTTTCAGAATTGCATCAGTATGTTATTTGTTGTACTTGTGAAGGGAATACCAACAAGAATGGAAGTAAACAGTTTATCTTGGGGAATGCAAATGTAGGATGCTCCTTGAACACACAATTCTGAGGTGAATAGGGGAATCGTGCACGGGACGATTTGTTCAACCGTGCAGCATATTGGGGCAGTCATGTACAGGATAGTGTCATACACAAGAAAATACACCCCGTATTTTAGATTCTAATGTAACACAGTTGTTTCACAATCAATTGATTGGCAAACACACCCTCGGACTTTCAGTTCTTTAATTCTTGTATTTGTTGTACTATTGTTATGACAATTTGTTTGGAGCAATATTGACACCACTTCGAGCATTCTTTGACAGTGGCAACTCTGAGTTAAATTGAGTAATACTACATTGACTTAAAAACTAGATTTAAAAAATAAACTTGATAATTACAACTATTGATTTCATTGTAAGTTTCAATATTTATAAAAATTTATTACATATTCAATAGTTGTGATTATTAAATCTGTACTTTAAGTCCATGTAGTATTATTCAAATTGAATTTAGGGGAAAGTCTACATTACCTAAAAAAAAATTATTTTCGGTACTGTGTCGTTTACTACTTTTTATGATAAAATTATAATTTGAAAAGAAAAAGTACCACTACTCAAGAAAATGTCATAATCAATCACAGTAATAAATCATAAATTCTCGGTATCGGTCTTAATTTTTCATCATCAGTTATGCTTTTTAAAATTATAACTTACACCTCAAAAAAATTATAACTTACCTTTGAACAGTTATAATTTTCGGTACCAGTCTTTCCCTAAATTGAATTGACATTCCTCAAACGGAATTAATGATTTCAGGCTCAACATTAATTTAGATCAAACTCGAATTTCAATCAGAAAAATAGGATTTGAATTATAACCCAAATGCTAAAAGTCATGCCTGGTAAATACCCATACTGAAATATTTGGGTTAAACTGAAATTAGGATCTTTGTAACGTAGGCTCAACTCAAATTAACCTTTCAACCCTAATAACACGTCCAAGTTGCACCCTGTCACCATTAAGGTTGTACAGACACTTATATATTAAAATTATTCTTTTCCTGAGTCTTGAAAAAGTTCAAAAGCAACAACTCATCACAAGCCTAGCACTCCACAACCCAAGGAAAACACCCCACCTCAGAACAAAGTCCGATGATATCAATCGGGTTACAATCTGTTCAGCCAGCAAAAACTGATATGGCATGGTTTACCTGTCAAGGCCTAGGCCTCCGCAATTGCTGTCCTTGATTATGCAATGCCCGGACAGGTTGGCGCGTTGATGCATTTCCATTTCCAGGCGCCTGTTGTGTTGATGTATTTCCATTTCCAGGCGCCTGTCGGGTTGATGCATTTCGATTTCCAGGCATCTGTCGCATTGATGCATTTCCAAGCGCCTGTCGCGTTGATGCATTTCCATTTCCAGGCACCTGTCGGGTTGATGCATTTCCATTTCCAGGCACCTGTCGGGTTGATGCATTTCCATTTCCAGGCCCCTTTTGTGTTGATGCATTTCCATTTCCAGGCCCCTTTCGTGTTGATGCATTTCCATTTCTGGGGCGCCCATCAATCCTCATGTTCTGAAACTGCTGTTGCAATTGTAAAGGTGAGTGCCCAGGTGCGTGCACCAGTGGCTGAGCCCTGCTGCAGTCTCCGCCATTATTACTGAGGTTTCTAGCAGGTGTTCTTGCCACAAACTGTGATATGTGTGGCCTGAGTAGAGTACTAATAATAGAATTCTGACTTTGATGGGCTGAGAGAAGCATACGGTGAGTTGTCTGAACTGCTTCTGATATCTTCGTTAACTGTCTGTTGCTAACAGTCATCGCAGAATTAGCCGGCTGCTCAAAGGGATCCTCAACCTAGCCATCATTAGTAATAAGACGAGGGTCAGCCAGTAAAAATGAATCCAGGGCTGTAGCACTGGAGCAGTGGTGTATGTGTGCACCCAGTGGCGGAGCCACGATGCATCCTGCGGAGGCCATGGCCCCCAGTTTCTAAAATTTCATTTTATACACTCCCCCCCCCCCCCCCAAAAAAAAAAAAACCCCAAAAATAACCAATCAACCCAACCGAAAGTATCAGTATAATTGGTTGGAATTTCTGGGTCTGCCGCTATCTGTTTTTGTGTGTGTGTGTGAGAGAGAGAGAGAGAGGGATTACAAATAGTGCGCAAGTTTTGGGTAGCCTTCTCATGTTGCTTCCTATGTCTTCCCACTGTCCACTATATGTGCTAATCCCTTGCACTGGGGCCCTCAAACTGATATCGCAAAACTGCAAAAGGAGGCAAAGAATTGAAGTAGGATACTAGCTTAGTTATTTTCTCCAGGATAGTAAATGTACAATGTAATGGAAGATAATTAGGTAAACATTTCAAAAGTTCCCATTTTTGTATTCTATACTACATGCGAGGGAAATGAAATATTAGAAGAGTTATTACCTTTGCAAGGAATGAAACAAAAAGTTCAGACAAAGAACTTGCGTTAATAATTCTGGATCTATCCGATCTAAGCCTGTTTATGTTGACAGCACATGTTTCTTCAATATGTTTCTCTGCAACAGCCCTCACACCTGCATGGGGAATGTAAGATGGCTTCTAACTTAGGCAGCTGTTTTGATTCAACAGATGCTTCAGGAGTATTGTAGTCTGTAGATCACATTCCCTATCACTAAATTCCATCAAAGTTTACCGAGTACCATCAAATTCCAAACATATGCTGCCATGATAACAGAAAAAATTTAATGGTGTGAGCAAACTACTGTCGTTTTTTTTTCATTTTTCTTTGACTTCTCTCAGTTTCTTTTCTTCAGGTCCTAGGCTGAGATCAAATTGCCATCTCAGTTTCAGCCCATCATGACGTTTGTAACTAATTTTATTTTGTTGACTTCTTCATTAAGGGGTTGCAATGGCAAAGTTGCAGTTAGAAAGATTTGTCCCACAGTATGATATCCTCTCTCTGTCTCTCGCCTGCTTCCTTTCATTAAAGTCCCATCAAATATCCACCATTTGTTTAAAACAAGAAGAAAAATTTAAACAATCAGACAGCACAATGAGTAAACCACCAAAAATCTTGAAACAGGGTTCAACCTCACTTTTTTTTAAACAATCAGACAGTACGAGGACTGTTAGCAGCAAACAATTAATGAAGATATCAGAAGCATTTCTTCAACCTCATTCCAAGCTAGCAAGAGTTTGGACCCACAGCGCATAAAACTCATGGCTTGAACCCACCTCAGGTTGCCCAATGTTGCTGTCATCATGCTCCATTTTACAAACACAGACAGGCGTGGTACAACATGCCACGTTGGCTACCCTCTGCTCCTTCCCATACAGATGGCAACCATCAAGACTGACTCCTATTTACGTAAGCCAAAGTAGAACCATCGAGGAAGGCAACTCAAAATCCTCAACCTCCTCGGGTCTAGATCTAGTGTACCTCAAACACTTGATGCTCCAACATGAGTGATGTATACACGGGAAGGCACTGGAGGCCACTCTAAGCGGCTACTCGCTATCCCACCTAGTAAATGATGTGGCATCATGGGGGACCCATTTGTGCTAGGATTTCCTAGATTCAGAGAGCAGGGCCCATTGTATCTCCACATTGGCTACTGCAGATGTTTGCGGCTTATACTCTTGGAACACAAAAGGCACTTGGTTTGGCAGATTGGCCCGTTATGATGTGCTTTACTTGGGACACGATCCTATGACCTAACCAAGAATAGGAGGGATGTATGCGAAGATTTCACACATGTCCCCTGCCTTTGTTAGCAAAACAGCCCCTAAAAACCAGACCTACATGTTCGATATTGGGAACCTTCGTGCATTCTAGCCAATGCATCCATACACCCACCAATATCAAAACCTTTTTACCTCATCCACGTTTCCCTACAAGAATAATGCCTTCACCAATTGGTGTGGTGTATACACAGTCATTGGATGATTAGTGAAAGTTAATAGAACTCACTCATTCAAACATGCACATTGATTTGCAAAATATCCTTTTTGATAAATTTATGAAAGAAATGACAGAACTCACACCAGATACATTCCCAGTGTATAAGCATTTCCCTTTTGCCCAACCATCTCAGAGATTTGTCTCCCCTTTAGACAAGCACCTTTCTGTTTTCTGCTTTCTCTTTCTGGAGCGCAATTGCCCCTTCTCACAAGAAAATCCCTCGACCCCACATGGAAGCTGTTGGGGTCTGCGTGGTCCAAGATAATAAAACCATCTTGGAAAACCACAGAGAATGCTCTCTTATCAGTTATCATGTACTAGCTCACACACCTCTCCTTCACCACCTCCTTAGTGTTCTTGTCGTGTAACGCCTCTGACACTCTGAACCTCCGCAAGGATCCAACCTATTAGGTTTTACCCCTTCTACAGCCTAGAACCCCAAGAATTGTGCCCAATTACCATTAAACCCTTTCACAGAAAAATCCACCATGGTAGTAAAGTGCTTACTTTTGTGTCGTTCTACCATATTCTTGCTCTTAGAATTACATGTTTTAAAGTTTTCTGGTGATAAATATATTCTTAGGCTTTTACCCTTTATTTTCAACTATAATTTAGATAAGGTGCAAGCAATGATTCATTGTGTAGCTTTGGGTTTACAGTACATAAGCAAAAACATGCCATGCAATCCTGATGTATTTTGCTTGCGAGAATGGTCCAGTGGTTGAACTATATTTCCTCATTATCAGTGCTGATCATCATGCATGGTATGCTTTACGTTGTCTCGTTACAAACCTAGGTTCATTTCACTAGTACCAACTGCCAAGCACAAAACTTGCCGACATTCAAAACTTCATTTTAAAAAGATACTTCAGTGACACAAATAGAACAAAACAAATTGGACTAAATAGATAATAATACAACTCAATTCAACTCAACAAAGCCTTAATTCCAACTATTTGGGTCGGCTTCAAACAGATAACAATAGGTTTTCTAAATACATGAACCATTTGTTGCACATTCTAAGCATGACTAAAAAGACAAATAAATCATTTCTGGGATTTATTGGAGGTTCAAGACCTAAACAGCAGCAGCTAAACAAGACTTGACCATGATACCAAACAATAAATGATGAACTTATATCTAACGGAGTTGAAGAGTATGCAAGTGAATATGCTTTGATGAAGTAAAAATCAAAGATATGATACGCTCTTTACCTGTAAGATCATCAACTATATTTCCCGGATATATTTCCTTAAGGGGGGGCAAAATTGCAGGTACACAAGTCTGCAAGAAATGAGTAGAACAAAACCAGATGGGAAAAAAGTTAAGGTTCTGGTGGACCATGGATAGATCAAAGGCATGAAACAAAAAACTGGTGATCAACAAAATAAAAGAATACGTAAAACTAGCAAATGGAGACCACAAGAATAATCTATACTCATAACGGTGACGTACGGATTACTCTTGGATAAGCTGGATAAAACAATATGAATTCGATGGGATGATGGACCATATTGTTTTATGTGATCCGGTATGCCAAGAAGTCCCCCTAAACCATTCCAGATTTTGTTGTCCCTTGTTTCAGTATTTTTTTTGGTGGAATACACAATCCTTAAATCACCAGGAAAGGATTCACCTAACTATTCTAATCAAGTTCAAATAATATTAACAACATGAAAAACAGTAAAATCACCTGAAAATGGAAGACAACAAGCAAGCTGAGACAGTATGAGTTTAAAGTTCCAGACGTTGAGTCATTAATATCATGTGCCTTGGCCCATTCTTTGACCTGCAGGCCAGAAATTATTCATCAAAATATCCAATATGTTCTCTGAGTAGCATTTATCACTAAGCTATAAGAACATGCCAGTAAAATAATATCACGAAAGCGCCCATCAATCTCATTGATCCAAAACAATAATTTGGACTTCATTTGAGCAACAAGATTATTGATTGAGATATCACAAGAGATGTTCAGGTGGCTCTCAAGCTTCAATATGGGAACCCTTGCATTGGGAATAAATTGCAACCTACGCCATCCACCTGCAGAAAAAACATTATAATTTACTCAAACAGGAGTTCTTTTTTTTTCTCAGAAGGTATCAAACAGGAGTTATCTGACAAAGAAATCAACAATTCAAAAATAAGCAGCACATACAGCCTGCCATAAATATAGAGGATCATAATGCGTAAGACGAAATACTTCATCTTAAAAGTTTGCATCATCTGGTGTTTATACTATTCAGTCCATTTTCCATGATAAATCCATTTTCGATGGTAAATAAAGAGACAGCTACATTTCTTATTTTTACTGTGACAGGTTAATCCATTAGAACAACCAAAAGGGGGGCTACTCCCAAGTATACGCCAAGTCTCAAGAAGGGTTCCAATGAGCCAAGCCAAGCTGAGTTTTGAGGAGCTTGAGCTAAAATAGATTAACTTGTTCAGGCTCATCTCACTACTGCACAGCTAAATTCGAGCTCCGCTGTAGTTGAGGGCCCTTGATACTGTTCTCATGGGTGGATTACCAACTATTGGGCACAAAAGACTTGCTACTTTTGCGGCAGACTACTCGAATAAGTATAGAGCACCAAGCTAGAAACCTTTTCAGGTTTGTGTATCGTCCTGGAGGGGCTGGACTGATTTGCTGGTGCTTTGTGTTGTTCTCTTTTCCTTGAGATTAAACTGATTTTCCTTGTGTATTTTGGAACTGAGTGTTCAGATATTCTTTGATTCCTCATCCCAAAATATATCTGCTACTGTTCAACCCTTAATCTGTTCTTTCCTTTCAATTATTGCTTC
Organism: Ilex paraguariensis; assembly: GCA_963454935.2. Taxonomy (NCBI): domain Eukaryota; kingdom Viridiplantae; phylum Streptophyta; class Magnoliopsida; order Aquifoliales; family Aquifoliaceae; genus Ilex; species Ilex paraguariensis. The sequence goes on along the minus strand of CAUOFW020000725.1, from coordinate 640,109 downwards.
AGATAACCATCACACATCAAAGGAAGGAAGCAAAATCAAGTGACGCAAATTAAGATAAAAAGATCATTGAGCTAGCAGACAAAAGTTGAATGGGTTCCTAATTTTCATTGCATACAAACGAAATCTGACTTAATATAGGTGAATTAATTAAATATAATTAAAAGGAAATGAACTACACATGTGAACTTAAAGCAAATTACCCTTCCTTCTCAAAGCCTTTAGTATATCTTCTAGTAAACTTTGTTTGTGTTTTTTCCCAGCAGATGAAATATATGAACCATTGTGTAACTCCACAGATACATCCAGATCTCCCCATCTGGTGAAGAGATTTGACACAAATGATCCATATGGCTCCACAGTTGCACCTGTTTGCACCATTTAAAGCGATGATCATGAATCTACATCAGTAAGCATAAAATATCTGATTCATGGAAACAATTCCGTTCCGTGTAAATAAGAAATAGACAGTCAAAGCAAATAAAAAGAAGTCAAGCTAAAAGAATAAAGGGTTACAGTTACACTACTTTTTTTTTCTGGTCTGCCTCATAAGATGCATTTGTGTGTGTGTGTGTGAGAGAGAGAGAGAGAAGCATTAGAATGTATCTTCAGGTTATGCCAGGTTATAACATGTTGACAGGGAAAACATGTTGAAGACTGTTGTTTGACTAAATGTCCATATATAAAACTGGTCCTCTTACCATTCTATTTAAAGAACTTATTTTCTCTTCCAGCAAGTCAGTAAAAAGAAATTGTGACACTCTATTTGAGCAGAAGATTGAAGTGTCATATTTGAACATTTAAATGAGGTCACAAGCATGGTGGAACAATCAGTTGTTACATATGTGGTGTAGGATAAAAACTTCTGAAGCATTTTACAACTGAAATTTTCTGATGAGGCTAAACATAAAGAATCCTAGAAATAGTGTAATTTTCAACCAATGAGATACTATCCGGATTTGTTTGATGTAGTATAATCTTTCCTGCATTACAAGCCATTTATCTCGCAAACACAAATTTTACATTTTTTCTGATAAACATTGTGATTGTATATACAGCTCCCAGTGCACAAACAACACAGGTATCACTTCCAGAACCATGTTTCATTCTCTTTTCCTACTTCTAAGGTTCCTAAAAGTATCCATTAAATATAGGTGACAAAATTAAGCAACAATAAAAAATATCTATGGCTTCACAGGAATCAGCATCTAGCAGACGACCCGTCCGTAATTTAGAAAAGCTGAGACCTACTATCATCAATCATATCAGCATCTGACTGAGAAAGCTCATAGCGTAGAAGTTAGGCTGCCAACAGAACACTTACTAATTGTCAAGTGATAACACAGACTAATGTGTGCTTTGAGTCTTCTGACATCCCAATGGAATGAAACATTCCATTTTTGTTGTCATGTCAGATATCTCAATCACCCACTTCTTGTATCTGAGATGATGGGTTAGTGCCACTAAATGTATCAAGAAAAAAAGAAGGATTTTTTTTGCAAAATGGAATAACATTTCCCACAGGAATTCAAGTGAACCACTCTTTTTTCTCATATCCTGATAGGCAAATCAAGAAAGTGTGTGAAGAATAGGAATAAGTGCCAATCAACCATGAATCTGCACAACAGAAGGGACAAAGCTAACAAAGTACCACAACAATGCAGCATCAGTTACCTCTAAGATTTTCTATGGATTGAACAACACCTTGAAGCTCATTAATGATATGAAACCGTATCGACCAATCCTCGTTCATGGGATTGATGACTCGAAGAATATCCCCGAGAGTAAGCTCCAATAAACTATAACCATTCATTTTTGAGAACTAAATGCTGAATCCAGCTGACCCAATTGAACAAGTTAAAATTTCAATTGTAAGAATGGCTCCCTGCACACATCACAAATTAACCATGTTACTTATGTTTGGTATCAAACAAAATGAATGAAAGAACCTGCCAAGTTAGGTGATCTAGACCTAAAAAGACAGAAAGATTTTAAAACAAAATGAGAATTAGAAGAAAGACAAGGCCGTCATCATTTTCCCTTGCACAACCCCAAAACCTTCAAAATAAACAGGGCCTTCACAAATGAGAATTAAGTCAAACAAAATATTGACATTTTGTTTTTGACTAGCTCATGCGCACATCCAATGCACATCGGTTGCACGTGGAAGTCAGTGCAAGATATATGAGCTTTCTGCAATTAGAATATCCCAATTGGTCCAACAAATAAATAATTGTCCAGATGAAATTGTCTTTTGAAACAGGAAAATAACAGCCTACTTGAATTCTTTCAAAATAGATCAATAGGATAGGGTTTACACATCTAGTGAGAATCGGATGATAATCAGTAGGTATCCTATGCATATAATGTTTCCAACATTATTCCCCTGTTTAAATGTCCTCAAGATGTACTCGAGGATTTAAATAACGATAATGCTAACAGTGTAAACAAACAGGTCATAAAGGGAGTTGAGGAGCTTTGATTTTTTACACCAGTCAGATTCAAATCTAGGCATCAAACAGTGAAAAATTTGCGAATACCTTAAATGCAGTTCTACACTCCCACTGCTACTCAGGCTACACCTACACCATAAAAGAATTAACTAATAGACATATACATATAGGCACAAGAAGTATCCACGGGGAGAACAATGACAGCGCACCAAATCAATTCAAGAGAATCCAAGGCAATAGCTTTCTATTATAGTTCCATTTCTGGAATGAATTTGCCTCAATTGCATGCTTGATTATCAGCTGCTTGTATTCAATAAGATCAGTAATACCTTATTCTATGGCAAAGAGCAGCAAAGTGGGCTTCGCCTAAAACCACATGCTGATTTACACTAGAAAATTCAAGATCTATGCTTGGGCTATGCAGATTTGAAGAGAAGAAGCGCAGATCTAGAAATTAGAGGGTTAAAATGAGAGAAATGGGGGAGATGGAGAATCTCCAGCCAAAATGTGAAGAAACAGTGGGAAAACCAGTCGGGCAAGTGAATTTGCATCCAGGTCATAATGGATCAGACTACTCAATTTGACCTGTTTTGGTCGTCATGGACATGTAACGGACCGTTATGTTCATGAAAAATATTCTATCCAAAATAACAAGGTTCAAAGGGAATGATGCGTAACACTCACCATAACAGATGAGTCTTTAGGATTTTGAAGGGAATGCCTTTATTTGGGTTTAAAGATACTTAACTTTGTTTGGCTTTACACCCTTGGTAAATACTAAAAATTAAAAATTAAAAAGGTCATAGTGACCACTCCCATAAGACGTGCTCATAATAAATATTAAAAAGGTTACAATGACCACTCCCCTAAGACGTGCACACGTCTTATGGGAGTGGTCACTGTGACCTTTTTGCACAAATCACATCTTATTGAAAAGTTGAAAATTAATAAACTTGAAGGCAAAGATAAATGTTGACGGGAATGTGATAGCAAGAAAAATGGCAATGAGAACAACAACAATGCAAGATGTAATACAAATACAGTGAGTAGTGAGGCAAAAACAAAGGGCTTCTATTAATGATTTTAGTGTCAAATATTGAATTCATTAGTTGATGAATTAATTTTGAATTACAATTTTTGGAAGTTGTTGGAGCTAAATGCTATACATATCCATGATATTGACAATTTTCGGAAGCTAATTCCTCTCCTCCTATACAAGGTAAAAAAGTAGGGGGAAAACAAGATCCACAGATTATGAAATGCTATAATGAGGGCGACTTCAAAGCATCTACGAATTTCCAATTTGTAAGTATGATCTTTCTCTCATATTGCCATTCTTGCCCAAAATAGGTCAAAAAATGAATGAGAAACATATGGATCCCCAAACCCAAACAACATCACCAACAAAAAATTCAACCTGGCTTGAGATCCAAGGTCTTGATGCTTAGATGATAACAAACCTAACCTCAAACTTCTCTTATACCATGAAAGAGAAATAACTAAACTAAAAATACAGAAACAATTGATGAATTTCATTAAAATTTTCATGATTCTCAAACCTGATCTTATCGTAGTCTAAAACGATCAAACCAGCTCTTGTCCACAACTGAACAGAGAAGACGAACCTTCAGCTAGGGCTCCATCTAGATCGCGAGAGTGAGGCACTACAAAAGTGGGAAGATATCTGGTCTAGGAAGCACGGATACGGACACGGGTGTCGTATCCGATACGATACGGACACGGGAATACGACAAAATTTCAAAATATAGGATACGGGTACGGCGAGGATACGGCTAATTAAAATATAATATATATATATATATATATATATATATATATATATATAAATTAACATTAATAATTAAATTGAGTAATTAATTAATATTTTATAAGTGGACAAATAAGCTAATATTAAATTTGATTAGTAGGTTAATATGTTATGGACAGTGGGTTAAAACCAAATTGGGTAGTGGGTGACAACTAATAGGGTATAATTGTAATTTAACATAAAATATAAGAAGTTCAAGGGTTATTTGTAAATTATTTTAGCAACTAGGGCAAAGAAAAAAAGAAAAGAAAATAAGGGGGCTGAAATGTAAGTAAAACAAGCAAAAAATATAAATAAAAAGAAAAGGCAGCCCTTTATCGTTTTTCAGCGACTAGGGCAAGCCAAACGAAAGCAATACTTAGGCGGCAGCGGCAGCGAGCGATCGAGAGAGAGAGAGAGAGAGTTGAAGATGAAGACGACATATCTGTGGCTGTGGCTGTCACTGATCAGGTACATCATCTTCTTCCCCACTTTTTTTTTTTTTTCAAATCCATGGTTGTGCCGTATCCCTCTGTATCACCCCCGTATCCGTGATTCTTCACTGTTCAGGACACTTGTGGAAGTATCGGACACGTATCTGTGTCGGACACGTGTCCGACAACGCCACGTCGACCCCCTGGGGAGTATCCGTGCTTCCTAGTATCTGGTCATATTTATTTGACCTCCAAATTGAATATGACCCAAAATCATATCCCAAAGCATTGAGAGTATGTATAATATGTTCCCAAAAACACTTGTTTGTAGCTTCATTTCCCACTATTTCAAATGAAAAATCAACAACAATCTTTCGCAAAATCCTTTTAATCATTTGGAAGGTGAAACAGCTCACTCGTTTAATGTTTTAGAGTTTCGAAACAATAAGCATTCTATATAAGAGACCACTATATTTTGGGGTGTATAGAATTTAAGTAGTCAAGTTGCATTTAAACACTATGAAGTTCAAGAAAGTAATTAACTGGCTAGACACTACTTGTTTGTAGACCAATTAAATTTACTACAAAAGGATGTGTTGGTCTTTTAGCAATTTTAAGGACAATATTGTCAATTAAAAAATTTTCACGTGTATTAACATTTAGAAGAGTATAGATATAGATATAATATAACAAGGATTTTGATACACACATACTTTGGATCATTAGTATCTTCACCCACATCGATATTTAAGACCTTTGATACGAAAGAAGTAGATGTCAACTTGTATTACTCATTTGTTTAAAATAAAAAACTTGTATTATTCATAATCAAACAACAGATGGTTCATTACATCTCACTCAATATTCTTGACATGTCCAAAAAAACTTATCATAGGTCACCATCTAATGATTGACTCACCTCATCTAATGAATCACTACAGCATAATGAAGGAAAAACAGGGGCTGTTATTTTCCCCCTCGAAAGTAAACACGCTATTTTTTTGCTCTAATTTTTATGTCTCTCTCATATTTTGCATATCAACATGTCTACCTCTTTTCTTTTAGTTTGTTCCAACTTCGACTATTCCAATATCCATTTTGAAGGGGAATATTCTTTTACAAGCCTGAAAAGTGCGGATGATGCAGAATCAGTGTGTATACTTCATATATCAATAGTAATGTTATATAGGTAACAACAATACTAAAACAAAGAGGAATAAAAGAATCCATGACAATTTTGTCTCGGGAAACAAAGCTTTCAAAGAATTTTATGAGATTATGAAATAGACATTTTCAGTTTAAGAATGATCAACCATTGTTATGGATGATATTCTGTTTGATAAGAATGTTTGCTCCATGAATGAAGATGAACAGAAAAGGGCATTAAGTTACTCCACCAATGTCTTTTTTTTTTTAATTATACATATCAATCTTGTGCAGTGACAATGTTTGTCTGATTTGCAACGCAAATTCATGCTTCTCCTGTAGGTGCCTTATAAAACATTGTAAGAAGGCTCATCAGTTTTTATGTCTCATCCAACATCTCAACATCCGACTATCTACTTATGTGGTGTACACCAAAGTCAAGGATCAGAACCTTATGTCTCTTGCAGTCTCATTTCTTTCATAATTTGACAACTTATCTCCAACAAGAAACAAGAAATGTAATGAAGCTCAAAGGAGAACCTGAAGAATAGGAATCCCACCTGGAATTGACAACCAAAAGGAGCACAGAAACATGATACTATAAAACCACCCTCCCCTATTATTCATTTAGCAGAGATCTTATTCATTGGCATGGCGGGAAATAACCATTCAGATGACTCTTTTGATATGTGTTCAACAGAGTTGAATTAACTTTTTCCTCATTTTCCCCAATCTACCCCAGATACATTTTACATTGTTGATTGCAAGGCCTTCAAAGTAACGCTTTCCTTTTGAAGTCACCATTTCTTCTTATTGGTTTCCTTTTTGGAATTCCACTCTAATTGTAAGAACTATCTACTGATTGCCAACTGATCATTAATTTCAAAAGCAATCTTTGGAAAGAAGCAACAAATGTCTTCTTGCTATCACCACCAAAACAATCAAGAGTAATATACTCAGATAATAACTATGAGCTAATCAAAGAAACCCACTATTAAGCAAACTTGGAAAATAAAAAATAAATACTGAACGTTTATAATCGAACAATGAATTTTAGAAAATGGCATGAATATCACATATTAATTCAACAAAAAAAGGGAAATACACAACAATACCATTGACAACTGATTGAAGAGAAATCCAAATTGAAACTTCATATCCAAACCATGATCCGTGGCAAACCTAAAATTGAATGATACAAACATATACAATATACTCAACTCAGTCATTATAAGAAGAAGAAGAATATATATGAAAAATTAACCAAGAGACATCGTATTATCAAATTAACAATAATATAATAAACTGAGGTTAAAGAAACTGACATACCTTTGAGGGTTTTTTATTATAGTGAGACGGCTATGCTTAGCAGGAAGGGTTTTCCATTACTCTCTCTCTCTCTCTCTCTCTCCCTCTCCATGGACTTGCCAATGTATGTGTCAATATGCTGTACGAAAAGTGGGAAAGGAGTAACGTATGGAGACGCTGCTTCGTCTACTCTGTATTGCGAGGTTTGTATATGTATGAGGGTGACTCGTGCCTGCCTGCAGAGGCAGTGCAATACGAATAATTTTGAAATTGAAATGGGCGTCGGTTTGTGAATCATTTTCTATTGGAGAATTACATTTATCTTTTTAGATTTGTATTTTTTTATTTAAATCTCCTTATATTTAATACATTTTATACAAATCTCTTAAAGTTTATTTTATACAATTCTCTTAAAGTTTGTATGCGCAGAATGCTTATATTCCCCTGTTAGTGTATATGTTCGTAAATTATACTTAAACCCTTTTAAAGTTTATAAATATATAATATTTAGACCGTTTAAATTTAAAATATTATATTTAGAACAAAAATATTATAATTAAAGATAAAATATTAAATACTACTTATAATCCGTGTTTAAAGACACAATGGAAGATAAAATTCAAACGCCTAAAAATCGATTTTATTGTATTAAATTTTTTTAACATGTGCATATAACTGTGTATGAATAATCTTTGAAATAAAAATTATAAATTAATTAAATATTAAATAATTGATATATGTGATAAAAATGAGTGATGTGATATTTTTAAGGATAAAATATGTAGGGGATAAAAATTCAAGTTATTATATATTTTATTATATATTAAAATTTTAAATTTAAATTTTTTTTTCTTAAAAAATCGTAATTAGTAAATTTTACAATTGATCTAAGTCATTCATAATAGAACATAAATTTTACAACCAAAATTCATGTTCTATTATGCTCTCATTCATTGAAATAAAATCAAAAATAAATATCTAATTTTTTTCTTAAAAAACATAATTAGTATGCAATTATATTATTTATTGAAATAAAACTAAAATATCAAACAAGGAGTCGAATTATAATGAACACAATATCTTCTAGCTTTAATTGAGGTAATTTGTTAGTTTAATTTGATTGTTTAAATGACCAAATTAAATTTTAATATATAGTTTAATTGTATATTAATTGTGATTTTTTTAGAAAAAATTAAAATTTTATTTTAAAATTTATTTCAATAAATGTGATAATAGAGCATGAATTTTATTTGTAAAATATAAAATCTATATAATAAAACAAGAGTGTGTTTAAATTTTATCCCAATCATATTTTTTTCCTCAAAATCATCACTAATCACTTACCTCACTCATCATCCATTTGTCAGACTCAAACGTTAAATCGCATCACTCATTTCTATCACATATTTAATCATTTATATATTTCCTCCCTAAAAATATCATACCACTCATTTATATCATATATTAATCATTTAATATTTAATTAATTTGTAATTAATATATTTTAAAAAAAATTAATATAACGAAATCGATTTTTTGGATACTTGAATTTTATATTTTATCATGCCTTTAAACACGGGTTATGACTAGTATTTGATAATCTAGTTTTTATTGGAGTATTTTTGGTTTAAGTATAACATTTTAAACTTGAAGGGTCTAAGTATTACATGTCTATAAACTTTAAGGGATCTAAGTATAATTTATTAACGGATATCCTAACAGACAATGACAACAGAGGTCTAAGTGTTACACGCGTACAAACTTCAAACTTAAGAGGTTTTAGTATAATTCTCTTTTTTCAATGTTAATGTAATGGTACCACGATATGACCTTAAGAATAACCCAAGTGATATCGAGTATGAACTCAAAACCTACATGTTAGAGTTTTAATCTTGACAATCTATGGACGCTAAGTCATGATAGATTATTTCTCATGAATATCCTAATTTCAGATGATCTGCCGTTGATTAGAGAGAGAATTAATCGAAATGCACGTAAACTGACTCGGACATCTATGTCCATTAAAAAAAAAAAACTACATTAAAAGAGAAATATTACTTGAACTTAATTTGACAATCTAATTTTAAAAATTTTAATTCATTGCACCATTAAATCAACAACAAGTCTCCGTGTTTAATAAGACACGTCGAATTAAATTCGCATATTTAATAAACATTTTTTTATCAACAAATTATTCTCTCCTTTTTTTTTTCTTATATGGTAGGAAAAAGCATAATATTTTATTTAATCCCACCAAGAATTTCTTATTCCAATCTCTAATAACTACCCCAATATTTGATGCCCGTCCTGAAATGAATGTCGTCGCTTCATCAAAATTAACTTTAGCAGTACCTACCGGGGCAGCTCGAGGACCCGACTGGGATCCCACTAAAATCCTCGGGCCTAAGCTTCTAGATATTGATTGACACATGTAATAGGCATCTTGCTCGAGACGTGCTCAATTTCTGTTATACCCAGTGTTATCACAATCGGATCGGTTCAATTGTGATCCGAGATATTAGTCGATTCAATTCTCTAATTAGACCTCTTAAGGAATAGAATCAGTTCCAAATCGTGAACCGGTCGATTTTTTATAGCCGAACAATTCGAATTCCACTCGTTATATTTATAAAAAAAAATATCCCTCTTTTTGGGCTATTTTGCCCTAAATTAATTTCATTCCAACTTTTTGTTCACTCCACCAAGCGACGAATAGCTCCAGGCATGGCGACGCAGTTCCGACAAACAACAACAACTCTCTACTCGTTCTTGATTCTTTTTAGATCTAGACCTTCTCCACTCAATCTCTCTCACTTAATCTCTTCCTTTCTCCTTGGTTACGGTGGTGGTGTTAATTTTTACAATTGTTCAAAGGTCTAATCAGAAGGGGAAACAAAAATTTGTACATACTTTAAAGTTTGTCCTTATCTTCTATAATCTCTATCTTTCATATGAATTTGATATTTGGAACATGAATTTTTAGTTTTGTTACTTAACTTCATTAATTTTATGACCAATTGTATGAATTTTAGACATATGCAGTTGAAATATTTTGTTCTGTAATATTTGTAATTTTTTTATTAAATATTCGGTCCGACCAACTGACCTAACAATTAAATCAGTGAACTATTGACTCAGTGTTTCTGTCGGTTTAATGACTGTTCCGATTCTGAGAACATTGATTATACCACACAGGCCAATCTAAAACTAGTACGAAACATACCTCCGTAGAAGATAAGTGCGCAATTGCATTCACCAACCATTGGCGAAAAGAAGTTGCAGGTTTTTCAGGGAGCTTAAGCAAAGAATCTCGTCACATTTGTCTCGTGAATGGCCAACTCAGGTAGGTATGTCCTAAGGCTTAATCACATTTGTTGCATTAGACAGACTTGGTCTGAGTTGTCTTGTTTCTTTAGCAGTATCAGACAAGCACTTTGCAAAAAAAGGATTGGTCCAACGTGCATGGGAAGCATACTTCAATTCGAAGTAACAATTATAAACTTGAGGCTAATGTCTGCTTTATGTTCTCAAAAAGCCCCCAAAATGACAAATGTCAATGGTGTTGTGAGATTAAAGACGATGAGAAGGTGGAAGCACATGCCACTTCGAATGTATTGAAGATGATGACCACATTCTTTCGAACATACACATCTGTACTCACGGGTCTTTAATTTAATAGTGTTCTTTGTCTTATAAAAATTTTATCTTTTTAAGATTGGTTCAAATTCCTAAGTGACAAAAAATGTGATTGGCCTATAAGACGAATCTTAGTTATTTAGGCAAATCGTAATCAAGTCTCTGATGTGAGTTTAAATCCTCGCCGAAGCGCAAGTTCTAATTTAACTGGTGTATGAGTTAAAAAATTGATTCATACACCCGAGGTTTACTTTCTATTCTACTCAAATTCACAAGTCTGAATGACATAAGCATATCTCTATTCGCCATAGACAAACTAAAAATTTCTCCCATTACCTAAAAAAATAAAATGAAATACACATCTGTAAATTAAAAAAAAATCAATGTTAGTTTGACCTAATTTGCTGATATAACGAGTTACTGCAATTAAGTTGACAATGAACCCCAATATTAATTAAAATTTGTTACCAATTCAATTATTATGATACATTAACTTAACAAATATAGTGCAAATACAACTAAGCATGATCAAAAGTAGCTAAAAGTATTATAAGCTTTAAAGCAAAAGATGAACCAGGGGTGGCTATACTCTATTGGCTCGAATCCTATGCACCTTCAACCCCCACCCCCAAAAGATATTTCGTTTATTTTGTAAATAAAGTTGATGGAATCTATTCATCTAAAAAATGTTATACATTTAAATTATAATTTTTTGAGTTTCATTTAATTTTTATTACATTACTGTTAATTTGCAGGTCCACCATAGGTAGTGAGATAATGTACACGTACTAGAGTTGTCAATGATTTGTATCATTTTTTTAATTCGTGCACTTCATTCGTGTATCGTTGGCTTAATTTTATAATCGTATTTGGTTCAGTTGTTATCGATTATGGATCCACCTGTTTATGAATGATTTAAACTCTGTTACAATTGAATCTAAACCATTAATTGTGTATCAAGTTGGTGTGGGATTCTCAGATCGTGTATGCAGTAGTGTGTACCAAAATTACCCAGAATTGGTAACTGTACAATAGGGGTATCAATTTTACGCACGAATTCGAATCCGATATGAACCCAACTTGATACAAAATTAAAAATAATCCGATTAATGGACACGTAAAATAAATTAGTCAAAATAAGGATTAACGGGTACTGTAAAAAAAAAAATAAGTATTTAATTAGTACTGCAGACAAAAAAAATGATTATTTAAAAAAAATATTTTTTTAAATAATATTATATGATTTTTTATTAACACGAATACAACAAAAATAAAAAATGATACAACATAAAAAATAGCACGACGCAACACGATTTACACTGCACTGTTCAGATGTGGATGAGTACAACAATTACCCAGAATTGTCCTCTGTAATTAAGTGCTTATTCTTTTTTTTTTTCCCTAAATATAAATTAAAATTAAAAAAAAATAATTAAAATATTAAAGCTTAATGCACACACCGGAAATCATACAAGTAATTCTCAACTTATTCTAAAAAATTAAAAGTAACTCAAAAGTAGCTTACCATCTAATGACAATTGTCCCAAACCCTTTAATCTAAGGATGATTTACAAGATTTTATTTTATATCCTTGAAACCTCTTGATTAATGCAATTTTTGAAGGATCTTGGTTAATGTTTTTTTTTGCCAAGTCACAATACCATACAACATTCCTTTATTATTAAGCGCTTATTCATCAGAATGTTGAATTGGAAGTGAATGACTCACAATTAATCCGATAACTATATTGATTAGTTCTAAAGAGGGGTATGAAATGGATAGGTTGAATCGGTTATGGACCGGTTCAAATTAAAGTTGATGCAAAATAAATCTAATATATTTTCAACCTGCTTAATAAAAGTGTTACAATGAGTTAGATCATAGCGGATTGAGTTAAAATCATTAATTCTTAAAATAATTAAAACTCTGAGCATAAACATATATTAATATATCAAATAAAATATATCCTAATACACAACAAATATACTTACTAATACACCAAGATACATATACTAAGAATAATACACCAACCTAGGTAGGGGTTGTGGTTGGGTCTAGGATCGGGTTTGGGTTTGGATTTGAGTTTTGGATCGGGGTTGGGTCCAAGTAAGAGGAATGGGTTGGGTTCGATCTTCAGTCAGTTTTAGGTTTGGTAATTTTAAACATAACTCGTAAAATCGACACGAGCTCAATACGGATTTAGCGGGTTTGACTGTAATCTTAACGAGTTCAGGTAGTTAATAGGTTAACTCGACAGACCCGTAAAATAAACGAACCAGTTTCGTGTTTAACCCATAAATTCATTTCAACCCGTTTAACCAGTTAACAGAGGTACTATAATTTTTTTTTTTAAAGTTAAGTCTCTCAGCCTCTGTTTCATCTCATCTCATCTTTCATATTCATTCAAATTTAGTAATCATTTAATGTTTATTTTTTATCTTTATTTTTTTTTTGTTCAGCTATAATTTATTGTTATAGTAAACATGTCAAACATGTGTAATGTGTGGTGAGTTGATAATTTTTGTGTGTGGACTCGAAATACTCTAACTTATTCTCTTATTTAGCGGGTGACACACAAGTTGTATCGGGTAACCTGTCTAATAAATGATTTGTGTATGGATATAATAGTTGGACTCGATTATATAAACAAATAGGGTATAAATTGAGGATTTTTTTGACACAAATCAGTTTTAGGTCGGTGTGTATTTTTTGGTGTATTATTGTAGGTGCATACGTTTTGGTGCACTAATGTATGTTTATTTTTTTAGTGTATTATTTTATGTGTATATTTTTTAATATAGTAGTTGGTGTACACATACTTTGCACGTGGAGAATCTCGTTACAAATATTTTGTTTAGCACCAAAATTAGAAAAAGTGATCCCAACATTTCAAATAATTGAAATAAGTTCAGTAAAATAGTCATTTTAATTTCATTTTTTTGGGGAGTGAGGGATCAAAGGCTGAAAAAGTTTCAATTTCTATTTACTTGGCTCAAAACAAATAATATTTTTTAAAGGTACGTAAACCAATGTTTTTTTAAATTTTTTACTATTCAATATAAAACTCAAGATGCAAACCTCTTACTCAAAAAATCAATAAAAGTATTAGATAAATTGTTGTGATATTTACAATTTCAACACCTTAATTTGACTTGCATTAAACAAAAACAATAGGATTAAACTCAATAAAATAGTGTCTATATATTAATCATTCTTTTATAAAATTTAATTGTATTTGATATTGTAAATATACACCCAATAAAAAGATTGACTATCTAACAAGCGGTTATGTCAGATACAAGACATACTCACTTGAAAAAAGGGTCACAAAATCTTATTTCTCTAACTATTTATTTGCAAATTTCTTGAAAAAAAAATTTCAAGATAGAGTTGAAAAAAATAATGAGCAGGTAAAATTGAAAGTAATTGTCCAACTAACATTCAATCGAATGGCCAAAAAACGAAACAAGTGTAAGCTCTTATAGCATTATGCTTGTGCACGAAAATTTATGATCAATGTCGTTAGCATACAAAGACAAACCAAGCTCTTTTTATTTTTTGAAAAATCTCAAGACCTCACACATATAAATAGGGACAAAGATAATTACATAGGAATTGAGTTCTACGATATAGAGAAAACACTTTCATGTTAAACAAGTACATAAAATAAAATAAAAAATTACACTAATCGTTGAAACCCAATAAGAAATAGAGAAAAAGTTTGAAAATTTTTTATAGTTACCATAAACTCTTTATTTTTTTCAGGTTCAACACCAACTCAAGAAAAAAATTTCAAGTTTTGTTATAGTCACAAAAAAATTTTGGTCTACAAACGTTAAAACCACAAATAAATTCATGTGGTTAGGATTAAAAGACCAAAAGTTACTGAGTTTATTTTGTGGAGAAACAAAGTGGTGGTATTGTAACTCATTTGTAATTACTCATAATGGTATGAACTTTGTTAGTTAAAATCAATAAATAAAGTTGAAATGAATACATAAAATATTAAGTATATGAACTTAACTAATTTAAAGAGATAAAACAATAAGAGAAGAGTACGTAATTAATTGAAGAAGATGAAAGAAAATTATATATTATATGAAGGATATTACAGTCAACCAAAAATTTTCATTTAGCTTCCTTTTATTAGTAGTATGATATATAATATAGATTAGTGTGTGTATATTTTTAATATATTAATGCATTTATTTAATTTTATCATTTTTATTGTTTAATAAAATAAATAAATACTTAATTCAATAAATACATATTTATAATCAATCGTAACTCACTCAATTAAAATGAGTGCTATTACCCAATTTATTTAACACCCATATTTATTAATATACATACCAAATATATTTATATTTATTTATGAACGAATTAGACATAATAATGAATAATAGATTAACATTACCACTTCTCCAATCCCATTTTTAGATAATGTTATTAAAACTTAAAATTTTAGTATAATTTTTTAATGTAATGATATGTCAAATAATAAAATTTTAATAATAATATGTCAAGTAATAAAATTTTAATAAAAAATCCAACAATTAAAGTTACCAAAATATTATATCAACACATTAAATCAATGGTTTTTTTAAAGTTCAAATATAATATTCATTCTAAAAAAAATATGATTTAACTACTAGATGGTAAATAATACATATTTTTCAAGTTATTATGAAATATCTTTATTATGATTTCATTGAAGTCTCAGTAACATTGCCATCTCTACCAGTAAAAAATGTTTACTCTACAATCGACTCGACTAAAGTAGTCTAGTGGTAGTATCAGTCTCAGTCTTAGTTCGAACCAAGAAGTTGAAATCCGAAATCCTTATTAGAGTCTAATGATTAACTTAACTAAGTCTACTCTTAAGCAGTGTTTTAAGCACGATCTTAAAATCCCGTCAGTAAAGACTTAACGAGCGATTGTTGGACGCTCTTCTTACCTCCATCCTTCCACTTGAAAAAAAAAAGAGAATGATTACTCTTACCCTTTTTCCCGATAAAGAAAATTAGCGTTGCTAATAAGAAAAAAATAACATAATAATTACAATTTCAAAGATGAAACTGGCACCGGAGCTTCGCCAGCCGGAAAAGATTACATACAAAAAGAAAGGAAACCCACACCCCAACCTTGTATAGCTATAGATTTCTCCTCAAATCCACCACCACAACGCTTATGTTATCGGTGCTACGCCTAGCCAAAGCAAGCTTGGTCAATAGTATCGACGCGTCCCAGCAAGCCTTATCGAAGCTATGTACGGCCTCTGACGAGCCTACGCTGCTCGCCGGCTGCGACGGTGGCTTTTGAGCTTGCAGACACATCCGCACGATGCTGCAAGCGGTCTCGTTCGACACCACGTCCCATAGACCATCGCTGGCGAGTATTAGGCACTCGTCGCCCGGTGTACGATCCGTTATGGTTACTTCCGGTTCTGAAATCACGTATGGCTTCAAGTAATTATCGCCGATTGCTCTGGACATTGCTAGGACTCCGAGAACTCGAGGACCGTCCCAGAAAATGACGCGGCCACCGGCTTCTTCGATTCGACTGAGTTCGTCCGGTCGATCAGGCTGCATTTCAAGCAAGCAGAGATTTGAGTCCACAACTACAGATTGTTTTGAATGAAGCAAAAGGAGTTTGATGTTTTCTAATATGGAAGATTAATTGGAAGATGAAGAATAACCTTATGATCGGAGGAGAGAGGAATAGCGACGCCGTTCCGACTAAGCACAGCGCGAGAATCACCGCAGTTGGAGACGATGACCTTGTCCGGAGTCACAACGGAAACAACCGCAGTAGATCCAACGGCGTCGCACTGCGGAGTTTGAAGTTCACACCTGCACTTCGCGCTCGAGACAGTTGCACCACGGCTACATTCAATCACCTCCTTGTCCATACGAGAGAAGCTCTCCATCATCGTTTCATTCCATGAAGCTTCCTTACTCTCAAACTCGTCTTTCACTATCTCATGCATTCGATCTCTGCACTTCATCGCCACCTACAAAAATCAAAGCAAATCAACATCAGCAATCGTCTTTTCCTTATAATTTCTGATTTGATTCGTCTTAATGAGTTGGATCAAGAAGATTACATGTGAGCATCCATGGCCATCATAGACGCCGAAGAAGTGTAAACCACTCGGAATCTCATCATTCCGACCACAAAACGATGGATGTATCGCCACCGCGTCTTCCATATCTCTCCTCCTTCCACATATAGAAGTCATACCAAACTTCGGACACTCTGAGACCACCTCGCCCTCGATTCTCTCAGACGGCGACGGAGATCCATACTGATTCATATTCTTCGACTCTGATTTACCATCTTCAGCAAGTTGATTTTCATTAATCTTAATATTCCGAACGGCGTTCTTCCACTCACGTGGTGGTAGAACCGGTAGACTTACGGCCTCTACTTTTTGCCTCTTCCGATTAGTCTCCGGCGTCTGTATAGATGCGTCGGCGGCAACCAGCTTGAACCGATGAATTTCCAATCTCCTCCGCCTCGCTGATTTTGAACCCGCCTCAACGGTAGCAGAAGTCTCAGTTTCTCCCAGAACTCTACAACACATCCCAGCCATTACAAAGCCCGAAGTCTCAAAAATCGTCTTCAACAACAAACCCTAGAATTCAAGAAGGAGAACACCCAGAACTATGTACGAAGCTCGAATCAGAGAAAGAGATTTCAATGCAAAGGGCACCGAAAGAAGGGATACGAGATACATTGAGGTTGAGCAAGGCATTTATGGAGGGTGGAGACCAAATTATACTGTTGATGGTGTGGGGCCTATTTACGGGCAGCTGTCCGTCAACGTCACGGGCAGTATCAGACATTTACAGTTGGTGTGACGTTACAACTCTGAATACAACCTGGTGATCTTGACCGTCCGTTTTGTCGATTTATTTCTCTCTCCTCTCCAGAGACCACCACGTATAGGGAAAAATTCGATGTGATGTACGTGTGCCAATGAGAGTTGTACACGGTTTGGGTGACAGGACCGCTCTTTTTTGACACGCATATGGTCCTGGGACGACCTTAGTTTTTTATTTAAAGGACAAACCTCTTCAAGTTAGATCACATTGTCTGGTCAAAAAAAAAAAGAATGGTTAATTATAATCTAATTATAATTTACTCTCTCCAAGTATTTTTCTTTCTAAATATTATAATTTATTCCTTTTAAATTTTAAATGAATTAAATTGACTGAGAATTATAATTGGAACATGAAAATATACTATTGCACTCTCTATTTTATATATTAATTTTTAAATACAAATTTTATCCCCAAAAAATAAAGAAACAGAAAAACTAAAGAGATATTTTTATAATTTACCCAAAAAAAAAAATTAGATATTCACAATAAGAGTAAACCTTATATACCTACAATTAAGTTTAAATAACATGTATCAATTAAGTTTATAAGATACTAACAAGGTCAAAATATAAATATTCAAGTCTATGATTTATCCAAAGTCTAACGTCACATTGCTAAACTACCCATGCGGTTAAGCTTGACTTCTTACCCGCTTCTCTTTATATTAGTTCATTAAAATTGTATAAGCAAGGTTATAAGAATTTAAGAACTTTATTTAATGTAATTGTTAGAGAAATTTTATATTCTCATAATAAATAAAACCCACTTTTAATTTCAATCAGCTTGGGTCCCTACTAGATATTTTCAGATTGAATGGCGTCTTTCTCGAACTGTTTTGCTGAAATATATAACCACGTGGCATGATCGTGGGAGTACAAGATTCGTGTATGATCTTGTGTCCCCATAAACCTTATGGCGCGTGGCATTAGAGTGATTCATCAAAGTATCATAGGTTGACGTGGAACTAAGATGTACCAACCTACTGACCGTTTGAGGTCAGTGATAATTTGAGAATGTGGGTGGGACCAAATAAATTTTAACTTTTAATTTTTAACTTTTAGTTTAATCCATCCTTGATAAGAAAGATGAAAATCAGGACAAATGAAAAATATGAGGGATATTTTTTATTTTAAAAAAAATAATTAGTTTTTGTTTTTTTTGTATTTGGTAAGATAGAAAAAATAAAAATTATTTTTTAATTTTTAATTTTAAAATTTTCTTTTTTAAAAAAGTATAAATAAATATTTTATTATATATGAAATTAATATGTACATAATTTATAAGCATTTTCGGAATATCCTCTATGTGTCTCACGTAATTTACAACTTACTATACCTGATAGAAAATGAGTCAGTTTGGAGCTGACTATTTTAGGTAAAAATAAAACTCCGGTTTGAAAATTTTCACAAAAAAATTGAAGTTAAAAAAATTCTCCAAAATTGTTTGGGGGGTTGTTTTAAAAACTAAAAAAATTTGTTTGGAGTTACTTTCTACTTTTTTTATGTCAAAATAAAAAAAAAAATTTACATGTATATATAGTATAGATTATACATATGAATTTTAAATTTTTTACATGATAAATAATATTTTATTAATATAATAAACTAAAAAATTATGTAAAACCTACGACAAGACTTCAAAAAATCAAAAGAAAAATTCATAAAATTAACTTCTTAATTGAGACTAAATAAATATTTTTAAATCTTTTGATCAAAAAATAAATAAAATCTAAAAAATTGTTGCATAAACTAATAAAAAAAAAGTAATGATATGTATTTCAAATTTGTAACTCAAATTTACATCCTAAATGAAGGAGGATCAGTGGATCCCATTTAAAAAGGTTGATAGAATTCACTGATCCAATGATCCTTTTTAATTTGAGATATAAATTTAGATTACAAATTTAAAATACATAACACTACTCTAAAAAAATCAAGATTCAAACAAATCAAACTTATTTTATTTTAGTTCAAGAATTTGAATTTGAATTTTAGTTCATTTTAAACCAGAAATTAACACGTTTGAATCTAGAAAGCAGTACGTGAGCTAAACGCTCCTAGGGGTTCGTCTATGATTGAAACTTAAGTACCCTTTCTTTATTCTGGGTTTGTTCCAGCTGTGTAATGAAAGGGTCAGGGAAAATGGGCAGGTGTGGGACCACGTGTCAATGTCTTTGACGCTTGCAGAATATCTGAAAATTTGGTCAGCCCGATGTTCGACACGTGGCTACCACAAAACGTGGAACATTTAAGTTAACGTGATTTAATAATTGCCGTCTTAACACATTTTAATTAGGCCGGTGGTCCAGACCCAATAATTGCCGTCTTAACACATTTTAATACAGTCTAATAGTAGTATAATATAGATAAACTAGTCATTATCTGCGACGGAAGGAATTCTTAAGACAAAAAATTTGCAAAACAAATAGGATATTCAGGAATGTCTTAAATAAAATAAGTCTAAAAATTGAAATAAAAAAATTATATTACATTAACACAATTCAAAATCCCTATTAACTTAAATTAAAATCATTACAAAATTATCCGGTCATATATTTCTTCATGACGGCTTATATTTCCAATAAGTGTTTATTTTTTCAACCTTTTATTAAATCTAATGAAAATATTTTCTAGTTCATATTGAATTACGAATAAAATTTTTAAAAAATAGAAAAAATATCCGACTAAACAATATTGTCCAGCAAATCTGCTTGTAACTGCAAGGGTGATTGATTTAAATTATCTTCTATTATAATTTCTCGGATGCTACAGAAATATTCTCATGCTACAATTAAACAAAAACAACAAAATCAAAATTTCACTACTTAAAATTTTTTTTTTTGATTTAACTGTCATTTTTATCGCTTTGGTGTTTATTTTAAACTATTCACGTATTTAAAAAATTTAAACATTAGTAAGGGAAAAACGATGCAAATAAGGGAAAAAATTGATAGTTGGTATAAAATATTTTTTTTGTGCGCATAATTTTTTTATTTTTTTTGTGCAATTGACATCACTTATTATTTTTTATTAGTGATTAGCTTGATTTTGAATTTTTTTTTTTTGCAATTGGTAACACTTGTTATTTTTTATTGGTGATTAACTTGACTTTTAATTTTTATTTATTTGTGATTAGCTTAGCTTTTAAATATCTACGACCTGAGAATTTTTTTTAATATTTAAATATTTTGTAATTTATAAAATCATACAAATGTTTTGAGTATATAAGTCTAATTAGAATCGTCAAGACAAACAAATAATACTAAAAGATAAAGTATGAGATAACATTGTTTGTCTTAACGATCTTAATTTGATTTTTATTCTATCTCTTTCTCTCTCTCTCTATATATATATACACACACAAAGATAGAATGTCTCTGAGGGAGAGAGAGAAAGTTATATATGTATGAGAGTTGGTTGTGTGAGATACAAAGAGAAAGAGAGTTATATTTACAAATAAGAGTCTTAGAGTTTTAAAATGAATAAAAGTCTAATTAGAATCGTTGGATCAATAATCCTCAAATGATCTGAGCTGCAAAAATCTCAAGACAAATAAATCTAACTATTTTATTATATAAATTTTAAAGTGCGCGTTTGAACTGCTTATTATATAGATTAAATTATATATAGATAGATAGATATACAGGACAAACATATGTTAATGACCTATATTTTATTAGAGTTTTAATAGATATTAGAATATATTTTGTTTGTTATATATATAACTGTCAAAGCTAATCTCTTGAATGGGGATGAGGAGAGATAAAAAGAATGTAGCAGGTCCTATAAGAATGTAAATATCTCTCCAATGATTTAAATGGAGATAAAGAAAGATAAAAAGAATGTAGTAGAGTTCTGTAGGAATTTAGATTAATTATAATCGTCGAATCAATAATACTAAATTAATATGAGTCACGAAAAGGTCAAGACAAACCAAACTAGCTACTTTATTATATAGTTAAAAAATAAGATTAAATACGGTATTTAGTTATTTGGTTAGGACATTATTTGATGGTATTAATATTGAATTAACAAAAATACCCTCAATCAATGTGTTGTTACATTGATGATAATTGAATTTTATCAATTGTGGGGTTATAATAGTAAATCTATAGAATAATATGTTTGAGTTGGATTATAATACCATTTATTTTGATGGTATTAAAATACCTCCATAAATACAAGTTTATCATATAAAAAATATGCGATAAATATATGATTAGTATACGTTTTTGAAATTAATACAGTATCAAATTTATTTACAAATAAAGTATTATGTCCGGTTAAATAAAAAATAATATAATCTAATGTTTAATTCCATTATAATACGTCTACCAAACGAGTCCTTAATGTTTTCTCATCGTATTATGATTTGCAATGCTTTTTTTTAAGGTGTGTTTAGCTTAAGCATTGCATTATGCTGGAATCTAGGACAAAATAATGCAGAGACCCACTTTATCCAATTTAATCTCTTGTTTTGATTGGGCCCAATATTATCACCTAAAGAAACGCATAGCCTGGATGAATAGTATTTTTAAACCTTTATATAATCTTTTAAATAAATTCACGTATTTGGTGTTTTTAAATAATTCGATTGGGGTATGTTTTGACAAAAAATATTTTTACCCTACAAAATCTATAGGAATATAATTATCTTGAGAGTTTTTTAATAATTTAATATTTTAATCATCATTCAATACTCTATCCGAATAAAATATTGAATGAAATAAACATAGAGTTCACTATTTCTTAATACTTGAATCAAACATGAAATGAGTAGACATTATCATTATAATTAGTCCAAAGCCTGAATGAAATGGTATGAAATTAACGGAGTTGTCCAATCCAATACTATTTAATACCTAAATTGATGGGTTTCCATTATAGATTTAGGTCGTTATAGTCATGCTTAGACATGAGTTTTATATCGATTGTCCTCCGAAACCCTTTTTCATTATTTAAAAAAATAATTTAATCTAGCTAATATGAAAAAAGCATGTTTGGTTTGGTTATTCGAAGTAATATTAAATTAAGTTAATTATTTTTTAATTTAATATTCTATTTCTCATAATATGAATTTCTCTTATGACATGATTTCATATTAGTCTAATACTTTATAATTAAATAATATTAGATGCATGATACAAAACAAACTGCTAGTAATAGATGAAATCAATTTTGACCAAGAATTTTCTCCGATACCCAAAAAAAAAAAATCAATCCTAATGAGTAGCCTGACAGAAAATGAGTTGAGTATTTGACTTGGCTTTTAGATTAGATTGATTGCAATTGCAATTGCAATTTTTTTTTTAGAATTTAACATAATAAATTAATCTCTAATTTAATCATTGAATTGCTATAAGGCC
Organism: Ilex paraguariensis; assembly: GCA_963454935.2. Lineage (NCBI taxonomy): Eukaryota > Viridiplantae > Streptophyta > Magnoliopsida > Aquifoliales > Aquifoliaceae > Ilex > Ilex paraguariensis. The sequence continues at coordinate 617,076 of CAUOFW020000725.1, read as the reverse complement.
AATAGACACATATCTTCTCCTATATAGGAGTAGAATAAAATAGTAGATTAAACTTAAATTAATTTTATAATTTCAATATATATTTCAATTTATGTTTTGGAGTTTTGTATTTTATTATATCTCTCTAATGTTACAGCAAATAAATTGATTTATTAATTTATCATTTTCTTTATACAACCTCTGATGTCAAACAATCTCATTAATTCACAAGTATCTCGTTATAATATTTTTTATGTTCATTTTAATTTTAAATTACACAACTAAAGAAAAAAGTAAATTAATATTTAAAATATAAAATATTATATAATTAATGCTTAATTTTTTATATTGCAGAATGAGTTCAACTATGGATTATTATTAATAAATGTAAATTAAATCAAATGTAAATAAATTAAAGCTGAATTTGGTGGATGGACAGACGTCAAATTTAAGCTGCAATCACTGAAGAGATGGCACGTAGAGAAGTGTGTGGTGGCAAGCAATGTCGCCTCTTTCATGAGGTGACTCAAAAGCATGCTGGAACTAACCCTTGTAACCAACCTTCCAACCATGGTTACTTTAACCGATTGATAACTAACTCCAAGCATTAATGCCTTGTTTGGATTATTTTTGGAGACGGATTGGATTAGTTTCTCCAAATTTTTTCAAATTCAACCCCAATCTTTATTTTCATGAGATTAATTCATTAATCAATATAATTTTTAACTATTAATTAATTTATGAATCAATATAATTTTTAGTTCAAATATTATTCATGTATGATAATATATACACATGTAGATATTCTTTTTTGAGATTATGTATTTTAAAAAAAAAATTGTTAATTTTGTTCAAAAAATAATAGGTAGCAATTGATTTTAAATTATGTAGTTAAAAAAAGGGGAGAAAAAAAATTACTATTTCATAATGAGATTAATTTTTTAGACATTCGAAATTTTTGTTGTGTCAAGCCTTCAGACAAGTGTTATGTTTAATCTATATAATAAGATATTGTACACAATGATATTTTTTTTTTAAGTAATGTATTTTGAAAAAAAAAATTAATATTTTTAAAATTAATGGGTAAAAAAATTATTATTTTTTAAAGTTCACATTGCAACTGGGAATTTAAAAGATGTAATTAGAAGGATTTTTGGTTAACCAAAAACTAAATAAATTAAATATAAGCACATCACACTGCGTATGATTTGAACCTACATCGTCGGATTTTAGAGACTCACGAGCTATTGAACTAAACTAAGAATGTTTTAACATGACTAAAAAGATTCATGCAAACACTTCTTTGCATGAATTTTGTACCATGTCTAAAAAATTCTCTCGAGCGTTATCTTATAGCTTTGATATTTAAGAACCGTGACTTCGATCTTTTTCAATAACATCATCAAAAACTTTACTGATGGTGAGATAATTGTCATAAAACACATGAGAAGTTATTCCATGAATAAAGTTCAACATGTCATCGATGGACTCAATCATCAGGAAGAAACACATAATGTACAAAGTGACACTAAAGATTGGATCCTACCTTCTCAAGATTGGTCCCCGAGACCTTCTCGACTCGAGAATTCATATCAGGAATCGTAAGATTCGATATAAAATTTAAATTATGATAAAAAATATTGTACATATTTAAAATGGATAAGTTATTAAAAATTTAAACATTATTGTATTTTAAAAATAATTAATTGATGGTATTGATATGATCACATCGTCTAAATAAAAAGATGCTAACATTTATAAATTTTTATAAAACTACACTTCAGTTTACATCTATTTTACTTCTTTCTTAATGTATAATAAATCGTTCCCTCAAAATGGACACAATAGAATATGTATGATTTTTAACTAACAAATAGTTATCTTCTTACCAATGAAGTTAAACTAAAATAAAAATACCCCATACTCATTCAAATATGTAAACTTAAAAAAACACTTTTCCACATTCAATTGAAAAATAAATCTTTGATAAAAAATAAAAGAAAATTGAGTATTTATTAAAGAAGAAGAAGTAAGATATGTTAAGATTTGGTAATTATTTTCGAAGAAGAAGAAGAAACAACATACCTAAAGTGAAAGAGACGTCGTCTCTGTGTGATGTTAACAGTCATTCGAGATGGAAAAATGCAAAAAAGAGATTTAGAGAGAGATACAAGTTTAATGTTTGGGAGTGAGCCTCTTCTAATAAAACATCGTTGTACTAGAAACAAAGTTAAAAAAATAATAAAACAAATTGTGTGATTCTTTCGGTTTGAATCGTAACATAAGATTCTTGCGATTAAGGTGTAATTCTTTGTCAAAAATAATTCTATAGTAAGATACGAATCGAATGGGCATAAAATCGAATCGAATCGCAAATTGCACAAATTTGATAATAATGAATTGGATTCATATTCAATTAAAAAGTTGCTCTTAAACAATCTTTTTCCCTTCTTCCATTCTAGAGTGCACTGGCAACATATGAGAAGTTACGTTGCACTAAACAGAGAATAAGACAGTACTGAAAACATCAAAGAATTGTGCTTTTAGAAAACATCATCCTGACTCAAAAGTCACAAAATTACATTATTGAAGTGCCTGTTGAAAACACACGAGAGGCAGAAACACAAGGAACACATTCCATGAATTGGAGTTCTTACCATTAAGACTCAAAACCGTTCACAGTCATACCCCCATCAACAGCCACAATCTGCCCAGTAATGTAAGAGGCACCCGGTAGACAAAGGTAAGCCACCAGGGATGAGACTTCCTCTGGTTCTCCGGGACGCCTTAGAGGAGTTCTAGATACCAAATTTTTCAGGAACTCTTTGTTTTCAAGCAACTGCAGGAAACAGAGACTTCCGCATCAGTTGAAAAGTTTTTCCATAATTTGAATGATAAGAACTTGTAGCCCAACTCTAAATTGCTAAAACAAAACAAGTTTATTCCTAACAGATCTGACAATATAATGATAAATTAAGCCAACTGAGATGCCTCTGTTGTAGCACAAGAAAGATTTGCACCGTCATGCTATAACTATGCATCTCCATGCTGACTAAGTCACCAACTGAAATTACGATTTGAACCATGCATTGAAGCTAGAAAAAATTAGACTTAGAGAATGCACGTCTATTGCGGCACAAGAAAGATATACTTCGGTTTATTCAGCACGCAATACCAGATTCATGATAACACACAGCACCAGATAGTATGCCTTCTTTTCTTTGCACTCAATTATGTTGAAACAAGGGAAATTATTCTGAGAGATAATTAGAAACAATTCCATGGAAATTGCTTCATCATGATAATTATCTCTACAATTCCATGGAAATTGCTTAATCATGATAACACACACATTATCATGATTGATAAATGTTTTCTGTCATTATGCCCTCAGGTTTTTTTAATTTGCAGTACCCTCATGTTTTGCACCGATTTTCATTTATATTAGATCTGGTTTTCCACATGTCATTAATGTACTGAATTTGTGGGTCTAATTCAGCACTGAAGTGACAATTTCTGACCATTACTTTCATCAAAACTGAAAAGATGCGAATTAAACTTACACACAACACATAAGTCAATGTTTTATAGATTTAGTGGTACAGGAGATCAGAATAACATTTATACTCTTCCCAAAAAGTTATCGATAGAAGTTGTATCAGTAACAGCAGGAGGAGAAGGAACTACAAATGTGATTGATTTTAAAGATGATGGCAAATTTATCAGCTATTAGTTCTGATGTAGGATGGCAGAGATTTGATCCAAACTCAGAGTATGATAGTTTTGACAGTACTAGGATAATGAAAATAAAAGAATATAAGGAGGAGGATGGGGTGAGACCTCTCACCTCACTAGAACTAGAATCACACTTAACAGACACAGTGTAAACAAGTAGAAATTGCGCGGCGTACTAACTGCTACCAAATATATAGAAATAACTTAAAGTTGTACCTAATGTTGGAGTAGTTTGAAGCTTAAGTAATCTACCAGGTGACAAGTAGCTTACAAGCTAGTTGGTGACAAGATGCTTACAAGCAAGTGACTAGCTACTAACTATAACCTCCAAGTCATTACTACAGAGGTTACCTTAAGGCTATGGACCTTGAGACTAAAAATTCTAAAACTACTAGATTTTTCTAATAGCCAAAAGAAATCGGAGAGTAAATACTCATAATACTAGAGCATGTTATATTCCCAAGTAATTCTTCATACCCACACATTCCACTGTTTTCTTTCTTTTTTTTTTTTTGCCTCAAAAAGTGACTGATGCTCCCAATTCCTTTGTTTCTTGAATTTCTTTTTTCATCAGTCGCTTGTGATCTCAGGTTCATGACCAGAATAAGCAAGATGCAAGCATCAATGCTGTTAAATAAAGATTGAATCCTTTATGGTAGTGATGATGGAGGAGTAATATGCTTTATTATCATAAAAATGAATGACCTTTCATAAATCAACTGCGTACAGAAAGCTTATTTTTCTAGAATAGAATAGGAGTGCTAGTTTCAAGAATGCAGCAATTTCCATGAACATCACATCCGCTAGTTCCCTAGAGTTTGCTGTTATATTTTTAGTAGCATCTGGCAAGCAAATGTATAAATCCAATAGTCCACATCATAAAACTTAAAAAATCTAAGAAAATCAAGAGGGAGATGAAAAGAACATTACATGTTCAACAAGTGAGGTTTTGATGTACCAAGGTGCAACGCAATTGACCCGAATCTTGTCTTTTGCCCACTCACAAGCCAAATTCTTTGTAAGTTGATTCATTGCACCTGTAAATGGCAAACAGGAACTGAGAGCAAATAACTTTTTTCCATCAACCTTCTACCCTGTAATAATCCAACAAAAATACTATACCATGGGAGTAACTTACCTTTACTTGCTCCATAAATGGATCCAGAAAATACATTCACCAGGCCTGCAACTGAGGAGATGAATACAACACTTCCGTTTCCAGATGCTGTCAGGAGAGGATGTGTAAGTTGACAAAGATGGTAAGCAGATTCAAAGTTGGTAGCCATGAGCATCGAATATTCTTCAGCAGTATACTCAGTGGTTGGCTTCCTGATGTTTGTTCCAACATTGTTCACCTACAGCCAGAAGATCATTTAGAGTAACTCTCAAATGTCCAGGAAAAAAGAAAAGCATTCTGGACTACATGTTCTATTTTTCAAATGGCTTGCGATGATATGATCTTTCATTCATTACCTACCTTGGTTTTTCTATTGGAACTGTTTGCCGAAAGAGGATATATATATATATATATATATATCATACCTGTGATTTTCCATCAAGTTATATGGGTACTCAGACATTATATACGTAGACCGGAAACTCTTGTCTCATATACCTCCATACAACACATATTTGCGAGATTATTCTCGAGCGTTATTCTAGAGGGTTGAGGTCAAGGTTGTGCTAAAGATTCGTGTTTGTTGAGATCATAGATTATACTCTCAATTGGGTATTTGGATTTCTTATTCTCAAACTTGAATATCAATGGTAGAAGGTAAGTATTCAATTCCACTATACTAAGTATGAAGATTAAATTCTTCAATAAAGTATACCAATTGGTATCAGAGCCATCCTTCTGTCCATTTTGTTCCATTATTATGATTTTGACGAATTTGGACACGTGACGATTTCTAATTCCACAAAGTAATCATTTTTGTCAGCAATTCGTTGTTTGGCTTGAAAATATGTTTTTTTGAATATGCTGATATTCGATAGGTCTCAAATTTTGTCATCTGCAATATGGAATGTTATTTTCTGTCGTACATGATCTGGGCAATGTCACAAGGATTTGAAGAAAGACTAAAGAAGGCTTAGAACTTGTGACCACTTTTCATGAAACATGTTTTGAACAAGAATTTTGTTTCATCTTTGCACATAGAATTTTGTTTCAACTTTCATCGTTTGATCCTATAAAATTATATTCGAAATCCAATTTCGAAGAAAGTTGTGGTGTTTTTGATTTAGATTGTCAAATAAATTGTCAAATTATGTTCTAATAGTGGGTTATTTTGAAGAGAAACAAATACTTTAGAGTCGAAAACAACCCATGTTTCCATTATGGGCTCATCGATTTATTTTGACACAATCGTAGTCCTGTTATTTTTTACCTGCTGTAATTCATTTGCATAGCTCAATTAATGTTCAAACTTTGCACTAATGTTACGAGTTGTTCAATGACATGTTTTTGGTTATCATAATTTTTCCAGTATCTAAGCATATTATTAGGTACTATACATGTACAGTATATGCATGTGTTATGGAGACTTTTGGTAATTTTTATGCATCACATGCGTTTTGGGAAAATCACTTGTTTAACATGAAAATGTTAATAGCTATGGTTTTCATGACTTGTGTACATGGCTTTGCTTCTGATAATTATCCAATAATATTAGCATACTTTTAGATTAAGTCTGGTTATGCTATATACATGCTAAACAGAAGCATTTTTAAGGAATTATTTGACATGAAAAATTTGTTTATGTCATAAACTATGATCACATGGATATATCATATTAACTTAAGAGTGACCACAACATATTGAGTTATGATAGTGAATGATCTACATTAGTTTGATCATATTGAGTATATGTTTAGTGTCTCCATATTGCAATTAAGTTGTTATAAATAATTACTCGGCCCTACAGGAAAGTATTTATTTTACTCTGCTTAATTGGAATAAGATAATGAATTGGGTATTAAGGGCTTTGGATACCTTATACCCACAGGTTTGGGATCCTTTGCTCCTTGATATTTAAATTCATTAGGCTTATTTATAAACAAATCTTATATAGTCCGTGACCTCTACCCACAGGAAGGTTTAGATTTTTGCTTTATTGAACTTGACATTAGTCGATTGAGGTTACAGTTATTGTTTCAAAGCGCTAATTGTATTCTTGGTTATTGCAGCTGTTGCTACCTCTTTATTTAATACGGAGTCTTCTAACATTCCATTGCTAAGTGGGAAAAAAAAATTTCGGGTTGAAAAGACAAAATTCTCTTGACATTAGGGTGCATGGATTTGGATTTGGCCCTTCGCATTAAAGAACCGGCAGTACCCTCCAAGTTAAGTTCATTGACCGAAAAGAGCGCCTATGAGCGGTGGGAACGATCTAATCGCCTAAGTCTGATGCTCATTAAGTCCCATGTGAGCAAGAGTATTAGAGGTTTCCCATGTGCGCAATAGTATTAGAGGCTCTATTCCAAAATGTGATAAAGTGAAGGGTATATGAAGGCTATTGAAGAGCAATTTGTCAGTTTTGATAAAGGATTGGCCAGCACCCTGATAACTTGAAGCACAATAAATCTAGGAGTGTGCTTGAACATATTATGGAAATGTAGGACATTGCAGCTCAACTTAAGTCCCTTGAGATTGAGATCTCTGAGTCATTCCTTGTTCAATTCATACTTAACTCTCTCCCTACAGAATTTGGACCATTCAAGATCTCTTACAACACACATAAAGAAAAATGGTCCATTAATGAAATTCTTACCATTTGTGTTCAAGAAGAGGAGAGACTTAAGGATGAAAATCTTGAGAGTGCTCATCTAGTCACTCATGAAGGTGGACAAAGAAAGAAAAGAAAAGGTGTTCCTAAATAGAAGGAGGATGGCAAAGCATCATTCAAGAAACATAGCTATAAGGATGCATGCTTCTTCTGCAAGAAAAAGGGACACATCAAGAAAGATTGCCTGAAATATAAGTGACTTGAGAATAAAGGTAATCTCATATCTCTTGTGTTATGAATCCAATTTAATTGATTCTCATCATAATACTTGGTGGATTGATTCGGGTATTACAATTCATGGTGTCAATATCATGCAGGTTTTCTCAACCTAAGAAAAATGATGGGAAATGAACATGGTATCTATTAAGGAAATGGGATGCGTTCGCACATCGAGACTATTGGAATCTTCAAACCTTTTTTAGGATCCAGCTTTGTTTTGGATCTTGAAAACACTCTTTATGTTCATTCGTTTTCTAAGAACTTAGTTTATGTTTCTAAATTAGTACCTTTAGGATTTGAATTCAGCTTTGTTGGTTCAAACTTTCGTTTGTTTAAAAACTCTGGTTTGGTTGGTTGTGGAACCTTAGTGATTTGTACAAATTAAATTTGGATCTTGTTTTTGAACAAAGTCTTCTAACTGTACATGATGATTGGCACTAAAAGAACTATTATTGATGAGCATTCCTCTATGTTGTGACACAAGAGATTAGGACATATCTCTATAAAAAGAATTAAAAGATTGGTTAATGATGGAGTCTTAAAGACTCTTGATTTTTCTGATTTAGTACTTGTGTGGATTGCAAAAAGGGAAAACAAACTAACAAGGCAAGTAAAGGTGCCAAGAGGAGTGAAGAAATACTTGAAATCATACACACTGATATCTGTGTACCATTCCCTAGCCCTTGCTTAAATGGTCAGAAATGTTTTCTCATTCATTGATGACCGTACACGATTTATGTATCTCTACCTTCTTTTTGAAAAATTTGAGGTATTGGATGCTTTTAAAACATTCAAACGGAAAGTAAAGAAACAATTGGAAAAGGAAATTAAAATTGTACAATCTGATAGGCGTGGAGAATATTATAAAAGGTATATAGATTTGGGATAAATGTCTGGTCTATTTGTTGAATTTTTAAAGGATGAAAATATTGTTGTTCAGTATACTATGTCAGGTTGACCTTACCAAAATGGTGTGGTTGAAAGGCAAAATCGCACCCTTATAGACATGGTAAGGAGTATGCTAAGCAACTCTAATCTTCCTTTGTTTTTATGAAGTGAAGCCTTGAAGATAACAGTGTATATCTTCAACACGGTTCCCATTAAAGTTGTTTCCAGAACTCCATTTGAATTATGAAAAAGATGGAAACCCAGTTTAGGAGATTTTCACAAATGGCGCTGCCCAATTAATGTTTGCAATCCACAATTAATGAAATTGGACCAAAGGACAATCAGTGGATATTTCATTAGCTATGTAAAAAAGTCTAAAAGTTCTAAATTTTATTGTCCATCACATACCTAGAATTGTTGAGGCCAGAAATACAAAATTTATTGAGGGTGTTGGTATTAATGGGAGTATTTTTCAAAAGATTGAGTAGGAGGAATCACGGGATTCGGATATCATACCCGTAAATTAAAGATAAGATGGTTGTCATTCTGGATAATCCAGATGATATTCAAATACCACCACCATAAGAGGAATAAGTCAACATAGAGTCTATAGCTTTAAACCCATAAAACATGGATGAGACTGCAGAATTAAGGAGATCCTCAAGGGTAAGAAGGCCCGCTATTTCTGATGATTACGTTGTGTACTTGTTGAAGTATGACTTTGATGTTTGGACATAAGGATCATCCTATCTCATTTTCACATGCCATGAGTGGAGAAAATTCTGCAAGGCCATGAAAGAAGAGATGAAATCCATGGCTAAAAATCAAATTTGAGAAATTGTTGAGTTACCAAAGGGAGTAAAGGCCGTTGGTTGTAAGTGGGTCTATAAGACCAAGAAAAACTCAAATGGTAATGTCGAACGATATAAGGCCAGACTTGTAGCTAAGGGTTTCATTCAAAGAGAAGGTATTGACTATCAAAATACCTTCTCTCCAGTTTCTAAAAAAGACTCGTTTAGATTATCATGACATTAGTAGCTCATTTCGATTTAGAGCAACATCAAATGGATGTAAATACAATTTTTTTAAATGGGGATCTTGATGAAAAGTGTACATGAAGTAGCCTGAAGGATTTTGTTTTGACGAGAATAATCAGTTGGTTTGCAAGCTAAAAAAATTCATATATGGACAAAAGCAGACTTTCTGCCAATGATATCTTAAGTTTCATAATGTTATTACCTCATATGGTTTTGAGGAGAATGTTGTGGATCATTGCATATACCTTAAGGGTAATGGGAGTAAATACATTTTTTTAGTCCTGTATGTCGATGACATTTTACTTGCCGCCAATGATTTGGGTTTGTTGCATAAAACTAAAGAATTTCTTTTACAAAACTTTGATATGAAGGATATGGGTGAAGCCTCCTATGTCATAGGTATAGAGATTCATAGAGAAAGGACTCGAAAAAAATTAGGCTTATCTTATAAAGTCTACATTGAAAAGGTTTTGGAGAAATTCAAAATGAATGAATGTTGCTCCAATGGTAAAGGGTGACAAATTTAGTTTGAGCCAGTGGCCGAAAAATACTTTGAAAAAAGAACAAATGCATAACATTCCCTATGCACCTGTTGTTGGCAGTTTGATGCATGCACTGGTTTGTGAAAGGCCTCACATTGTATTTGAGATAAGAATATTAGGAAGGTACCAAAGCAATCTAGAAATGGAACATTGGAAGACAACCAAGAAAGTTTTGAGGTACTTACACAGAACCAAGGATGGTATGCTTATTTACAAGCATGTAGATTATCTTGAAGTGGTTAGATATTCTGACTCGGACCATGCGGGTTGCTTGGATTCTAGAAAATCCATTTTGGAATTTGTTTTCATGCTAGCTGAAGGTGCCATATTGTGGAAAAGTGTCAAACAGATGATAATTGCATCATCTACTATGGAAGTAGAATTTATAGTGTGCTTTGAAGTAATATCGCATGCAAAATGGTTGAGAAATTTTATAACCAAGCTTTAAATTGTGGATTTTATACCCAAGCCATTAAGATTTTACAATGATAATTTGACTGTTGTTTTTTTTTTCTAAGAATAATAAAAGTGGAAGCCGAACCAAACATATTGACATTAAGTATCTTGCTGTCAGAGAAAGAGTCAAAGAACAAGAAGTATTTATTGAGCATATTAGTACAGATCTGATGTTAACAGATCCTATGACTAAACGACCCTCAATTAGGATATATTTGAAACATGTAGAGCACATGGGATTAGTTGATTCATTGTATGGTTAACTTCTTAGTTTGTAAATGTTTGATCATGATCAATACAGACATTAGTTATTTTGTGCACATAATGTATTGTTTGTGATATACTATCCATTGAGATTAGTATGTAGTCTATTGGGACTATAGGACCCATAATGACTTTTAAGAAGTCATTCATAAGGAGTGATGCCACATATAGTTCTGAGAAGATGATGAATTGTAATACAGGGAAATGAGTGTTCATTTAAAAGAGTACAACCACTTTGATTTGTGTATTTTTTCCCTCAATAAAGTTCAGTTAGTTATTTAATTGTATGGTCATATTCAATATCAAGCGTTGGTTACTCAAATTGTCTGATGTGTCATGTGTGTCAAATGGAAGAATGTTGGACTCTATGTCTAATTAATGTTGAACTCTATCTCTAATCAGAGACTTAAGATGACCCACATGTCATGTCATCTTTTTAATAAATAAATATTATGTATATTTAATATATATCCTATTTACTGAGTTAAATTCTTCTGGATAACTGACGTTAAGGTAACTACCCACTACTCTTATTCTCAGATGGAGTGATCATCATTAAGCAATTCATTAGTTAATTTAGTTGAATCTAATCCACTTTTTTGATAAGTCTAAATGATTACTCTTTACTTCTGATGTAAAATTTTGGTTCTCTTTCAAAAACAATCCATGGATTATGCAAGCATATATACAGCAAAGGATGCACTGTTAGAATATTTTAACTAAAAGAGTGTTTTTTATGTGTAGGAAGTCAATCCTACGTCGACTAAATATCCAAAGGTATTTGAGTATATATATATATATATACTAGTGTTATATAGCCTTTGAATTAAAGAGAAATCTTGGGACTCTCATGTGCGTAGAGGTGGGACTAGCGGAGAAGATACAGATTTTTAAAATCTATGAACCACACTGGTATGCCTAGTCCACGACCCAGGTAGTGAGTCCCCTTGGCTCGCCTAAATGAAACAAAAATTAACTAGTATTAAACCCACTTTTTAATATTTTATTTAATTATTTTATGTCATTACTTCTATATTAAAATTTCAGTTGCTGAATACCAAAAACCTTCAACGGCTAGTATTCCAACAACCATATTTTTTAAGTTATTATCCAATTAAATATAGAAGTAATTACGGCCTACTAAAAACACATATTATTTGTATATATATATACACGTATTTTCAGTATAGAGATATACAATATCATATCAACTATCTTCTTACAATATAAGTTTCTGGACAATATTCAAATATGTGTATACAACTTCTGTTTCATTCGATTATGTAAATTTGAGTGAAGCAACAGTCAATAAGCTAGGTTGTTGTATCTTGGGGACGACGCGTTACTACGCGCTGTGATTCTTTCATAAAGGGGCGCGAATCGTCTTAAGAGAGCAAGCTACTAGTCCGTGCCTCATCCTGTCGTTCTCTTTATTTGCATCCAATTTTTTTCAACACACTTTGTCATTAAAACAGCGGAAATTAACATATCCTGAATCTACCCTTTAGTTTAGGATTACAACTTCCAAGTTACTTCAACATATCCCAAATAATGTAAATAATTTCTATATTTTTCCAAAATTCTCAACCTCTTCCCCAAATAAGGATATAGAGAACTTGTGTTTTTGATATATATTTTTTCAATCTTCATTACTTTCCTGCATGACAATTTTCTGTGAATATTTATTCACACAATTCGTGATATTTCACAAATCATTCCTCAATCTATATAATAAAGTAACTTATAATTCAAATTTCAAAAGATAAACAAAATGATTTTTACTATTCGCGGTTAATATCGCTTTAAATTTTACTTTAAAGTTAATCTAACGGCTAATATTAACACCTCAAATTTAATAAAAAAAATAAGTTTTTAAGGGTGTATTTGAAATAATTTTTTAAAAGTACTTCTAAAAATTATTTCTCATGACTACTTTAAAAAAAATAATAGTGCTTGAAACCGCCCTACTACCACTGTCGCCGCCGCCGCCGCCGCCACTGTTACTGCCATTGCCATTGTCGCTGTCGTCACCTTTATTACCACCACCGCCATCGCCACCACCGCTGCCGTTGTCACCCTCGCCACCGCCATCCCGTCACCATGCCACAATCGTCATCGTCTCCTACCACCACCACTGTCGCCCACCACCTCTCACCACCATTACAAAATGATCTTTTCTCTATATTTGTGATTTTATTTTGAATATAAATACAAATATATTTTTTATTTTTTATTTTTTTATTACTTTGTACCTTTAGTCACAGACAATAACGAGTCTTTCAATAATGACTAATTTTCGAATCCTAAATTTGTTAATAAGGGAACAATGTGTAAGTTGAAGGTGATATCACCTAGAAAATCAGCACACATAGAGCATGTATGAAGTAGTTGATGGGAAACACATACAAGGATGTTGAGATTGCCATTGAAAACAGAGGAGACTTTATCCATTAGCTGTTCTCGTTGTTCTCGAGACGAAGCATCACAGACCGAACCAGTGACTTTATAGCCTTTAGTGGCCCATTCTTGCAAGCGCTGGTTGAGCTCTGCTTCGTTGCGTGAACATGTGTGCACTGTCGCTCCTAGTTCAGCCAGTTCCTCCACAACCGCATGCCTAAAACACATTGAATGTGATTTATTCAAATAAAACCCAGAAAGCATTTGAACAGAAATTGACAACCCAGAAAGAATTTCAGCATATTTGGGCGATTTAAACATCTAATTGATGATCATTTAGAGAGAGAGAGAGAGAGACCCAATTCCACGAGTGCCACCGGTGACAAGAGCGGTCATGCCGGATAGAGACCATCTCGAATTTCTGCTGCTGCTTTCTACCTTGGCCATGGCTTCTTACTCTCTCTCTCTCTCTCTCTCTCTCTCTCTCTCTCATACACGCACAGAGTACGCACACATTCAGACTCTCCGAAAAAGATGAGTTAAGTAGTCTGCGGAGACAGAACAGAATCTTGGGGTTAAGATTTAGGGTTAATCGCACTTTGTACTCCAAAAATTTATAAAATTCTCAATTTATACCCAAAAGTTCAATTTTCTCAAACTGCAGCCCCAATCAAACAAATCTATTTCAATCAGTCCCACTCTATAAGTCATTCTGTTTGTCTTTTATTTCACCCCACGTTCATATTGTGTAAGCATAAGGAAGGGCTTATTGGTCAAAACACACTTGTTTTGGGCATCAAATCCAACTTATTATCTAATGAACCACTCAATCTTGTCTCAATCTAATCCTCAAAATAGGGGTGTTTTGACTAATAAGTTCATCCTCACTTCTCATAACTTGCACATGGGGTGAAACATACAGCAAATGGAACGAGAGTTATCTATTGAGCCTAATTGCAACCAATTTATTTGATCTAGGGTATAATTTTGAAAAATTAAACTTATAAGGTGCATGAATTGAGAATTTCTTAATATTTTGGGGTGCAAAATGAAATTAACCCTAAGATTTAACAAATTAATCCAGCCACGTCTCTATATTTTGTCTCATTTCAACCAACTCACCATCATCATCCTATATAATTATTTTTATAATTTTTTAATAATAATTATTGAATTTTTAATCTTCCATTGACAACCAAGTGAATCAACTTGTCAGCTTCTTCTTTTTCTTCTTCTGGTTTTATTACCTTTCATAGGGCACATGTCCAAACAATTTTAGCCCAAAAAATGATATAATTTGTGATGTGTGTGGTGTGTTATCAAATCCAATTTGCTATATAATATCTCAAATTTTGCATACAATGTTCAATTATTACATATATTTCGTGTATCATAAGACACAAACCCGTTATACACATCACGGAAGCTCGTGATGCACATTATTTGTTTTTTAATTCAACGGTCAATGGTGTTTGGATTATTTTATATACATCTCGACTAATTTTTTTTTTAGTCTAGTCAAAAACAGGTCATCCATGTTATCGTCGGAACTAAGGTATTCATGAATGATAAAATCTCTTATGACCTGATTTCAAGGAGTTGTTAAGATTTGACCTGATAATGTCTAGATTTATAGCTCGGGTCTTTATGTAATTAGCACAGGGGTTATTTCCTATTTCATGATACTAGCAATGTAGCACGTGCGTTGCATGTAAAAGTTTTCTTTAAAATATTTGATAAAATACATAAAAATTTAAGGGTTAATAGCACTTTTAATCTGTAAAATATGTATTTTTTCTTAATTTAGTTTTTATTGTATCAATTTTATTGATTTAGTCCTTAAAATATTCAATTCATATTATTTTGGTTCCTATATGGACAGATCGTTAAGTTTTTAACGATCACATGTTGGACAAATGATACTATCTAAAAAAAAATGATACATAGTCACTTCCGTAAAAAAACTTAATAGATTGTCTGATTAAAGACCAAAGTAACACGAATTGAATACTTTAAGGATCAAATTGAGAAAATTAATGCAATGAAGACTAAACTAAGAAAAAATGCATACTCTAGAGATTAAAAGTGTTATTAACCCAAAATTTAATTATATAACTAAATTAAATAGCATCCAATTTTTATCATACTTAAATTGTTTATATTGTGGATGAAGTGAAAAATATACATATATTAATTTTTTTTGGCACCGAAAATAATATTATATAAATGAAATTGTCAATGTGTATTAATATTGGTGTTTTGGAAAAAAAGATTAATTTTTTTTTATCCTGTTAAGAGTAACGTGACCATCTAAATTTTTTATAAAGATTGAGATTTACATGATATGGTAGATGTTAGTTTGTTATTTAACTATAGAAGGATATAAAAATAATAAATAAATATTTGTTATATGTGTATTTGAATTAAACATTTTCTCAAATTTAACAAACTTATTTTTTCATCTATCATGCTCCACTATAAAATTTTTGCAAACTTTGTATATTTTCAAAAGTTTTTGTTTAAACTTTAAGAAAAATAATAAAAAAGAAAAGAAATAATTAAAGTTCTATTTTGTTTCTATAATTTTGTAATTGAAAATGATTTTTTAGTGATGTTTGAAATTTAAATTTTTTAAAATTAATTTGATTAAGATTCTATTTATAAATTATTGAATAAAATAAAAAATAATTATCAATATATTAATCATATTGAAACTTATTGTATTTAGATTAGTTAGGTCAACTAAAATAAAATTTAATATACAACGGTATAATATATATTATAAAGCATATTAATTTTTTTTTAAAAATTAAGCTTTCACATAAAATGTTAATACAATTTAAAAATTTTACTATTATTAAAAAATCATGTAAAATTATATACACATTATTTTTTATCTTAAAAATGAAATGGTTAAACATTTTGATGAAAAATAAAATATACATAAATTAAATGAAATGAGTAATATTATATTGATGAAGTTTTTGAAATTTTTTTTGACTATTTTGTTAAAACGTAAAATAATGCATATATATTTTTAAGAATAATATAATCAATTAAAATTTTCATAAAAATTGACATTTATAAATAGAGAATAAATAATTAGAAAATTAATTTGATTAAGATTTAACGTACAAATCATTCAATAAAATAGAAATAATTATTAATATACCAATCATATTAGAATCTTACTGTATTTAGGATTATCTAGGTTATTTGGAATAAAATTTAATATACAATGCTATAATATATATTATAAAACATATTAATTTTTTTAAAAAAAATTAAAGTTTTCAAATAAAATCTTAATACAGTCTGAAAAGTTTACTGCAGCTAAAAAATTCTATAAAATTATATATATAATGCACATATTTTTTAAGAGTAATATAATCAATTAAAAAATTGATATTTATACATAGGGATATTAGATGTAATTTGGAGATTTAAATGCATAAGGATATGATTGTAATTTAGATATTAAGTGTGGAAGGATAAATTGACTTTTTTAATTATTTATGAGGGTAAAATAGTGAATCAAAAATTTTCATACTAAAGTACTTTTATTAGTAGTATATATAGATAATATAGAATAGATATAGATAAACTCTGGACACGTCTAAATCAATATAAGAATATTAAGTTTATTTTGTGTAATTATTGGAGATATAGTCTAAAATCAATTCTTCTGGTTTTTTTTTTCAAAAATATAATATAATAATAAAATAAAAAGGGGCCCATTTGGGAGCTTGGATGGGGCCGCAACCCACATTGTCGAACTCTTGGAGAAGCCCACTCTTTGAGAACTTTCTCAGCCTTCCACGGGCTCTTCATCATGCCGCAGAGGTTTGGCCCAATTTTATTACTGTCCACATTCTTATTACTGATTTTATTTATTCGAATATGGGTATTGTAAGGTTTTTTTTTGTCAGATGGACGACAAGGTTCGAATCCACGATTTTTTCACACAATGATTATCCTTGATTTCATTGTTGTCAATGGACAGTTCATATGGACATTGACAATGAAAATTCACAATCATTTTGATTTTAGAAAGATAGAGTGAAGAATGACTAAACAAACTAAAGAAATTGAATGAAATTTGTCGAGAAATCAACCTTCCATACTTATTACCAATGGAGCCAACAAATACTAATGATATGAGCCGTGCAAGATCATCACCACCATGAATTATTTGTATTTATAACAATAATAGATTGATTTTCTTGAAATTAACAAGTGACATAACCTTTCAATAATATAAGTTGGAGAACAGAGATTGAAGAGTAAGATTAAAAAAAAAAAGAGCAATTGAAGGAGAGTAAGTGAAGAAAATGAAAAAAGAAAGAAAGAGGAATTGATAAAATACGTAGGGTCTCAAAATAATTAAACACTCAAAATAATCTCACACGCAAACATTTATCAAAGGAATAAGATGAAACTCACTGCATTTTTCTTGAAAGCCAAACAAGGCTACTGTTATTTTATACATGCCAAGGTTCACGGCTAACTACTTTGATAAAAAAGTAAATCTAATACTAATCCTAATAAAACACATTAAAGTTAACTAGAATATTCTATGGGTGAAAAGACTCAAAACTCTTAAAATCCATTAAAAATTTAATTGCAAACTAATACCAAATAGGTAAGGATTATATCACTTGGATAGTTTGGGTCAAACTCTAAAGTCTCCCTTGAACCAAACTCTTTAATCTTGATCATTCCCATCATCCACTTCAATTTTGCTTCAATTTCATAAATGCTTCTAATTTAAGTAGCTTGGTAAAAATATCTACAACTTGATCCTTGAACCGACAATACAAAATTTCAATCTCGCCATAACTAAGTCACAGATATAATGATATTTGACATTAATATGATTGGTCCTCTAATGAAAAATTTGATTTTTTAACAATGCAATAGCTGACTTATTAATTATTATCACATAATATCTTTGAAGAATTTTATGTGCACGCGGCAAAAATCACTTTTCTAATAATCACTTTCTTAATTATTAAAAATGACATCTCTGCTAATATTTTTTTTTCTGCGATGGAAGTATAAAGCTTGTACCCCTTTATAATTGCAAACTAATACTAAATAACTAAAGATTAAATCACTTGGAGAGTTTTAGTCAAGCTCTAACAAAATAGATTGAAAACAGAGAGAGAGAGACAAAATTTTTATAAAATATGTAAATAGAGAGGGAAGAGAGAGATAGGGTGATCCACACGAGATACGAATCTGAATCTAAATAAGAGAAACTTACAAAAGAGATGTAAATTAAAGGAAGAGGGAGGGGATATAAATAGTAGGATGAAAGAGAGAAAAGAATTTAAGGAAGAGAGGTAAGAGAGAGAGTATAGTGAAAGATAGAAGAGAGTGAAAGAGTAAGAATAGATAGACTAATTGAAAGAATGATGTTCTTGCCACTAAAGATATAAAAAGTAATAATTATAGACCACACAACTAATATGATACAATCACACATCTTTAAAGGTTTAAACAGTTGATGCTTGTACTTATTGACATAAAAGTTTTTAAAACTAAACTAACTTCTAATTTTCTATTTTTTTGAAAGCCTAAACTATAATTTCGTCATAGATTTGTATCGAGTTTAAATGAGACCATTTATATAATAAATAAATATTATATTAATAAAAATAAAAATAAAATATTATACGGAGAGGGCTTGAAAAGTCTTGCACTCTAAAAAACACTTAACTTTTTATTTATTAAAAAAAAAAAATCCTCCAATCAAATTGTACGGAGTTGCACACATATCCACTCCTCCACAAATCACTCCTCTTATCTTTAACAAACCTCCTTTTCATAATTATTTTTCAAACTTCACACTATTCCTTATCTTTTTTGTTCAAATACTCTCCCCCTAACACGAATAAGGGGACTGGAAGTATGCGTCTTAATTCTGATTGGTTGAAATGAATCGGATACGAACTCGACACATATATTTATAAAATTGACACGATTATTAAATATACATAATAAATAGTTTAAATTAATGTTTAATACTCAAATGCACAATATATATTTTTTTGAAGGTCTTGATATAAACACGATACGAATAACAATAACATGACATGATTGACACTCCCAACTATAAGCTTCGTAGTAAAGGGTGATAAGGTGGCAAAGGGCAGCTCGGTGTGGATTGTAAATAGGATCAAAATTTTTGTTTTAGTATATTATTTCAGTAATTTAAGAAACGAAAACGTATCAATGTGTTTCAAAAACGTTTTAACTTATTTCGGAAACATAATAAAAAAAATATTTTTTTTTCTAAAATATTGATTAAAACATATTCTAAAATATCTTAAAACATTTTCAAACATTCCAAAACAATTATATAAATGCATTGAAACATTAAAAAACACCTCCAAACATTATAATATATATATATATATGGCAGGACTCCTGTGTGGATCCTCAACTCCCAGGGTGACACGTGGCCCAATAAAGTCATTAGGATATCTGGAAGATGCTGAGGGGGTGAGCCGAGACATGGTGACACAGAGCGGCTGAGTACAACAGCTGACATTGTAGTCAAAGCGATGTGACCTTGCATTTATGGCGAGATGAGTGATAGTGACAAGACAAATAAATGCGGGGGCTGCCACCAATTACTCTCTGCAAGTCTATGCCTACTGTCATGATGATTGGAGCATTAATGACTGATGCGCCGCAACAACGTGATTGGTTCTCCCGAGTTCTCTGATCCACCGAGTAGTCCGTGCCCTGTCGGTGTCAGACGCCGACCTCTTGGATTGGGCTGCTCGGCTCATAGTATAAATATTCGGCTTGCGGCCGAGCACTTATACCATTCCCCGAGCATTCAATTCGAGGAGGTGTAAAGGGGAAACATTCACAGCACGAGAGATGGTGTGTCAGATGTGAGACGTTCAGATGAGACTGAAGATCTAAAACAATCATTGTTAATTCAGGTATAAATATCCCTCAGAAAAATGGACAAAGGTATGCAAAATCAAACTATAGCTCATTGACTAAAAAACATCCCTTTGATCTTACTGACTTGAGCTTCGGAGGAGATTGATTGGGCTCACGCCTGACCCCCTTTCTTCTAATCCCGTTTTTTCAGGTTTGTCAGTCAAGGGATCGCTACCTTACGATATTACAGGATCTATCCCGTGCAATATATATATATATATAGAATCTAATAAAAAAAAAAATGGAAAAGGAAATGAGATAGCAAATTAAGAAAGAAATCATAATGGACTAGCCCAAGAAAAAAAATCATAAATGTAGAAAAACTAAATCCCAAATTCCTCAAAGATAATTAACAAAAGTGACATTTTTTAAGGGGATTCGGATTCCCTTCATTATCCCTTCTCTTTAATTTATTTTAATACAATGATAGATGAGTAACATGTATAAGATTCTAAATTTTAATAGAGGACCTATAATAGATTCAAATATTTAAAAAACAAATTAGATTCTCAAAAATCTTCATAAGATATGACAAGTTTGACCATGGACTGACCCGACAATAACCCAAAAAGGCCCAAAAGCCCGCACTAAGTAAATTTAATAATAAATTTATTAAATGGCATAGACGGGTAATTTTTATAATATATAAAATTCACTTACTTATTATTATATTCTCATTAAGTGATGACACTATAAAATGATAATGACGTGGTGTTCCAGGCAAATATTTTCACCGTCATATGGGACAATCTTTCCTCCACCATTTTTAATGCCTTTTCTGTGTTTGGCTTTAGCAGAAAATCTCTCTCTCTCTCTCTCAAACGTTTCTGCATTTCCTTTTCAACAGAACACCCTCTTAATTGTACGGACACTTCATTACAAAGAACATCAAGAAACTTGACCCACAAGATTTCGAGTCTCCATAAACAAAATTCTCATACGAGGAAGGCAAGTTTCATTGAATAAGGCCTTTTTCAGCGTCAAAAAATTTCTGGGTTCGTGCTGGTTCTTCTTGAACATGTCACAGACCCGAGAACCCGTTCACGACCCGTTTAAGCATTTCAAACTCTTCACCTGTTCCAATGAGAAGAGCTGTGATCGTCAGACGACGTCGTTGAAAGGTGTTCTGTTGGTGCTCCTGATCGCCTCCATTTCACTCTTCTTTTACTCGGCGTTTGTGAGCCAAACCCGGTTGGTTAGCTGCCCCGAATGCCATAAGCCGACCCTAAACATCTCACGAATCTCTCAACACTGCGGTGTGTCGGGCAAAAATCCCGGACCCACCAACATTTCCCACATTGTTTTCGGCATTGGCGGGTCATCCCAGACATGGAAGGACCGGAAACAATACAGCGAACTCTGGTGGCAGCCAAACACCACACGTGGGTTCGTTTGGCTTGACCAGAAACCCGACGTGAATACCATTTGGCCCGAAAACTCACCTCCCTGTCGGGTCTCCTCCGACTGGACACAGTTCAAGTACACTTCCTCTCAATCCGCGGTCCGGCTCGCCCGTGTTATCTTGGACGCGTTTCGGGTCGGATTACCCAACGTGAGATGGTTTGTGATGGGAGATGATGATACGGTGTTTTTCACTGATAACTTAGTTTCGGTGTTAGCGAGGTATGATCACCGTCAGATGCACTATATTGGCGGGAATTCCGAGAGTGTGGAGCAAAATGTGATGCATTCGTATGATACGGCCTTTGGTGGTGGGGGTTTCGCAATTAGTTATACGTTAGCTGCTGAGTTGATCAAAGTATTGGACGGTTGTCTGGACAGGTATCACAATTTCTACGGCTCTGATGAGAGGGTGTCGGCCTGTGTGCGTGAGCTTGGTGTTTCTGTCACTAAAGAACGTGGGTTCCACCAGGTACGATTATGCTCGGAAGATTTCTGATAATTAATATGCATGCATATTGATATATACATATGGAGTGGAACGTTGATGATGAAAATATCACTTAGTCCTATTACATTTGTGTCAGATTAATTTTACCAAAATTTATTAAATAAGTTTAATAGATCATTTCATTTATATTTTTAGCATTTTGACAAGACGGTCCTCTCCTCTCCTCTCCTCTCAAAGATTCTTTCATTGTTCTGTGAGGGGTCGAAACTAATGCTATAGTTATTCGACCTCTTCTCTTTTAAAAGAAAGTGGTATCTTCTTTGTGTTTAAGGTGTCAGGTTACGATATGCTTGTGTCTATACCTAAGCGGGTTTCTGCCACGTAGCATGTTCAAGGTTTGTTTTTTTGAACTGGACATGTTCTAGGTTTATTGGCAGTTGTCTTAGTTCAGCTGTTTGTTCTTTAGTCTTCGTCCCTAGTAAGTTTAAAAGAGTTTAGTCATATAGAAGGCAGATTTTGTCATGTTATCACATAGCCGGCTTGAACGTTTTCGGTTCTACTTGAAGCTAAAAGATGCTTCTTCTAGTTTTGAGATTAAAACAATTTATTATTATTATTATCTTTGGAATATAATTATTCTTTTGGTATGTTCGGTAAGGCTGATGAAAAAAGTGGAGCAGAAGAAAGTAGAAAGAATTTATTTTTAAATAAGATCCTTCTCGACCTTCTTGTTTGGAAAAGGAGAAAAGTAGAAGGGACAAATTTTTTTTTATTGATATGAATAAAAAAAATGGAAAAATGTAAAAGTGTATCTACATATACCATTATATCCTTATACATTGAAAATAACTTATTTAACATATTTGATAGAATATTAAGATATATAAAAATAATAAATTATATTTGAACACACATGTTTAACTCTCTTTTTACTTTTATGCTTAATTTCGGAGAATAAAATTTCCGTAGGATTGAAGAAAGATTGATCACATTTTCTTTTTATTCCTCTACTTTTCGGTGCTTCTAATTTTTTATCATACCAAACCACTCATTAAGAAATGAAAAATGGGTCGATTACTCCCAAATTATATGCTTGTCTCTCCCCTTTCTCTCACTAGACATTTTTGAAAATTTCAAGGGTAGTCACCTAATATAAGTTTGCCCCATCCTAAATTCCTAGATCCGTCCCTATATGTGTAGTAATTTGGTGGCAGCTAATGTCAAATTTCAACTGCAATTCGATTGGCCTTACCTACCCGACACTGCACATAAAAAGAGTAGAAAACGGTTAGCTCTTAACAGAGAGAGACAGAGAGAGAGAGGCCTTAGGTTTTTGGCAGATGATCAGCATACAATAGGTTGGTGTGGGATAGTTATCATTAAATTCCTATCAAAAGGTTGGCAGGGCAACTGTGTCACAGTCTTATGTATGTGTAGATAGGGATAGGACTACTTCGTTACCTACTCCTATCGATCTAAAACATTGATTTTAAATTTAATGATATGTAATTCTTGTTTAAAAAAATAATAAAATAAAAAATATCATAAAACAAGAAAGTTATAGACGAGACGCATACTTATTGACTAAAAAATAAAAGACGATATCAAAAAATTATTTTTCAATATAGTATTAAGACCCTTGTAGAAAGAAATCTTTTCATCTTTGTCTGTTTGATCAGAGGATTAAAACTTTATTGATCCTGAGCAGTGAGCTCAACGGTAAAGCAAATGGCAGGAAAATTCTTGTAGATTTACATTTTTGGCTGCTTTTGGATTTGGTCAAAACATGTTCCTAACTTTGAAGTCCTTTCATTTGTTCCTAGAACTAGATACCTTTTACTTGTGGCCACATTCCCGGTGTCGTGAGGGTTAAGGTAGAAAAAGATACCTCCTCTCCTTGCACAAAATTTTTATTGCGACGATCACGTTATCGACGTCACGTAGGAGTGTTAAAATTTGTTAATACGATATAAACACGACACAAAATTAGAGTTATCCATTTCGTAAACGAGTGAACCTAACACGACATGATTAATAAACAAATCGAGTATCAATAAAATAAATCAAAAAAAAATATACGATATGACTCGTTTATATGCCGGTTATCTACAATTGATACAAGACATGAACTCGATAATACACGACTCATTAGACACGAGTGAATAAATAAATTGGGTACAAGTAGAATATTTTTTAATACAAACCCGTTAAAATTCGTCACAAACTCGTTTCGTTGGACACGATTGACAGGTCTAACGCCACGTGGTCTTACTATTCAATAAGAGCATAATAAGTGAGAAAGTAGATAATAAATATTATAGTAATCATCCTCCATGTCATTTGGTGACCATTCTAGGTAAAGAAAATAGAGTTTACTTTATCTATTTTATTATATTTTTTATTAGATAGTAATATCACATAATATTGATGGCATAATTTTACCATTATAATGAATATATACTCCCATCTCATTGACCCTTTTTTCCTTCGTCTAATTGTAAGCTTCCCACTGATTTGAGACATTATTTTGACCGAGTTGAAAAGAAAATTAATCGACGTACACATAAAATAACTCGAATATCTCTTACGTTGAACTGAAAAAAAAGAAGAAAAAGAGTTTATTAGGACTATGCACATGGGCAAACTTTATTATCCACTCAAATAATGACATAAAGGTCAATTAGTATGTGACACCACTGCCCAAAATTATTGCCTCTAGTGTAAGAGCATCAATAAAGAAGTCATTCTCATCAGCAATCGTAGGGTTGTTATCTTAAGACATTCCAAATCTCAATGTTAGGTTTTCTTTAGTTTGACTGTTCGATGATTACTTTCTTCCGTGATCATAGCATATTCATATAGAATTTAACAAAATTTTACTTTGATCGTTAACACCAAACTTAACGCTTCTGTTTTTAACCCGGCCTGAAATTAACTGGCCATGTAAATGATAAAAACTAAACTATGTCATCGTTATCAAATAGTGTCACTATCTAATTAGAAGATAATAAATAAATAAAATAAATTTTATTAATCTTATGTGTTGTTGATTGGATGTGATGGTTATTGATAATTATGAAAATAGTGAGATTCACTTTATCGACTTATAATTTTTCTAATTAAATGATGATATCACGTGACAGTGATGACGTGATATTACCGTTGCATTGAATTTTTGCTCGTCAAGTAAAGGCACATCAATGTGTGGGCCAGGGGCATTGGCCCACCCTCAATTTTTTTTCTTAATTTTATATGTGTGATATTTAATTATTTGCTTTGATATTAATTATTGTACCCACCTTTGAATTGGATTTAATTTATATATTTGTGAGTTCTTTTGATTGTAAATTCGTGATTTAAAGGTAAAATTATTTGTAATTGTTTAAGATTGGTGATTGACTTGTTTCAATTGAATTCTATTGGTATTATTACCCTTACTCTTCTTAAGTTTTTATTTGATAGCTTTACAATTTTAATATAAAAATATAAAAAGGCGTGAGGGTCGATTATAAATAAATGTAATAAGCCTTAATTTCGGTAAGAGTTGTAATTAATTTCTTTTTATAGTTTTTTTATTCATATAAGACGTGTATTAACTTTTGATCATTTTTTTATTTAACGGACTTTTATTTATAGGATATAATGTATCGTCTTACCTCATATATCTCTATGCACGTGTGAATCGAGTGTAATTGACAATTGATTTTAATATGATCATTTGATAATGACCTTTTTCATTTGCATTAATTTTCGTTATGTTAAAGTCGATTCTAGTTAAAATGTCCACGCTTAAGACAGTTTCTGGCTCTGCCTCTGAAGTTTGAATGTTATGGCACTTTACAACCACGGGATTACATCAATAGAGGAGAAGAGTAAACTAAACATAATTCCTATTCTAACTTATGGATCAGACCCTGTGGTCTGATATTGGATTGCAATAGTACCAGATAACTTTGTTATTGTTGGCTGATAAAGACGGACAATAACGATTGCGTAATATCAATTTTTCGCCCTCATCATGGAATGTGAATGTCACTAATTTCCCAATGTGACATTGCAATATGCCAGGTTGATATTCGAGGCGATCCGTATGGCCTCTTAGCAGCACATCCACTGGCACCACTTGTATCACTCCATCATCTTGATGATGTACTACCATTGTTCCCTAAACAGACTCAGCATGAGTCGTTAAGGACACTGGTCCAAGCATACCATGTTGACCCGGCTCGAACAATGCAGCAATGTTTTTGCAACTACCGGAACCATACCACATTGTCAGCATCAATCTCTTGGTCAGTCTCCATCTCATGGGGATATACAGTTCAGATATACCCTTTCTTGTTGGAGGCCATTGATTTGGGGACCCCGTTGCAGACGTTTAAGACGTGGAGGAGTTGGAGTGACGGTCCTTTCACGTTCAATACCCGGCCTGTGAACCCTGATCCATGCCAGCAGCCTGTGATTTTTCACTTTGATTGGGTTAAGGAGAATGGAAATGGTAAAAGCTTGACGAGTTATAAGAGGACTGTGGTTGAACCAGAGAACAAGTGTGACAAAGCAGACTATGCCGGTGCAGTAGCTGTGGAGAGAATTATAGTCTCAGCATTGAAGATGGACCCTGAAGAGTGGAATAAGGTATCTCTCTCTCTCTCTCTCTCAGAAGTGGAGAGATCCGTTGGTAGGTTGCTTTCTCGTTAGAGTATTCGGGTTGCCTGAATAGATAGAGGGCAAGAAACTAGAGATTCACGGGCCATGAAAAATATTTTCTATAAATTGAGATAAGAGATGAGTAGTATGAGCTAAGCTAAACAGAAAATCGATTCGTCAAACAGAGGATTCCTACTCCATACTTCTCTTTGGCATGATCAATTGACGAATCCAAGACATTAGCATGTCAGATTTTACAAAAAAAAAAAAAAAATCCTCAAAATATTTTGAAGAGGAGGATTCAACAACCTTGAAAAGAACCATATACTGATGACGTTGGAGCTTCTAAATGATAGGGTCAAATTTCAACACTGTAGAACTAAACTACTAACTGCATATACATCTTTTGGTTTAACAGATCATACATAACATAAATGTGCAGGCGCCACGTAGACAGTGCTGTGAGGTTAGTAGCTTGAAAAATGGCATCTTGAAGATGAGGATTAGAAGCTGCAAGCAATGGGAAACTGTCATTGCTTAGGGGTCTGTCTCTCCCATCACCCAGTGATGTAAATAATTCAACTTACACCAGAGAAGCTATAGAATAAAGAGCAGGTCTCATTTTGTCTCAAAGCATATATTGGAAGTTGGAATTTTTTTTTCCTAATTAATAGTTTTTCTCTCAATTGTATGCATATTTGTGTGTGCGCATGTGCATAAGAGGTTTAAGCACCGAGATGTGAAGCTATTTTGTACTAAACCAAACGACTTTCACTTTCCATAACCAATGTTAGAGAAGTCAAAGCATACACGTGTGATGCCTGAGATTTTTCGCCTCCCTACAGAGGCAGAAAAGATTCTGGATGTGGTGTATATCCAGATTCTTACGTGCAATAGAATTGCAAATTGAACTTATTAAACGAGTCTGAAATAGAACTTGAGTCCTCCGTCTGACTTAAGAAATGATAGAAACATATTATCAATAAAGTACATATATGCTCCTTGATAAATCAAGAAAAAAAGAACTCTTTTAGTATGAATTGCATGTCACACTGTACTTGCAACAAATAACTTCACACTCATACAAAACTCTGCTCTTGTACTAAAGCACGTCAAATTTTTCATAATAGCATACCTAGTTGCAAAGTAACGTGTCTCGTGTTGCATTGCCTGTCACTGGATTCAGCCTGATAACACAATTTGGGCATTAGAATAATGGAGCACTTATTAGAAGGCAAATAAATTACTGGAGTAAAGGTTACCCATCAGCAACTTTGCACAGATATTCACGTTGATCATCTCTCAGCGGCACATCTGTGAAGTCTGATCATGTATACAACATATCAGCAAAGCTAGCTTCTAATCTTTCAACAACTACTTCAGAGCACATACCATGACAAAGAACTGTTTAAGTTGCATATCAATATTTCCGGGAAAGTGGAATAATTTAATTTCATTTTCAACAACAGATGCAGTCCCAATTCCATTTTAAGCATTGCCTCACAGGGAATACAGATATGAAGCTTCAGTAAAGAAGTTGATGACTCCCCAAACTGTTAGTTGAAGGGAAGGCCACAGCATTCAAAATTGGACACATTTAACCAGAACCTCGTTGATCAAGTAGCAACAAGGAATGAAATGCTTCAGGAAGATTGAAAGAGTTCCTTTTCTCACCCTTAAAAAGACGAACATTTTATCTTTTTTGGGGTGTCTGTTATTTTTTTATTTATTTTTTTTTGGGGGGGGGGGGGTTGGCGCATACCAGAAGAAACATTTTAAACATCTTTTAGTGATCAAGACTTCATATGCAAGTTGGGGCTTAAGGTCGAGGTTGTAAGAACTGAATGACGTAATCAGTTACCTAGGACAAGGCCAAAAAGGTGAACAGGTACTCATCAAAACGGGAAAATATAACAGGTTCTTCATAGTCCACTTTGAGTACCAGAAATACAGGGGTATACCATATATTTCAAGTTATTGTCACATTAGAGTTAGAAAGTAACATGGCATAGTGAATCAGATACTTCCGATCATGACGCTTAATTAAACATTTTCTGTCGTCAGAAAACAGTGGTCCACTGTCGATTCTACATACCTGCACCTGTTATAACTGACCCCTTGAAAGATGTGTTGCCTGTGGCAAGTGCTCCTTCCAAATTAGCATTGCTTAAATTTGCCTGCAGAAAGACGTACACACATGCACAAGAATGTAATGGAGCCTGTGATATTAATTTCTAGAAGAACTAGTTAAGAATTATAGCAGGTACCATGCATCGAAAGGGGTCCAACCATATTGATATAGTACGTCAGTCATCATTAGTGGCCTTGTTGAAAATGAAAAATGGGTGGGAAGAAAGTAGTAGGGAGTAAAAGTGCTCAGGTAAGTGACACATATTCTAGTTAGCTAGCCAATTCATTTAAAGAGTCTCAGGAAATGAAATGCATGCACAATAAATGGATCACACAACACTATCTGAAAAAGACCTACACAAACATTCTAATGCTAGCTGGATCGGACACCCAGTTGCTGGAGGGTTGAATTTCAACATATTTCACATAAGTAAACTGGACGATTGTTGATGCCATTCTTTTGGAGAAAAGTGATAGATAAGCAAAATTGTGGTATAGTGGCACACTGCAAACTCTGGATCATAGTAACCAGAAAGAGCAGCAGAATGAGAAACGACAAGGGCAATGAGGTCTAATAATTTCATGGGAAGCTGTGTACTACCATTCTGACTATCTTTTTAATATCAGTTTAGCATCCTCCTATCATCAGCAGCCTAACTCCAAATCCAAATACAGTTTACTTATGACATAGATGGCCAGAGAGTACATTAATCTTATAAATTTGACACACATAGGCAAACACAAACACACCTACATATGCCTAAAGAAAATGCGCAAGGACTTCTTGGATTGAATGTGAGACTAAAATCATCACCTTTGTCACATTTGCCAAGGAAAAATCTGCACCTCTAAGATCAGCATCAGAAAGATCAGCCCCTGAACCATGAAACATATGATCAGTGACGGTACTAACCTATGGCCCAGGGGGACCCTGCCACTCCCAAGCTTCTGGAAAGTACAAAATATATACTGTTTGACTCGGGAACAGTGCAGTGCCCTTCTTCCTTGAATGGTTTAAAATTTTGACTAGTATGCAGAGTCTTATCTTCCAGTCATAAATCCAATGGGACTGTTAACTAATCCAAGCTGGGCCAGGATGTTTTGGGTGTTAACAATTTTATTTTAGACTTGGATTTGGAACTGAATTATGTTCCACTATTCTTCATCTACTTCCACTAAATTATATATATATATATATATAGTAGAAGTACAGTTTTCCCAGTACAGTCCTAAGTTACTCTATATAGTTTTGTTCCCCCTTGAGATAAAATTTTGTTCATGATGCCAATAATGCAACTACAAGGATATGATTCATAGATTACAAGGACATGATCCATAGATTACATGGAAACAGAATTATAACAGAGAAAATCCTTATGTGAAGTGGAAAATGGCAGTAGCATTCACTTAAATTATTCTGGACATTAAGAGTGAAGCCTCAAGAGTTAGCTGGAAGGCTACTCTGTTCGCATCAAACATGTCAAGTGCCGAAACAGATGTTAGGGGACGGTTGCATGAATCTACCTCTATGAAGGTATGTAATACTCTCTTCTTCAAATAAAATATATAAACAATCAAATTCCCACTGACTCCCCCACCCACCCCACCCAACCCAAATAAAAGAAAAGAAAAGAAAAGAAAAGCCAAGTAGAAGTAGGAAAATTTACCCACCAAAGAGAGAAAACCTCAATATCTAAGAAACAAAACTCACCCATAATCCCAAAATTATTTATTTTTTTAGCAGAAGAATCCTCCCCTTTTCTAAGCCCATGCTGCTTGATATCTCCAATAAAGTTCACAGAATCACAGTATCTCAAAGGAATATCTGGAAGAATCTGAAAACTTTTGATTCATCCTGAGCTATGACTTTGTTTTGCATATTCATCTTATCATAGTTTAGGCTGTGACCATGAACAAGGTCACTATATCAGGAACATTCCCTATGGAATGGTTAGTCAGGAATGTCTTCATGTTGATAGATCTCGGAACATTTATGGCTTTCTCTACAACTTCTTTTCATGACACAAATTTAGTTTAGTTGCTACTTCCCAAGAAAGCATGCTCTACTTGCTTCTACTTGGACTTGCTCTCCGGGGGACCTTGTCAATTGGACCCCATCCTCTTTGATCTCCATGGTGAAGATTTTCTGTGTAATCATGTTTTCCTCTGTCTCAGAACTTTTTCTCACATTTTTGCGCATCTTAAGTTCAAATTGTCCTTTACACATACAAGTGAAATGAGAGATGAAAAGAAAACGCATCCTTGGACCAAGCACCCTGAATATATATTCTTACTGACAATTTATATATATTGTAGCAATGGATGAAATTGTGACCATACATTATATGAAACAGAGGACAGAAAATTACCTGTTAAATCAGAATCAAAGAAGCTAGCTCCGAGTAACTTGGCACCCTTAAAATTGGCTTGCCTCAGTATTGACTGACACAAATTATACACAAACTCCATGAGCTCCAACCCAAATAAGAAAGCAACAAGAAAAAAAAAACAGTAGCAGGTCATAGCGACCATATCTTATCTTTAAAATGTCCTTGAAGACTTCTATAAAGCGTTTTTAATGAGAGTTTAAAAAACAAATAAAGGAATCAAGGGTCCCAAACCTTATTTCATAGTCAAAATCTGTGTGGCATCAAATGAAAAAAAAAAAATGGTTTGTCGACCTATAACCTTGGCTCAGTTGGTGGGTACGGTTCGCTGGCTAATTCAAGCCCTTACAGAAGACATCTCCTTCACTAAGGTTTCAGGGCAAGGTATAAATAAAACTTGTATTAGACAAAGCTGTGCCAGATTATAAAGTAAACACCGTTTTGAAGTCTTGCTTGATCAAACTTTTGCCACTAAAATCCTTCCCACTGAGATCTTGGCCTCTCGTCACTTCAGAGCCATACGGACCTCCACCCTTTTCGACATTATCAAATTTCCATCAATAAAAACAAACAAAAAACCAAATTCAGAGCAATTTCTACTCCATAATTTCGAAAGACAAAAGGGTTTAAATACCTTGAACGCGAGTGCAGGATCGGCAGCGAAGACGAGTGAAGCAGAGAGAAGAGCGAGAAAGCTTGCTCTGGAGATCGATTCACCCAAAGAGAATACAAGATTATTTGAGGCCTGAGGCTGGTTCAGACCCTGTAAAGAATGTATCGTCAAATTGGCAAAGTTGTAAATCAGGTTCAATTAGTTTTTCAGAGATTGAGAGGAGAAAGAAGAGAAGAGTACCTGGGGGATACGGTGGGTGGGTAGGGAGGGCAAAGAGGAAACTTGGGTTGTGGAGAGAATGGGTTTGGGATTTGGAGGGAGATTGGAACACAAGCAGACGTTGAGAACAGCCATTGCTGTTGGCGATGGATTGGATAACTAATGTTCGAATTTGTACTTTTGGACAATCCATATTATATATACACCCCTGCATTTTTGGATAATGTTATTTGGGACCTAAAACTTTGATATAATTAATAATGTATCAAAATAGAATTATTCAACGGTTAGGATTACAATAATAGTACATTTTGGATGGTGACAGGAAGAGTGATTTATCTGATAATTTTTCTTCGTCGCTCAAAACAAAAATCAAACTCTGCCATGCATAAATGGGCCGTTGGTAGCTGGAAGCTTAGTTTTTGCAGTCTAGTTCCTCATCTAATCTATGGGCTGCTGGTCATGATGATACGCTTTGTTTTATGGACGGTGTCTGAAGCCCATTATTACAACCAGTCTTTGGGCTCTGGGATGCGGCAAGCTTTGTTTTACAGACCATTTGTTTTGGCCCAATTCTACATCTACTCTATGGGCTGCAGGTTTATGACCCATCAGCAAGATTCTAAAGACCATTAGGGCTCTAGAAATGTGTTTTGAAATAATAGATTAAGTCATTTACATGACTTTTCTTTGGCAATATCTTTTAGAGTTTAAGGAGATACGGTTTTTTTTGGTTTTCAGCTTAAAAATTAGTAGGGACCGGCCCTTTACCCTCTTAAATTTGGTTGGAGCAATCTCTAAACAATTAGGAATAAAATCAGGAAAGACTGACGTGTTGAACAGAGAAGACCACCCTCTGAGTTGCTTTGAGGTATTTTGAGTTGTCTGTGCTCTTCGATTTTAGTTTGAATCATCTTTTCATCCCATTGACAATCGCTTTACCATTGCTCGAGCAGTTGTTCGCAAATTTTGATTTACTTGATCCCCAAAATAAATCCTATTTCGAGCCTATTAATAGAAGGAAGTCTTCCATGCTAGGTAAGCCTCTATGAGCTAGCAGAGGCCAAAACATTTATAGAGAGCTTAAAAAACCCTAGATCCCTAAGATCCAATAACCTATATCATTTTGATCATTCATATTCAACTTCACATAGTGGAGAAAGATATCTTGTGTGGTGAGAAACAAAACCCACTTTAGTGTGTGCATTCTAAGAGCCTTGGGTGTGAAGCATTGAAGATTGCTCGAAAAGCCTAGATGGTTCATTGCGATGAGTGCGTCCAAGTGAAGCTATTTAAGTCTTTAGTGGGTGATATCTTGAGGAGATATGTTATGACAAAAAAGAGCATTTAGTCGTGAGAAGTGGTTGAGGTATAAATCTAGACTACATATAAATTGTCTTTAAATATAGTGGATTAAGCTCTTGGTGAACACGGGGTGGTTTATTGCGATTTTTTCCAAAAAAGATTTATGTATCAACAAATTACATATGTTGTGGATGTTCTTACACAAATTATCCTATCGACCTCAATTAAGACGATAGCGACTCACACATAAACTGCTCAATATCTTTCTTATCGCACAATCTTTTAGTTTAACCTAAGTGCAATTATCGTACGAGTTTTCATTTCAACCTAAGAGCAATAGTTGTTACGCTATATTGCTTGATTTATGTAATTCGTGGTGTTTTATTATAAGAAATGAGGAGGGAAAAAAAAACTTGACTTGGCCGATTCAAAAAAATAAAGTTACCAGTGAGGCTTAAAGAAAAAGCACGCCCGCTAGTTGCTCAATTGATTGCTTTTGAATTGGGGGTGTATCAATAGAACAAAGGAAAGGAAAGGAATGGAAAGCAAAAAACAGGAAAATAATATACTTAACAAGTTAAATGTTTGAATTTGGTGTGTACAAATTTTTTTATGATAAACGAATCAAATAGGTCTATAATTTTCACGTGTGAAAAGGTTATCGTGTAAATCTAAAATTGACCCAAACGACCCATTTATTTGGTGGGTTATATGGGTCCGGTCAGATAACCAATTAAATAAATGTTTCATGTTCTAATTTTACTATTTTTGCACATTTAATAGACTTTTCGTATACGTGTTGAGTAGTTTTAGATATGAACCCCTTAATTCGACACGGATCCGTTTAATCTAACATGATTGTCACTCCAAGTTGATAATATACAACGGAATCACAGATTAACTTTCCTTACCAATTTTATCTTTCCAATATTCAATCCAAGAGTGATGCCGAGGAGAAGAATGTGGAGAAATTCATATGTACAAACATATAAATGAATTATTTATATAGTAAACTTATTTGTAAAATATATAAATTAAATATGATTTATTTTTCTTGATAAAATTATGGGTTTTTCCTAGAGACATATTTTAAAAAAAAACACTATCAAACAATATATATATATATATTTTTTTTTTTATTCAACGGTCAAAAATATTTAGACAATGCACTTTGACTAATTTCTCTTATGACCTCACTTGGGAGATTGCCAAAATTTGAAGTCACGAAACTCATTCCTCCCCGAGAAACTCCTACAGAAAAGGAACTTTTCTTGCCAACTACAAGGAAAATTCATTGAACCCCTAACTAAATATTTTTTTTTCTCACCAACCACAAAACTTTTTCCCATTTAGAATGGAGACTTGAAGGAGGAATTTCTTCCTTATAATACGTACAAAATTTTAAGCTATGATGTCATTCTTTTACAACCTACTCCAAGTCCTATTGGAAGGATTAATAAATTCTAACACCCAATTCAATTTAACTATGTTGCCCGCGCCTCATTTTTTTTTTAATGAAAACACACCAGATGATACATGCATATTTTAATTGTCTATGCCTTGTTACTATCAAGCACGCTATCCTTTTTCTTACCGAGAGGACAAACCACAAGAGCTTGGAAAATTGAATACTATTCAAGATAAATTATATTGATACCTCTAATTATATTTTGATAAGTTAAAGGGTTATTGGTGCAAATTCTTATATTACACCTCTCTACCTTTTGGTAAGAATTAAAAACCCCACAAAAAGTGTTGTTAACTTTGAGGACTATCCGTGTAATTTTTCTCCCCCACTTTTTTTTTTTTTGGGGGTACATGGGAAAGTTAAAAACATAAGTCAGCGTTTAATTTAAGCTTTGTTCACAAGTTAAGGGCTCTTAACAGACCAACTCATTGGATTGCAACCATGAAATTATCTAACTCAATTCTTTTGAGTTGCGTGTATTGCCCTCTCCATGAACTTAAGGTTTTTTTGTCTAGTGATTGTGATCAACATTTTCCGACCTAATGAAATGTGCAGATCTGATTACCTTAAAAAAAACTAGACTCTTTTCTTTAACAATAAAAAAAGTCTTCCCAATTAGAAAGTTAACGCGTGAATTATACTTAATGCACTAAAATATTTTAAAAAATTTATTTTATATCTTCAAAGATTTCCTATTTTTATGATTTTTAAGATGCATTTGACCAGAAAAAAGAAGAAGAAGTGGAATGAACAAATGATTCCTATTTTTACTTCTTTTTTTTTTTTAATTTGTTGGCTTTTATCAAGTTGATAATTTGAAAATTTTATTTACGAAACAATCAATCTAAACAACATTTCTATTTTCATTATTTTTTGAGTTACTATTCAAACATGTTTTATTATATTTTTTTGTTCCTGAAAATTGTTTTTGAATTATATAACCAAATAAGTTCTGCACTACAAAAAAAAAAATAAAAAGATTTTTTTGAGATACAATCCAAATATGCGCTAAGTTTTTTGTATATTTTGTACCATCAATATATTAAAAATATTACACTATAATCCTTTCATTAATTTTCTTTACTCATCCCGTCCATTTCAAAGTGATGAAATTTAACTAAGTAAATAACGAAAGATAACAGAAGGACCACAATACAATAATTTTAATACATCAAAAGAATATAATGTGAGAAATTTTGATGATGCACAAATTGGTTTTGCACACCACCTGGCAAGTAATTAATGCAGATAATAAAATAAAGAGAAACTCAACACAAGCAATATACAACTTAAATGGTTCGGTTAAGGTGACTTACTCCACTGTAAAGGGCTAGGATTGTCTAAGTGTTTTATTGTTGTAGGAGTGTAAGGAAATCAAGCAAAAGCAATGAGAGTTCAAGTGAGATACAAGCTATGAGAGAGATGAGATTAATGCCAGATTGTGAGAGATGCCCCCCATGTGTAGGCAAAATTTACATTTTATAGTCATTTCCTAACAGATTGATGTGACTTATCAGTAACTAAAAAACTAATTTGGTGAAAATGACGTCATCTGCAAAACGGATGATGCTGTTGCGGGACTCTCCTCAAGACTAAGTCTTAGGATGATGTGATTAACTTCCTTGCTCCTTACTTTAAGATGACATAGATGAGGCTCTTAAAATGATTCTGCTTACTCTTTAATGAAGTGACTTTTAGAGCCTTGATGAGCCTAATTAGGCGTAGATTTCTTTTGGGTTAGACCCATTGGATTTTGTCTAGGTGGATCATTTATTCAAGTTGGGCTCACAATCTGAGTTGGGTTTTGGGCTAGATTCATCAAATTTTATTTTAAAGTGTGCAAAATATGAAAACTTAAATTTTTAAGGGTACAAAATAAAATTCCACCAAAAGTTAACAAACACAACCAATCACCAATTGTCTAGATAGGTGTAGGTGATGCCACTTGCCATTCCATTGAAAAAATGGAACTGAGATTGTGGGTACTTTAATTACACCATTAAATCGGCATGGGGACAAGCAATGTGTAAGGCTGAACAAGTCATTCAAAGTCGTAAGGGGTGACGTTTAATTTAATATTTTTAATTGAACAATGTTATTGAGATTTAATTTATTGATATAATTTATTAATTTAATTTATTGTGACATTTAAATTGATTGCATGTTCCATTAAACATTAAAACTTGATACTGATTCAATAATTTTTATACAATCACATTATTATATCAATAAATTAATTCAAAGTTTTAGGTTCAATAAAAAAAGTGAGTAAAAATTAAATTTGAAATAGTTTAAAAATTACAAGAGGGGAGACTTTTTAAACCCTCTCACCCAACAAATTTTTATTTTTTGTGCAATGCTAGTGAAACATAATTTACTGACATAATTCACAATAATTATTAGATTGACCATGGATATCATCCAATATTAAATTTAGTATTAATTTAGCAGTTACAATGAAATCACATTATTAGGCCAATTTTTTAGTTCTTATTATTCATAGAAAAAAAAACTAAAATCTCACGTCAATTATATTAAAAGATTCAAGTTGATTGATAAACTATTGTTTAAATGGAATCTATCTAATATTATAGTTACAAAGTTGAATTATTAACTTATAAAAATAAAATAACGATTAAGATTGATCAAATCTTCATCTGCTTTGATTTAATGTTATAAAATTAATCCAAAATATTTTTTCTCCCAAATACATCAATTTTTCTACATGACTTCCAATATCAGATAACTCAGTCAATACACTCTATAATATCAAATAATCTAATTAATCTACACATATCTCTCTTTTTAATTTTAATTTTAAATTACGTAATTAAAAAAATAAATTATTATTTAAAAAATAATATTATAAAATTAATTTAATTTTTAATATTATATAATATTTTTAGATATGAGATTAATGTTACTACCATTATACCACAACTAATGGGGTCAAAATATATGAGAAATAAAAAACACCCGGACTTGACTATAGTATTGAAAAATAAAATTTCGGTACCACACCTAGATTTAACATATTTATAATTATTTTTATCACATTTGTTGATATTTTTATCATTATTTTGGTAACCCAAAAAATGATAAAATTAATTATAACAACAACGGTAAAAAGTTATTACAACAATAATAAATTATTCATAAAATAATAAATTTTTTAATTATAAAATAACTCATAAAATTATAAAAATATTTAATAAAATAATAAATTTTAAGAATATAATATTAAATTATTTTTGACGGTAACCACAGTCAAAGTCCAAAAAACACAAGCCCACGAGTCAACATTATTGTGGCTTGGATTCGACCTCCACTGGTTGAGTATTGATATTATTCCAAAAAAAGGTGGTTCAGTTCAGATGAATGCGGACCCAAAAACAAACAAAAACCCAAATCTATTAAAATATAATTAATGAACGGCAGGGTCTGCCGTCTGCTCACCTTTCTCTTTTCTTTTTTCCTTGGTAGATGTTCTTTTTTGGTCAAGAATGGGGTAGATGTTGAAAGACAGATAGTGGCACTCGATACTTTGTCTGGACTTGCAGACATTGACGTCTTCCCAGTACTCACCTCCCCCTCATACGCACGTTACCCCACACTCCGCTCATACCCTTTAATCCTCCTCCCTCCTCGGGGAGAGAAAAAGTCTAACCATTAGGATTAATTTGTTT
Source organism: Ilex paraguariensis (assembly GCA_963454935.2). NCBI lineage: Eukaryota > Viridiplantae > Streptophyta > Magnoliopsida > Aquifoliales > Aquifoliaceae > Ilex > Ilex paraguariensis. The sequence goes on along the minus strand of CAUOFW020000725.1, from coordinate 578,504 downwards.
AGCGAGAGGTTGATAAAAAATGTAAATTTTTTTTTTTTTTTAATTTTATGTGTCTAGTTAGCGTGAAAAGGAAAATGATAGAAAAAATAATTTTTTTTCTTACTTGAATTTTTTTTACAAATACCCAATTTTTTTTTTTGTAAAAAACACAAGAAAATGCAAGAGAGTTGTGATCTATAATTAACTTCCTATTTTACTCTTGTTTTTCTTAAAATATTTTATTGGTTATGAATTATAAAAAATTTTGGTATGAATTTGATTAATCATATAATTTGGCCCAAAAATCTTTGTATTGGTGATTGTATTAAAATTTAGTTTCGAACCTTTTCTTTTAAAAAAATTAACTTTTAATTATAATTACATATTTTTTCTTTTTAAAACTGATTTAATATAATTAAGGGTAATTTAGACAATTATAAAAAATTTCTCATAACTTTTCTTTCTTTCAAACAATATAGAATGAAATTTTTTTAAAACTTTATAGTAAATATTTCATTCTAACCAAATACATGTATGAAAATATATTTTTTTTTATCTTTTTTGTTTTTTATTTCACTTCACTTTCTATCATTTTCACTTTCAATCATTTTTTTCTTCCTAACCAAATGGACTCTTAAAATTTTAGGACTGTGATGAAGAATGACTTGTGAGATTTTTTATATTTTATTAATTGTGGTCGATATTGTTCTATTATTAAATTTAGAGAAATTTATTTTATTAAAATTTTAATTTAATTAAGATTTTAGTTTCCTAATTAGTTTAAAATTTTTACTATTATTTAAAGTCTTGTAAGTCTTAAGGTAAAATAGTTTTTAATTATTGAATATAATTGAGAAAATTGTCTTTTTTCTTCTTAATTTTTCTTGTATTCTTAGGAATTAACAAAGTTATTGAAGCTTTTAAGACCGGTATTTTTTGTGAATCAACAGGCCTAGAGTAAGAATTTAAATTGGTATTTATGCATAAATTAACCATTTATTTTTATTATCTATTTTTGTTTATTATATTATTATTTCTACTCGCTTTCTTGCATCAAGTGTCAATTTTTATTCATGGATATCAATACGATACAAACTAGATTAATATAAAATGAAAAATGTTACAATCAATTAGTATAAATAATAAATATTATATATCAACGTTAAAACATAAAAAACATGATGAATCGGTATTATAAATAGAATTCTAAGAATCAACACAATTATTGAAAAAAATTATCCTAATATTACTAATGATAATTACTCAATATAAATATTCAATATAAAGTTACATCCCATCCGTATTATTACATAATATCACGATCTAATAACAAATACGCAAGTAAACTCCATAAATTTCAAGAATCACTAATTCATATATAATACAATAATCAATGCATGAATAGAAGTGAAATTTATTTTGTCCATTTTTTAAGTTGACACTGCTACAAGAATTAGGGTCTTTGTAGACAATTGTTTTTGCGGCAATAGTGTTTACTGTCACAAAAAACGTGTATTTTGGAGGAATTTTTTTTTTTTGGTGGCGTCAGTGCTATCATAAAAAAATTTGTTTACTACCATTAATATTATTTGAAACGGGTTGTTGTCGTCACAAAATTTTTTTGAGACGACTTATTACGACAAGGTGTTGTAATGACATATCTCCCCATAATAAATGAAGTTTTAAAAAGTCTTTGTGATGACAACTGTCATCTCAAAAAACATTTATGAGGACAAATAAATTTTTTATGATACTATTACCCCCATAAAAAAATAATAGAACATGTTTTTTTATGATGGTGAATATTGTCGTCGCAAAATACTTAAATCAAAAGATACTAATTTTTGTAGTGGCCTTTATTGACAAATTGTAAATGTTACTCCCTTTGTTTTTAAATATCTATCGTTTTATTTAATTTTTTTATTCCACAATATCTGTCATTTTATGACCAAAGCATAATTAATATTTTTTCATCCAAAACCCTTATCTATGTTTTCAATAAGTGTTTAATAGATTAAGTGTAGGCTAAGTCCCTTTCATATTTCTTTCCTTCCCAATACGTATTGAATAAAAGTATTTTAGTCTTGTGTAATTATTTTTTACTCATAATAGAACTATTTAATAACTTCCTTAATTCTTGTGTAAAAACCTTAAACAACAGATATTTAGAAACAGTACATCTAATATTTATGAAGGGTACTATAGTGTCCTTGTCCATCCCAACGTGTCTCTTGTTCATTAGTCAAACTCTTTGGTCGAGCAGATCAGGGTTGTAGAGATTGAAAATTTGGAGATTAATCTTATTCCAATTAAAAAATAGATCTAATTTAATAATATAATCGTGTGTCAAATGATAAAATTTTAATAAAAAAAATTTAAAAATTACAGTCACAATAATACTATTACATTATATCAGTATCACATTATTAGATCAACCGATTTTTTAAACAATAATAACATTACTCAAACTTGAAACATTGCTGACAAAAAAATTGTTTTTTTTTGGTATTATGGTTGTTATTATTTGGATAAATATACATACACTTCAATTAATCATTTTTCGATCCAATCACGAAGAAAACATCCACGCTAAGAAATGTTTACCAGAAGTAGCGGGGACAACCAGAACGGGGTACTGCAAAAACCGGTATGTACAAAATCTAGAGACTATACTATTAGTAATCGTACTCTTAGATAGAGCTCACTCTGTTAACGTACACCAACTATGAAAAATTGAGAGACTGAAGAACTTAAAACAAAGACCATAATGAAACCCTAGCCCGTACCAACTGAATCTGTAGAGGTACGTGTAACGACAAAATTTATGGTGTAAATTTACACAAAATAAGGTCAAATTATAATAATCAATTTAATTGACTTTAAGTAAAAAATGTAGTGTTAACTCTCTTTGGCATGCTTTGATTGAAGAGTATTGTAGAGTGCATTATCTTCTGATTTTCGATAAATTTGATGAAGTTGATAAATTTGGTAAAATGAGGGCCAGATTCACGTATTTCTCACTCTTCAATTGGTGACTTTGATGAAAACGAGAGCTGAATCAATGTATCTTATACTCTTCAATTTGATGATGCTTTTAATGAATCTCCTCACCGTTCTTCGTTTGAAAGGGCTTGAAGATGATTTAAATTTTTTGAAGAAGGATCTTGGCGGTGTGTTTTTCTTCTTGGAAATGAACTTGCAAAGCTTTAAGGATTTAGTGAACTTCGAGCAGAGTTTCGCTGATCTTCCTTTCTTCTTGATTTCTTCTCCCTTTTTCCTTTCTTTTGGCCTACCCCAGACCTCTATTTATAGTGGTAGAATTAGTTATCCATATAAAGGTATTACACCTGAATACCTCTTGTGTGGACTTTAGATAATGGACTACCCATAAATTTGTGGGCTTTAGTTAATTTATGGAGTTTAAGTCCAACTTTTTAAATGTTTGTTTAATTTGGGCTTATAAAATTTAAGTCCATTTAATTTAAAAAGCCATGTTAATTATATTTTGACTTCTATTATTTGGGCCGTAGAATTTAGGTCCAACTCAAATTTATTTAATTACATTTAGATTTATATCATTTGGGCTTATGAAATTTAGTTTCGATCAAATTTCATTTATCTAATTGATTTGAGCCTAATTATAGACATTAATTTGTTAATTAAATTTTTTAATATCTACAAATGCCCCCTCGAGACTTATTTACATATTTAATATTTTATAAATATATAAATGAGTCTCGATTTATATTTTAATTTTGAAAGAAATTTGATTTAAATTTAATTTATACATATATTTTAATTGGAATTATAGTCCATATGAAATCCGGTCTATGTGGCAGTCCCATTAAAATTTAACTCTGGGATGTGGCTTTGGATCAGCGAACATGTATCACCTCTCTCTTTTTATTTATTTATTTCTTTCTTATATCTCTCTTTTATTGGTGCCTACTTTTTTTTACTATTTTGTAATAGAATTATAACCCATGTTGAATTCCATGTAATACAAAGAATTCAATTGGTTACAATTTCCTAATATTTGGTTTATTAGGACTCAAAATAACTAGTTCTTGAACACATGAACTTAAAACACTCAATCCCTCTAAGACTATCATAAGTTTTCTCTATTTAAGGATATTGAATGATCCGAGAGTAATAGCCCTTGAAAGTTTGTTTGTGAGTCAAGAAAGCTTCATGGTTCAATACATCGAGGTATGTTTCATATTTATTTTATATATATATATTATTTTTATTCTGACTTTGGTATCATAGTTGGTTTTTTTTTTTTAAGACCTAGTTATATATGACTTTGTTTATTTTATTAATGATGATAATGACTTTCAAGACCTCAGCCTACGAGAGATGTACAACTTTTTTTTTTTTAATAATTCGTTGTTGGCATGGACAGATTTTATTACTTTGATGTGTAATTGATTGCAATGTTTGCTTTCTTACCAAGTTTTTTTTTTAATTTTAATTTTAATTTTATATTATTATTATTTTTTACACAAATTTAGATAAAGTCATTGGAATTATTCTTTTGTTTTAAGCACTTTTTTTAATTTTTTTTTTTACGTTTCTTGATAAGTTCATTGTTTCACAAACCCTTTTTTCTTTTTTTTTTTTTTTTTATGACCTATTGATAAAAAATTTTATTTACAGACACTAGTACTTACGTATGTTTGACAAGGTCTGACACTTTTATGATCACCAGCTTTGACATCAAGGCCAATTTGTTTAAAGTATTTCTTTTTTTTTTTGTCCTCTATTATGTAAATTTATATTACTATCATTACCTTTTTATCTATCTATCTATCTATATATATATATATATATATATAGATAGATTTATATTTTTTTTTTCTTAGAGTAGTTGTTCAACTTTGTTTCGAACACACAGATAATGATAGTCAACTTTACGTGAGGCCAACCTATCCATAAGCTTCCTTTTTTTTAAATACTCAAAATATTTTTTATCACTCCCTTAATTTAACACTGGATTTTATTTGTTTAATATTATTTTTTTTGTTGGGTGATTTACAAACTTGTCCACACTAATTTACTATTTTGACTGGCTGTTTCTATTAAAGAATTTTTTTTTTTTAAAAAGAGGTTAATGTTAGTGGTAATTTGTTACAAGAATTTGATTAAGTGATAAAATTTTAAATATTATATATTGTTCAAATAGTATATATATTTATTTATTTATTATTATTTTTTAACTATTTTCTTTCCTGGTTGATTAACCAAATTGATCAAGTTACATGATTCTACCATAAATTTGATGACAACAATTAGCAGACCATTCCAATTTTGTTTTGTGGACATTACAATCGGCAAGAGGCTTATTCGTAATTCCGTATTAACATCAAGTTTTGGTTTTTGTCATCGAATTCTGGACAACAAAAGTATTTTTGCTTCCTTTTTTTTTTATTTTTTTTATGAATTTGCTTCTTGGATTTGTGACATGTGTTGTCAATCCTTTATTTTGTTTTTGTTCATCATTTAATTCTTTTTTTGTCTACTTTAGTTCTTTCCTTTTTCTTTTAAACTTTTCTTGTTTAATTCTTTGTCTAGTTCTTCTTCTTTTTCTTTTTTTAAGAACTTGTGGTATTTTTTTTTTTAGATCGTTTATACCCTCTTTTTTATTTTTTTATATTTGAGTATAATTGTTGCTTTGTAAATTTGATATTCATGATAACAGAACCACATTGTTCCTAACGACTATCCATAAAATTTTAATTTGTCATTACTTTTTTTCTTTTTTTTTATATATATCTTGACAATTTTTCACATAGATCATTTCAAGTCAATCTAATAAAAAGTTTGATTTGTGTGTGTATATGTATATATTATCTTATTCTTAGTCATAACTTGTTTCTTATTTATTTATTTTTAAATTTTTTGAACAAGTCATGATTTCTTGACAATAATTCGTGTCTTTTAATTTGTTGGGATAATAACCATTTTTTTTTCAAAAAAACAAAATTAGTCTTGAATATCTTTATCCAAAAATTTGTGTTAGGTAACCTTTGACCTAAAAATTTTATCTTACTAACTTGGTTTTAGGTGATCTTTTTTTTAAAATAATAATAATAATAAATAAATCTTGTTTTGCAAGATTTTTTTTTTTTTGGGATAACTTTATTCCAAGAGTGTTAATTTTAATTTTAATTAGCTTTTTCTAATGAATTTTAGATGACATTTGCTACAACAGTTTATAACTATTGTGTTAATTATAAGTGACTTATGTTACAAGATTTTAATTTTAATTTTATTATTATTAAATTTCTTTTGACCACCTTAAGTAATTTTGTGTTGACTTAGGTGAGTCTTGTAACAATTTTAGGTGACTTTCCATGACAGGCCTAAGTGACTTCTATAACAATTCTAGGTGACTTCTGTAATAATCCTAGGTGACTTCTGTAACAGCCTAATGTGACTTCTGTAATAGTACTAGGTGATTGTTGTAACAGCCTTGGATGAATTCTGTAAAAATGACTTCTGTAACAGTTCAAAGTGACTTCTGTAATAGTTTAAGGTGACTTTTGTAACAGACCAAAGTGACTTTTGTAACAGTTCTAGGTGACTTCTATAACAGCCCAATGTGACTTTATGTAACATCCTTTTGGTGACTTCTATAACAGCGCAAGGTGATTTCTATAACAGCCCTTTGGTGGCTTCTGTAACAGCCTTAGGTGACTTTTATAACAGCCCTATGTGACTTTTATAACAGCCTAAGGTGATTTTTGTAACAACTCTAGGTGAGTTTTGTAACAGCCCAATGTGACTCCTGTAACAGCCCAAGGTGATTTCTGTAACAGCTCTAGGTGACTTCTGTAACAACTCTAGGTAATTTCTGTAACAGCCCAAGATGACTTATCTATTCTTGTATTGATAATATTATTATTATTATTTTATTCCCACTTTTATTTATAGCATCAAGGTTTATATATATATTTTAAATTATTATTTGCCCTATTTTTTTATTATTATTTTTATTATTTTTCAGATGGCCTTATCTCAAAAACTAAATCGGAAAAAATTATCAAAATTTCAAGTCAAAGAAAGAACTTACCTTCCGATGAATGGATTGCTGAGTCAGAAGATCCAATTCTGAAAGACAAAGTTTTGTGTTTTTCAACTATTGTGGTAAAGAACTACAGAACCAACGAGCTGTCAACATTATCACTCAAAGTTCTTGAGCCCATGACTGGTCCCTACAATCGCTCGAGAATAATCTATGAACCTGAACTTCATATGTCGATGATTAGCGAATATCCTTTGCCAGAGAACATGCACAAAAGTGACATGGTTAAGTTAGATCGACTACCCTCACTTTGCGCGCCTTCGTATCATTCCAAAGATCATCTTTTCTCAATGCCACATGTTGCTGATCTAATCAACCAAAGGATTGCGAGGTGGGGATGTTCATTGAACCTAAGGGGAGATATTCAATATCTGAATGTGTTTTGGGAGTGGTCTCAACGAATTTATCGCAAGTTGTTAGATAAGGGTTTCAACAAACTTGCTTATGCTGTGCATGCAGCTTCTTTTGACTACTCTCGACCTAACAGTGTATATCGCGCCCTTTGTGAAGTTTGGTGTCCACAGACGAATACATTTGTTACGGGAGCAGGAGAAATTAGAATCTCACTTTGGAAAAAGCGACACGTCACCGGTCTTTCAATCTGTGGTGAATATTTTGAAGAAGTTATCCCAAGCTTGACTGAATTGAGAGACTTTGATACTAGTGTTCTTCCTGTGACTTGTTTGCATTTGTTTAAGGCTTTTGTCTTAATTAATAAGAAGAAAGGAGATAATCGTCCCCGTTATTCAGATTGACTTGATTTTTGATTCAAGGATGGTGCACGTGTTCGGGATCCTAAGAAGAGCAAAACATATAAAACAACCATGACAAATTGCTTTAAAAGGGATGGAGAACTTTTTGCAAAGTGAAGATTGGTGAGACCTATTCAGGCAAAAATACAACCTATGAAGACAAAGGTCAATGGTGATGATCCCTTCATTCTTTTAGATCTTGACCTTGATGTCACAACACATGAAGACTTGGAGATTGCAACTTATTTAGCTTTATGGCTATGTCGCTTTGTATTTCCTTCATTGGATGATGTTATTCGTCCAACTATCTTCAAGATTGCTTCCCGAATGGCTGCTGGACTCACATAGCTTAGTTCCCCCTATTGTTGCAAGCATTTGCAGAGGTTTATCTAAGACATGCAGCACCCGATATGATCAGAAGAACCTCGAAATGGCTTCTTATGCTTTTCCAGGTCATTACTTTTATGCTTGGACAACATTGCATTTCCCTCGAAGAGTTTTATGCTGAGGTTGATGAGGAGCTTGATTGTCCTTTGCTTCGACAGTTCAAAGGTACACTGAATGCTTATCTTTTTTATGAGGAAGAAGCGAAAGGATTTCGAGATCTTCTGCGTGGAAGTATGAGTTCTAGTGATTTTTGCTGGCAACCAATTCCGTATTCTGGAAACCGAGGACCTCGTCGTGATGATGGACAAAGATCAGATGAAACCTCTGAACTAATGACAAGTATGCGAGGTGGACATGTCATGTATCGTCGTGGGTCAGTTTGCATTCTTGAGATGTATAACCCACATCGCTTTGCTAGGCAGCATGGATTTCATCAAAGATTACCGGGTAGTCCCTCACATCCATCAATAATTTCATTTGATGCCTCTTTTTTATATTGGGCGTGGTTGAGTTTAACCAGGATAAACAGTGGGGCAGGATTCCATGTCCTTAATAATTGCGCTCGTACTGAAAATCGATGTGACAGTAGCTATAACCACTGGTGGAAATATGATGTACTCCCACACTTAAATGACATCAATTGTAAAACTTTGTTAGCTAGTGAATCTGAGAATTTCAAATTCAAAGCTCAAGTTGAAGGGTCAGGGAAAGGGAAATCCCTTCCTACAGTAGTTAAAGCTCCTTCACGTCTTCGAAAATGGGACACTTCAAAGGATTGTTTGAATTCTCAAGAACAGTCGGCTCCAAAGATGTTAAAGGTCATGACACCTGTTTCAAGATCAGCTAATGTTCGATCTGTTCATCCTTTAAACATCCCAGAGTCTGCTGAAGTGAGTTCGTCAAACGAATCTGATCATGCACTCCTTTCATCCCGCATGTCTAAGGGTATTTTCAAGAAACAAGATATAGGCTCGAATCGTGGAAGGATTCCAAGCAAAATTGTACCAGTTGATAATCTTGGTTCTATTAAGCAGGTAATTCAAGAGAGGTGCCAAACAAGAGTTACAGAAACTGAGCATAATTTGGCTTGTACCCGGTCAGAAGATGGTGCAAATCATACTACTATAAAGCCTCCCACAGGTAGGGTTGACCCATCTTGTGATGCTTTGAATGACTTATCAACTTTTTTATAATTATTCCCGCGATCCTGCAATAAAGGTACTTGCAAAATTTCATTACTATTATCATTTTTTTTTATATTTCAATCCTCTTATCCTTTTTTTTTTAGCTTTTCCTCCACTCCTAGATCTTGCCACATTAAATTCCATCCCAGGTATTTGTGGAGACCAAAATTTTGACAATGATATCATTGGAGCTTTATTTGATGACAACGATCGGACCATGTCCATTCTTTCCGATAGTGGTGAGATTCTTCCTTTGGTTGATGGAGAACATACCAATCCATGTGAAGGGAAAGTTAATTCTAAAACAAACCCTTCATGTGCTATTCAAGCAGGGCAAAAAGCTATTAATAATTCTCTTATGAATACTCTTCTTGAGCTATATGGACCTGGTGAAGCACGATCTCCAAGACTAATACCAATGTTTTCATCTATCTCAGGTATATTTTATTAGCCTGATCTAGTTGCCCTTTTGATTAGTATGCAACTAATCACATATCTTTATTTGTGTCAGGTCCTCCTGTTGAAGCAATTACTTCTGAAAGATTGGTAAAGAAAGTAATTCTGACTGGGATGCCCCCATATTTGAAAGGTGAATTTGATTATGCCATGAAAAATGACTTCTCTGGATTGAAGACCTGGTGGACCTCTAAGTCTTCAAGTATTGAAGATACTCTTAAAAAGATATTCTATGTTGACACATATCATTTGATGAGAAAAATAAATTGTCTTCTTATGAAAGTAGATGAGTACCTTTCAAAACGCCAAGAAAGCGTCAAAGTTTTAACCTCTGGAGATAGAGATAGAAGGCTGACGACAGTTGATAGCACGATATCGGGAGGACAATTCAAAGTTCTTGGTTTGAGTGAACAACTGTTGAAATCTGAAGCAAAGCTATTGAGTCTTGATGATGAAATTCGGCGACTGCAAGATCGGATGGCCGAGGTAGCATCTAGCATTGACTTCATTCATGATGAACGACAAAATACTAAAGAGACTATTGTGGTGATGAAGAAAGAATGTGTGGAACTCTAGGAGTCTCATATTCGCAGTGTTGAGGAGATACAAGATATAAATAAGATGCGATCTATATTAGAGAATGAATTTGTTTCATTAGCCTCGATTGACTAGGTTGAAAAATTTTTATGATCTTATAACTCCTCAATTGTAATTCTTTATATATATATATATATATATATATATATATATATATATATTTTTTTTTTTTAGCACATATGGATGTTTAGATTTGAATTTTTTTTTATGTTATTATTTATTGTACTAAAAAAAGATTGATTTAGATATCTCAAAGAAAAAGAAATTTTTTTTGTTTTTTGAGTCATACATAGTTTTAACTCATGCGGGCCAGGAGTAAAAAAAATTTTTTTTTTTTTGGTTAAGCTGTACACAGTTTTAACTCATGCGGGCCAGGAGTAAAAAATGTTTTTTTTTTTTTTTGGTTAAACTGTACACAGTTTTAACTCATGCTGGCCAGGAATAAAAAAAGTTTTTTTTTTTAAGCCGTACACAATTTTAACTCATGCGGGTTAGGAATAAAAAAGTTTTTTCTTTTTTATTTAAGCTAAGTAATTTTTTTTATATCATACACAATTTTAACTCTTGCAGGCCAAGAGTAACATGCAGTTTAAGTTCGTGCGTAAAGGAGTGCAAGTATATTTATTTTTGGTCAAGCTGTACACAGTTTCAGCTCATACCGGCCAGGAGCAACAAGTTTTTTTTTTTTTAGGTTGGCGTCGTGCACAGTTTTAATTCATGCGAGTCAGGAGTAACATGTAGTTTAGGCTCGTGCGTAAAGGAGCGCTGCTTGTTTTCAGGCGTAGAAGCACTTTAAGAATTTCCCATTGATTGGGCCAACTCTCAAGCCATCTTTGTCAACAATCTTGTATGCGCCGTTGATGTAGACTTCTTTCACCACATATGGACCATCCCATTTTGACATGAATTTTCCACTGGTGCAATGCAAAATGACAATGGGTCTTCAAATTATAAGGACCAAATCTCCTATTTGGAATGATCGGACACAAATCTTTTTATTGAAGGCTTTGAAAAGTCTGACTTAATAACATTCCAGGTTTTGTTGTACATCTAGTCTCTTCTCGTCAAGTGTTTCAAGCTCATCTAGACGTAAATGAACATTTTCTTCATTTGTGAGTTTTTCTTATAGGGTGATCCGTAGAGAGAGAATTTGACGTTCCAAAGGAAGAACATCTTCAATGCTATACACAAGGGAATATGGAGTAGCTTGTGTCGGAGTTCGGTATGTTGTTCGATATGCCTAGAGAGCTTCACCAACCCTTTCATGTCAATCCTTCTTTGATTTGGAGACAACTTTCTTCAACAAGTTGCACAAGGTTTTATTGAAGGCTTTTGCGAGTCCATTGGCTGGTGTGTTGTACATAGATAAATTATGATGTACAAACCCAAATTTGATGCAGAGTTTGACCATGAGGCTATTGACAAATGGTTTTTCATTATCAGTGATAATGTAACGAGGTACACCATATTGATATATAATATTTGTTCGAATAAAGTCGACAATGTTTTCTTTTTTCACTTCTTTAAGATGAACTGTTTCTGCGCACTTGGAGAAATAATCGGTTGCTGCTAAGATGTAAAGATGTCCTACTGACAATTTTGGAGTCAAAGGTCCTACGACATCAAGTTCCCATGCATCAAAAGGCCATGATGCGACTGTAGGATGCAATGGTTCAGGTGGCTGGTGAATGAAGTTGGCATGGAACTGATAAGCTTGACATTTCTTAGCGTAACTCATCGAGTCTTGTACCATAGTGGGCCAGTAATACCCCATTCTCTTTATGCGAAAATATAATTTAGGCCCTGATTGATGAGCACCACAGATTCCAGAATGAGCTTCTTCGAGTGCTTGAGCATCTTCATCTTTATCCAAACATCGTAGAAAAATACCATCAAATGAACGACAATAGATGATGCCTTTATAATAAAAAAATCGAGGAGCTCTTCGTCGTATCTCGGTTCTATGACGTGGGTCATTTGGTAATTTTTTATACTGTAAATAATCAATCAAAGGTTGCCTCCAATCTTCATTTTCAACTTGCACTACTGAAATGGTAGTAACTTCCTCCATTTTAGGGAGTAACAGAGGTATTACCCATCTTTGACAAACTGGAACTAAAATTATTTGGTAATAGGGTTTTGTAAGCACGACGACAAGATTGACAAGAGCATCAGTATATCTGTTTTCACCGCGTGGTACGTTTTCAATGGTGACTCGATCAAACTGACTCATAAGTTGAGTTGCATAGCGACAGTATGGAATCAAATCTAGTTTGCGAACATCATACAATTCCAAAACCTGATGAACCACCAGCTACAAGTCTCCATAGATTTCTAACTGAGAGAGTTGCATATCAAGTGTCATTTCTAAGCCAATGATCAAAGCTTGATACTCTACAATGTTATTAGAGCAAGACTCTGTCAAGATAATTGTGTAAGGTAATACTTCGTCTTCAGGGGTAATGAAGACCACACCTGCACCAGCTATATACCTTCGAGTAGCACCATCAAAGTATAACCTCCAAGACGGTATGAAGTCAGTGAAGAAAACTTCTTCATCTGGCAATTCTTCTGGTAGCTCCCAGTCTGCAGGGATCGGGTGATTTGCATCAGCTAATGCTTGTCCTTTTACTGCTCTTTGTGGAACATAAACTATGTCATATTCAGATAATAGAAGTGCTCACTTTGCCAACCTTCCCGAGAGAACTGGTCTTAACATAATGTACTTGACAGGATTAGATTTTGAAATGAGATGAACAACATGAGCCAGCATATAATGCCTCAACTTCTTTCTAGCGAAAACTAATGCAAGACACATCTTTTCAATAGGTGAGTAGTTTAGTTCTGCACCTACTAATGTCCAACTCAGATAGTATAATGCGTTTTCATTTCCTTTGTCATTAACTTGTGCTAAGAGTGCTCCTAATGACTGTTCTTGGGCAGCAATATAAAGGATCAATGGTTTCCTTCAATTAGTGTTGTGAGGACTGGGGGATGAATGATATATTGTTTTATATTTTTAAAAGCATTCTGACAAGCATCATCCCATTCAAAAGGAACACCTTTCTTCATTAGTTTATTGAATGAATGACAACATCCGACAAGGTTCGAGATAAATCTTCGTATATAGGCAAGTCTTCCTTGAAGATTTTTCAGGTCATGCAGATTGCGAGGCTCTGGCATCTTTAGGATAGCCTCTATTTTTGATTGATCAATCTCAATACCTCGATACCCAACAATAAATCCGAGGAACTTGTCAGAGGTTACCCCAAAGACACACTTTAAGGGATTCATTTTTAGTTGATATCTCCGAAGTCGTTCAAAAATGCTGCGCAAATCATCAAGATGATCTTCACGTCTTTTTGTCTTTACGACCTGGTCATCAACATAACATTCAACCTTTTTTTGTAGTACATCATCAAAAATCTTTTGTATTGCACATTGATATATGGCACCAGCATTCTTGAGTTCGAAGAGCATCATTTGTAGCAGTAAACTCTCTTGGGGGTTCGAAATGCAATGAGTTCTTCGTCCTTAGGGTCCATTCGAATTTAATTGTATCTAGAGGAACCATCTATGAAAGATAAGACCTCATGTCCCGTAGTCGCATCAACTATGAGTTCTGTAATCGGCAATAGAAAGTCATCTTTCGGACACGCTTGATTTAAATCTCTGAAATCAACACAAACTCGAATTTGTCTATTTTTCTTTCTGACAAGTACAATATTAGCAATCCATGTTGGATATTTGACTTCTCGAATGAATCCAATGTCTATCAACTTGTTGACTTCAACTTCGATCTACGCGACTAAAACTGGACGAAATCTTCATTATGGTTGCTTAATGGGTCGAACTTTGTGTTTAACAACAAGATAATAAACTGCAACTCTGGGATCAAACCCTGACATTTCTTTGTATGACCATGCGAAAACATCTTTATACTCCTATAATAGTTTAAAGTACTCACCTTTCTCTTGAGGCTTTAGAAGAGCACTGATGAATATTGGTCTTGGATCATCTTCCGTTCCTAAATTCAATTGCTTTAGATCATCAACAGCGGCTTACCCTCCTTCTTCAAAAGTCGATGGTGCTGGTTCAGGCTCATTGTCAGAAGTTGAACCTTCTAGTTCTGAAGTTTCATCAATAGTCACATGGTTCACAGAGACAACTTCTTCCTCAATCTTGAATTTATTGATTGGTAAGGAATAAACATTCCTCGAACATATCTGATCCAAGTTTTGAAAAACGATGTAAATTCTCATATTTTCATCATTTTTTCTCAATGATACGATGTTTCCAATCCACGCGAGATTTTTTGCTTCCTGAATGAAACCAGACTTGACCAATGTATTGACTTTGGCTGAAAATTGTAAAACTAATTTTTGACAGAACCACTGTAGTGACAAAACATCATCCGTAATAACAAAATAGATGATTGCATCATTGTGACCAATATCTTCATGGTCATCCACAATATTCTCAACCATATCTTGCCCCCATCTTTCTTAGGTGATCAAAGTTTGGTTGGATTCATCTGTTGAGGATAATTCTTCAATGTCAAATTCTTCCACTGTTGTTTGATCAATGGTGACATGGTTCACTGAGACAGATTCTTCTTCGATGCTTTTGGTAGGCACCATTTTTTTTTTTTTTTTTTATTTCTTGTAAGCAAGTCTTGGGTAGCTATAGGATTATTGATATTAACAGTGCCTTCCACAGCTACAATTGCAAGCTTTGGTATATGATGTCTGCGTTGTCTTCATTGTTTCTTGCCTTACTTGGAAAAGTTTGGTACATTTTGGTCAACAGACTGTCACAGACGAGTGAACACCGAAACTTTTTGTGAAGATTCCAGAGGAAAATTTTTCCCACCCAATCATTCAAACACTGTGCCTCGAGTATCTTGTTTACCATGAGATTGTATGATCTCTTCATCCTTATCCCCGCTCAATCGATCAAACACTGTGCCTTTAATATCTTGATTACCAAGTCGATTAAGAATAGCAGTACGAGATTGTATGATTTCTTCATCTTTACACTTGAATATTTGTATCATGATAGGATTTGATGAAGCCTTCTTTAGCTTAATCGAAATTGGAGTGAGATAATATCCTATTCCAAATTTATGTTGTATAGAGGTCTCTCCTTTAGCTACCTTTTGTGGTATCGTTGACTCATCAGTTTTCTCTCTTGAAAGGATAGATCGAGTTTCCCAAGTTGGTGTGGTTCACCTTTACCATAACTTACATTTTCAAAGAGTTTCTTAACATGAGGATCAAACCAACCTTCTTTACAATCTTTTCCTTCTTTTGCCACAAAAGGTTTTGTGAAGCCTTTCAATGGTGGGTTAGAGATCATCAATTTTGATAATTGAGTTACAGGTAAGGTCATTTCATTCTTCAAGTGCTTGATGTCATCTGTTGACAATTATTCTTGTTTTTTCCTTAACAGTTTGATCTTTGGTATGGTACAAGGAAGTGCCTCCGTGATAAGCTCGACTTCAGAGTAGAATTTGGCATTCGCAAAGTGAGATTCTTCTGTTAAGAAAGGCTTGATCTTAGCAATGACTTGTCTCACTTCTCCATCATGATAATATTTGAAGCATTGGTGTAATGTTGATGGCAAAACTCCCGTCTTATGTAACCAAGGTCACCTCAATAGTAATTCATAAGATGTTTTGGAGTCAATAACATGGAAAAAAGCAAAAGACCCCAATTCTCCGATCTCCATCTTAAGGCGAATCATAACAATGACAAGTTACCCCTGTTGATTTAAGTCTTGAATTGTTAGTTTACTTTTTGACAACTCGTCCATAGAGATTCCAAGTTGCTTCATGATGCGAATTGGCATGATGTTGATAGTCGATCCACAATCGATCAAGATACAAGATATTTTATAATCTTGAATAAACCTGCTCATGTAAAGGGGTCTATTGTGGAGGAGAGATCCTAACTGCAAATCTTCATCAGTGAATGAAATCGTTGTCATGCAATCGGAATGACTAACTTGATCAGCAACAGTTAAGATCTTCTTTTTGAATTTTTTCGGGTTGATCAAAGCTTGTACTTACATTTGTCGGATTTCTTTGGATAATTCAAGTGCTTCAAGAAGACTTAGGTTTGATGAAATTTCTCTAAACCTTTCAATCATTTCTTCTTCATCTGTCGATACATCTTTCTGAGCATTTTTGGTATCTGAATCTTTATTTAGTGGAGCCTCAGTTATGCATTTTTCTTCACAAGCACGGATCACATAAGATGTAATTGATTCCCTTGTAAAGAATTGTTTCGAAAAATATTCCATCAATGTTACAGGTGTGCGAGAACGTAACTTATAGTCTTCATCATTAATGACTGTCGGCTAGGAAGAAACTCTTCTTTTTCCTCCATATCTTCGATTTCGGTGAGAATGAGGTCCCCTATTTATTTTGGGGTGTTTTGGCTTATTAGTTGGAGGAGATGAATGTTGTAGGTTACGCACTTTCTAAGGTTTCACCATAGTCCATTCCCCCAAATCTTCTTCAGTAGCCACAAAATCATCCAAATGAGGCCACCCACTTGGTTTGAGATCCAAAATAGGTGCTCCTGACATGAGCTCTAAGTCACCTAGTCGATTAGATGATTGTGAGTTAGTAATCGAGGTTTGATATTATCCTTTTTGCTAACAAAGGTTGACCAACCATCCTCAATCTCGTCTTCTGATTCAGATGATGATGCCCAAACATCTAGATCATCTGTCATGAGTTCATAAAGCATTGGAATGTTGGGATTTTTATGCCTCGACATACCTGGGTATGCATATACTGTTGTTATCTCATCATCAACAATTAATTGTACTTGCACAGCTCGTTCAAGAAGAGGAACGATAAGTTCATTACTTTTGGTTGACGATGTTTCTTCTGCAGAGATAGAAGAATTCAACGGTTGTGATGGTTCTTTAGGATGTATCAGAGATGATGATTGTGCTCCTTTGTTTGAAATTGGTATAGGATCGAAGGACCCAAAAGTGACCATTGTCACATTTGTAGCTACCATTTCTTCGTTAAAATCGAGTTTAATTTTTTTCTCGTTCAATAAACGAAGAATCTCTTCCTTTAAGATAAAACATCTTTCAAGGGGATGTCAAATAATCTGATGATATTTACAATACTTCAGATTATCAACTCTTCCCGATTCCTCTGGCCGCTTGGGTGTTTGAAGCTCGATAAGTTTTAGCTCGAGTAGTTGATCAAAAATATCTGACACTTCATCATTAGTGAAGGGATATTTCTTATCTTCAAGTTCTTTCAAACTTGGCCTTGTCTTCTTTTGAGTCTGATCTTGATTAAAATTGACTTGGAAGTCTGTTTTTGGCTTTTTATCAAAAATCTTCACCGGTGTAGTGGAGATTGTCAAAGACTCTTTTGATTTGGAGGTTTTCACATCTTTTTTTACGTCTTTCTTTACGTCTCTCTTTTCACGAGGGTCATTGAGAAAGTAATTTTCGTGCTTGAAAATTTGAATTTCCAATTCATGGGCTCATGTTACAAGTTCTTCAAACGTATGAGGCATATTTCCTTGGAGACTATAGTGTAGTCCTCAATGCATTCCTTGGACACACATATCAATTGAAGAGGCTTCACTAATGCGTTCCTTACAGTTGAGAACAAGATTCCTCCAGCTTTCAATGTAATCAATGATAGTTTCGTCTTTTCTTTGCTTTGTTCTTGCAAGTTCAGGAGGGCTTACCATACGTCGAGTGCTGTAGAAATGAGTGAGAAACTCTCGTTCAAGTTGGTCCCAACTATCAACGGTCCCAACTGTTAGATCAGTGTACTAGTCAAACGCAGCCCCTCTGAGGGAACGCACAAATTGTTTCACCATCAGATCACCGTAGGTACCGACATTATTGCATGTTTCAATGAAATGAGCAACATGCTATTTTGGGTTGCTTTTCCCATCAAACAGTTGAAACTTCAGGGGTTGGTAGCCTATTGGCATTTGTATCTCGTCAATTCGTCTGGTATATGACTTCGCATATACTAACGAAGACTGAGGAGCTTCTCCATATCGAATGGTATTAGCAATCATATGTTGAAGTTCTTGGACAGAGAGTGCGACAATAGATATCTGAGAAGAATCTCGCATGGCATTTTGTGCCATGGCTCGATCATATTGCTCTTTTTTTTGTTGTTGTTCTAAAAACTTTGAATTTTCTAGCATTTTAGTACCAGACGGACTTGAAGTTTCTTGACTGCTTTCTTTTGAAGGTTCTTGCAATTCAAGCCAGTTCATGAGTGCAGCGATTTACATTTCTTTACCTTTAAGGGCCTTGGTCAACTTCTCGACCGTAGTAGTGAGTTATTGAAGATGTTCTTCAGATGAAGTGGCTTCCGTCACCATCACAGGCATAGGCATATCAGAGGCCGAGGAATAATCACCCCACTTCTGTTTAGGAGAAGTCTCGGAGTAAGATTCAGTCTTCGAGCCTGTGCTGGAGTGTGTGTCAGGCAAAGAATCGTTCGTCTCTTTCTCCAAATCAATAGAAGAATGAGCAGGTTGTCTCTTTCTGCTTGGAAGAGCCTTCCTTTTGTTTTGCCTAGATCGATGCTCCATCGGTGACAAAAGTTGAGATTTATCCGTCTTTGTTTTGGCACGGATTATTGGTGTTGACTCCTCGACCAGGTCTGCTGACTTGTCGATGGGAGGAATCACGATGTCTTTAGTGTCATTGTTGTCAGGCTTGTTGACTTGAGAACTTCTTGACTTGAGAGATGAGAGGAAGAGAGGGTCCCACTGGGCATGCCAAAATTTGTAACGACAAAATTTGTGATGTAAATTAATACAAAATAAGGTCAAATTACAAGTCAATTTGATTGACTTTAAGTAAAAAATGTAGTGTTGACTCTCTTTGGCGTGCTTCTCATGTGCACTGTCCTTGGATTCTCGGTAAATTTGATGAAGTTGATGAATTTGGTAAAAATGAGGGTTAGATTGACGTATTTCTCACTCTTTAATTGGTGGCTTTGATGAAAACGAGAGCTGAGTCAATGTATCTTCTACTCTTCAATTTGATGATGCTTTTGATAAATCTCCTCATTTTTCTTCGTTTGGAAGGGCTTGAAGATGATTTGGATTTCTTAAAGAAGGACCTTGGCGGTGTGTTCTTCTTCTTGGAGATGAACTTGCAAGACTTTAAGACTTTAGTGAATTTCGAGCAGAACTTCGCCGATCTTCCTTTCTCCTTGGCTTCTTCTCCCTTTTTCCTTTCTTTTGGCTTACCCCAAACCTCCATTTATAGTGGTAGGTGTAATTATCCATATATAAATATTTTACCTGAATACCCTTGTGTGGACTCTAAATAATGAGTTACTTATAAATTTGCGGGTTTTAGTTAATTTATGAAATTTAAGTCTAATTTTTTAAATATTTGTTTAATTTGGACTTATGAAATTTAAGTTCATTTAATTTAACAAGTCTTATTAATTATGTTTTAAATTGTATTATTTGGACCGAAAAATTTAAGTTGAACTCGAACTTATTTAATTACATTTGGACTTATATGTCTAAATGTAAGTCAACGGTACGAAGCTTATTTCTCCGTCTCTTTTTGCTCAGCACACAGAAAGTAAACTAAAAACAGCTATATATTTGTCTAAGAACTGTTGCTTTTTGTATGGTTAAGGACTTCGGGGGTGTGAGCTGATTTTTGTTGGGTAGATGATGCTACTTCGAAGTGGATTGGAGTTAGATATCTTGTTATTTATCAATTTTCGGAGATGGGTGGGTTGTTTTTTCTTGAAAAGAATCAGATCTAGGAGTGGGTTCTGAATTCTGATTTTGGTTTCATTCGAAATAAAGGAAACCCTTATGGGTTATGTGTGATTTGGGCAACTTGGAAGCTAGCTAGCTGGGTTGGAAAGAAGTGGATAAGGTTTTGGATTCTATCTGTTTGTTGGATTTGGGTGTGTCTTCATCAGATCTCAAACCACAACAGCAGCAAAGAACCTAAGGAACAAAAACGAGAAATAATATGTAGAGATCTATTTGTAAGATAAATTGATAGAGAGAGAGAAGAACAGTTGCAAAAAGGGTTTATTTCTGTAGATTGGGGTAGTGATTATAGACGTTTTTGTAGAAGAACAAAGACATGGCGAACCGGTGGTGGGCTGGAAATCTGGCGATGAACCCGATGTCATCTTCTTCGACTCCATCCCTTCATCTGAGAAGCAGTACAGACGATGACAATGGCGGATTGAACCGGGTTGGACCCAGAAGAGAGCAAGACTTTTTGGACACCACCCCCACGTCCACCAGCAATACCACCGCCACAAATAGCAGTGGGAGCAACAACAATCAAAACCCTAATGCCACAACCCAAAACCCAGACGATGATGAACAAAACCGAGAGAACGAGCGCGAAAACGAAGAAAACAACCCCGGCTACGGCGGCCGTGAAATTTCCGAGCCGGGTAGTTCTGATCGCCGGCCGAGAGGCCGACCAGCTGGTTCGAAGAACAAACCGAAGCCTCCCATTGTCATCACCAAAGAAAGTCCCAATGCTCTCCGAAGCCATGTATTGGAAATCAGCAGCGGCAATGACATCGTGGAGAGCATAGCCACCTTCGCGCAGCGGCGCCACCGTGGTGTCTCCGTCCTCAGCGGCAGCGGCATTGTCAACAATGTTACTCTCCGGCAACAGGCGGCACCAAGTGGCGTAATCACACTTCATGGAAGATTCGAGATATTATCATTGTCGGGTGCATTCTTGCCAACACCATCGCCGCCTGGAGCCACCGGTTTGACGGTGTACTTAGCCGGAGGTCAAGGGCAGGTGGTGGGCGGAACTGTTATGGGTGCTCTGATGGCTTCAGGGCCGGTTATGGTGATTGCGGCTACATTTGCGAATGTGACATACGAGAGACTACCACTTGAAGACGAGCCTGCCGATGAGGGAATGCAATTACAGCCACCGTCGGCGGTGAATGCTGGAACTTCAGGTAACACATCATCTCAGTCTCATGGTATGGCCGACGCATCACCATCTTTGCCTTTATATAATCTACCTCCTAATCTGTTGCCCAATGGCCAAATGCCCCATGATGTGTTTTGGGCTACTCCTCCACGGCCCCCTACCTCTTACTGAGAGAGAGAGAGAGAGAGAGAGAGAGAGAGAGAGAGTCAGTTCTTGTAAGCATAGTAAGGTTAAGGGTAAAGGTAGACTTTCTTGACCCTTTTGTATTCCTTGTGAATCACCTAGGTTTTTAGGCTGTGTATTGTTAACTTTGTATTATGTCTGTTTATTAATTTCATCCTCTTCTTTGAGCTACTTGGGGAAGTTCTCTTCATTTATAATGGCATAGGTTATGAGGAACTAGTCAGTAAGTGGTGTTGAGGCCACTGAAATTCACTCAAAGGGAATAGCTGATGCAATGGTAAGCACTTCCCCTTAAATTTTTATTCTTTTTCAGCCTTTGTTTCTTTCCTTCTTGTGATGCCTTCTACGAAGAGAGTTTATATCTCAAATCAACATTAACTACATTCAAGATTGGTCTATACATTTGATGAACCATTTCATTGGATTTCAATCGATTTTTGGGTTGAATTTTCTAAGCGAATAGTCAAGTTTTACCCATTTGAATTTTCCTTTATACTTGTTTGTCTGTTTCGATTTAATTGTAATAAGTCATTTCAGTTGAATTTACCAAAAAAAGTTGCAGTTTTTGGGGCTTTCGAGTGCCAGCCTTCAGATCACTGTGGTGTGGTTTATATTGGTAGTTCTTCCTTGCAAGTTGAATGGGAACTCTTGTTTTTTGATTGGGGTGCAACTCTGGCGGGTTGGACAGTTAATTCTAGCCCAACTCTACGTATATAATTTTCAACTATAACCTTAACCGTAACCCTACCTCGGGTTGAGGGACTCAACTCGAGTTTAATTTGGGCGGGCTCGAGTTAAATTCGGGTTAATGATTTTGGGCTACTTTACAGGTTCAATTCGAGTTGAACCCAAAATAGATTTGTTGTTTTAAACCTGATATATATATTATATAATATACACCTAAATTAACAACCAACAACTTCAATCAAGTTTTTAACATAAAAACCATAATATTAAGAACTCAATGTTTGACTTAATACAATCATAACCATGCAGAACACAAATAAACACAACCAGAATCCTTGTATAAATATAGAGTTCACTGCTTAAATAGTGAGCGAGGGAGACGCACAATGAAAACTTTAGAATAGATTAACCGAAAATTTCAGAACAGATTAATTCTAGACTTAAAAATGTATTTATATGGTTATAAATATTAAAATCGGGTTCAACTCGATTTAATATTTAGGTTCAACCTGAAAACCCGAGGAGTCAACCCGAGGCCCGTCTAAATTGAATTCGGGTTGGAGTTTTTTGACCCAAGCACAATCCAAGTATTAAAAATCCTAGTTTAAGCCCTAATTTTTTTGGGTTGAAATCGGGTTAGCCCGCCCAAGTTGCACCCCTATTTTTTGATCCGAAGGGAAGGGTGTCAAACGTATTAGTTTGGGTCATTTCATGTCGGGTTGATTTCGAATTGGTGTCAAAAATCTAAAAACCCAAACCTGACATGTTTAATAATCATGTCGAAATGTATAAACACTAACCTGACCTAACCATTAAACGAGTTATCGGAAACCAACTTGTTTGACAGATTAATACATAGGTCGTTTTTGAGTTAACACACATAACACGATCTGTTTAACTTGTTTAACACATGTAATACATAATTGTTTAACACATATAATATAGACTTGTTTAACGCACATAACTTATTTTTACACCAGTTCATTACCATTAAATATATCATTCATCTTAAATTTCAAATAATTTCTTTACAAATAACATATTACATCTCATCAATGAAATTGATTAAAATGCATTCAGGTTTCAACTCAAAAATTAAAGCAAAAACGATATTAATATACTGTCGTAATAATATTAAGAATTATACTACCAATTATCATAATAGAAGTTAGAACTAATAAGTAATAATGTTAAGATTACATCAGTCATACATAATAAGCAAATTATATTGCCATTAACTTGTTTATAATTTCTGATTGGCCTATTAATTATGTGTTCGGTTTGTGTCGTGTCGAAAATTGATAGTCCTACCCGGAGGGACCATTCTACTCAAACTTAGGTAACTTGACACATGTCTTGGGGATTGTTTTAGTATTTACTTAGGGTACGTTTAATAGGAAGGATAAAAAATTGGAAGGATGAAAAATTAGAAGGAATATATTTTCCCTCATTATGTTTGGTACGATGGATGGAAAATTGAAGGGATGAATTTTTCTTTGTTTGGTAATGGATGGAAAGAAAAAATATATATACCAAATTTACCATTATACTCTCACATCTAATTACATAAATAAGATTAAAGAAAATAAACCAAAATGCATGATTTTTTTTTATAAGTATATAATATTTAGACTATTTTTAAGTTTAAAATATTATACTTATACCAAAAATACTCCAATCAAAGATGAAATGTTGAATATTTCAAATTTTACAACCTATTTTTAAGTTTAAAATATTATACTTATACCAAAAATACTCCAATCAAAGATGAAATGTTGAATATTTCAAATTTTACAACCAAAATTCATGTTCTATTGTATCATTTATTAAAATAAAATTTACTTATCAAAAAATTCTTCATTTAATTATTTAATGTGTATCTAACTAGAAATTATATGTATTTTTTCATTATGTACATGTAATTATTAATTCTTCCATTACATATACAAAAGTGGGCTCAAGGGAAGAGAGTGGTGGGTAAAATAGTCAATTCATAAAAAAACCTATCTTCCCTCCATTTTTCGCACATTTTTTGGGGGAAAATATTTGGTGGGCTCAAGTGAAAGCATTTCCCTTCCATTTTCCATTCCCTCCCATTTTCCCTCCATACCAAATAATGGAAAGATTTTCCTTCCCTCCCACTTTCCTTCCCCTATTTTCCATCCTCCCTATTTTTCCTCCAACTAAACAGGGGGTTAACTCTTCTACTGCATCTTAAGAGATTCATGGTGTGCGTAATGAACTGCAAAACATTTACTATAGGCATTAATGGGTAACAAATACACATTTCAAGAAATATAGGGTTAATTTATAGCTGGATTTTGATTAGTGTTGGTAATGGGTCGTGTATTGTCACGTTTTTAATATGTGTAAGTTGTGTAGTATCAATGTTTACTCTACACATAGCTAGCTCATTTATTATTGTGTCGTATAGTCAAGTTTTATGCCTTGTTAAAGTCATGTTTAGCTGGATTTTTGAAGTCTGTTTACCTCGGGTCTGGCGCACTTTGCCAACCAAGGCTAAAGTCAAACCCGCTAATTTTATATTGGTTTCATTATGTGCTTGTCTTCGTAGAATTGCAAGTCCTAATTTTGACATACATAGGACTCCTATTTTTTGTGTGTGCGTGTGCGTGTGTGTTTTCTCCTGATTTACTTGGATTTGATTTGACCAAGTAGGACCTTGGCCTAATATTTTTAAAAATTTTATGAGGTACATTAGTTGTATCAAAATACTGAAGCTATAATTTAGCAAGTGTTTATCATGTGAGTTATACAGCTATGTTTGGTGACAATTTGAAAATGCACCATGAGTGTTTGATTCATTGAAAACCTAAATTTCCATGGTTAGTCAAATAAACTAAAAATTTTCATCCATATGCTTCTTGTTTACCACAGTATCTAATTTGCAGTGTTAATTTTTCCACTTGAATGACTACTCCCACCTAATGAGTGAATATATATGTTTAAAACAGCATATTGTTCTTACCTTTTAGCAGCAAAAATGGGGTACACAGAATATTTTCTCTGATGATATATATGTGAAGATAATGACATTATAATTGCGACTAATGGTAAAACCCGAAAACAGATTCTAGAAAGAGATTACTGTTTGCAGTGGGATTCACTATAAGAAATTCTGTGGTTTTTCTTGTTAATGATGTTTGTGTACTATTTTTTAAGGTGGTTTAGTTTCTGTTTCAACGTGATGAGCAATATGGTTGTACTTACAGTGACAAGTTAGTGCTCATTTGCTTTCATGTACTGCATAGTTAGTGAAGCCTTGTGTGCCAAGTTTAATAATTTGTTATTATTTCTGTCATTGGGTGCAATATTTCCTCCTAAATCGAATCCACAAAAAAAAAAAATGAAATAGGAAAAGATGTAGCAAACTGCTTCACAAACTTGAGGCAAATACAACCTTGTTGCTGCTAATTGCTTGTTTTGGCTATTATAGTGATTGAATAGATGTTATTTTTATGTTTATGCCTTAAGTTGATTGCTGTAAGAATGTGATAGAACATTCATTTTCAAAAGATTGAAATTCTTTTGCTAGCCATAAGAAGAAAGTTTTAATTATTAACATTTGTGTTCCCAAACCCATTGGGAGAAAAATATACTGTGGTTCATAACAATGTTAAGTTGTATGCTTGTGTTAGAACTGGATGAAATGATTATGTTATGTGAATTGGGCACAAAACATGTATTCTTGGCATTTGATTTTCAAATAATGTTATTATATAGAGGAGGTACATATGGATCTGAACTGGAGTATGGTTTAGCATGGCAAAACAGTAGATCAGGAAGGAAAAGTATATTTGTTCTTACTGTTTCACCTTGATAGATGAAATGAGTTTTCATAACCGAATGTTTATGATTGTTTACTTCTTGTTGCTGCTAATTGCCTGTTTTGGTTATTATAGTGATTGAACATATGTTATTTTGTGTTTATGCGGTAAGTTGATCACCGTAAGCATATGATAAAACATTCATTTTCCAAAGAAGAAATTCTTATGCTGGCTATAAGAGGAAGATTTTATTATAATTGCCATTTGTGTTCCCAAACCCATTGGGGGAAAAATATAGTGTGGTTCATAACGAAGTTAAGTTTTATGCTTGTGTGTGGGATTTAGAAATGCATGAAATTATTGTGTTCTGAGCACAAACATGTACTCTTGGCAGTTCACTGTCAAATAATGCCATTATATAGAGGAGGTTTATATGGATCTGAACTGGAGTATGATTTAACATGGCAAAGCAGTAGATTAGGAAGGAAAAAGTGTATTTTTGTTCTTACAGTTTCACCTTGATGGATGAAATAAGTTTTCGTAGCTGAACATTTATCTTTGTTTACTTCTTGTCTGTCCCTTCAGGTGCATCAACGTATTTTGTTCATAATCAGCACCAAGTAACAGAGCAAAATATTTTTTCTTGCTAGAGATCGATGAGCGTTATAGTTACTAAACCATGAGAGAGTTGTCCTCTCATATACTCTTGTGCATTTATTCAATGTTCGTGCCACGCCTTGTTAATAGTATTCCTCAAACCTCTTATTGGAATTAGTAGTTAAATATATGTTCGGTACATTGCTTTGTATGTTCCAAGAGTGAGATGGCATTAATCAACGGTCGTCCCAGAACTTGGGTTAGATTCCTGATTCTGTTCATATTTTCTCCACATTTGCCACTAATTTTCCTTCTTTTCATAGTCAATACGAGAGGATTAATCTCAGATTGATATGCCTCTCTTTGTCAATTGTTTCTTTTTCCAACCCGTTAGGTGCAATACATCTCTTCTCTCCATGCTTTCTGAACCATTCTTTTGTCTTGGGTGATGTTTGACTTCTTTCTACCTATAATTGAATAAAAGTTAAGAGTTAGCATATCGGTACTGGTTCTAAGGGCTGGGAATTGTAGGATTCAGGACTAGAATGGCAATTTTTTTGTTGAATTTCAGTCTTGTCCACGAAAGCTATGATGATAAACAAATTATTCAATCTTATTTACTTTACTAAAGTTTGTCCAAACTGCTTGAATTTAAGATGCTTCGACTGACTTGTAAGAACTATCAGATGCGATGAACAATGTGGATATGAAGTTTGCAATGCTCTACTCAATTATTTGTTTTTGTGACTGGTCTCCTCATCTTTCAATTGCATTGCTTTGGAAGTGCTTGGAATTTGCTTCCTTTTAACATGTTTCTGAAATTTGGAAGGAAATTTCCATGGTTGACAGTATTTTAGGTTTTATGATTCAGCAGTCTGTTTCTCTTCTTTGACAAGCTAAAGCTTTAAAAAGTTTTAGGGTTTTGGTAACCAAGAGGAGTATACTGACCATCCATGAATGTTGCAGCTCAGATAATTTTGCTTTACAAACTGTGTGTATATACATATGTCTTTCCTTCGTCTATTTGAATGTAGCGGACAACAGTGGGACTCGAGAATTAATGTTTATTCAAACCATAAGAGCTAGTAATCGTTGGTATGCTCGTATTGGTGACGTCATGTTTTGTGTAATCAAAGAAGTAGCACCCAGTATATCTCTAGAATAATCAGAAATGATTAGAACTATAATTATTTATACGTGTAAAGAACTCAAAACATGACAAAAGTATGAAAATAGGATATTGATGGTGTATTTCAACGTGGATAAGCTTAAGGTGCAGGTAACCTGAGATGAGCGTGGATCAAAGTTTCGAGGCTCGTGTATGATACTACAATGAAATATTGAGGGGATTAAAGGGGTGTACACAGTAAAAATATAGTGGTTCACCAGTTCGGGAGTTCGGTTAATCCACTCTTCAATGGAGATTCTTGCTTTCCTTCATTATTTACTATATCAAAAGGTTTACAGACTGTAAGATGTGATATTAGGGTCCTGCTCTGTGGGGGGCGTTACATAGTATTTATAGGGCTTTTCCTAATTCTGCGGGATCCGTCCCGAGATTTTTCCTATTTATCCGAGGAATCCTCCTTGATCTTAAGAGGAGATCTTTCTTGGATGAGAGTTTTATGCTTTGATTATGACTCTTTGCTGCCTCTAGGATTTCTGTTGACAAATAGTTATCTCTTTATTACTTTCGTTTCTGTTTCGATTAGACTGGGTTTTACTCTGGTTTTATGAGTTCTGTGCATCTGACCTCCAATCCCGAGCTCATATTTGGGAATTGCTCTAAGTATCATAAGATATGATGGTGATGCAACAGTTGTGATTGAGTAGTTTGGGTGAGAATAGTTTTTTTTTTTTCCCTGAAAACCAGGTAGTGGTTCTGGGTCAACACAGAAATATGTTGTATTGATCTTGAAATTTCTGCAGTGAAAATTGTGGGTAGAGAAACTTCTGGATCTATCCGGAAGGATGCTGGATCAATCCGACAGAATGGGAAATTGAATTAGATTTCATGGAAGTTATTCTGAACACTATAGAGGCAAGGAATAGTTTTTAGTGTTCTTTTTCCCCAAAAAGTAAGAATGGGTTGCACATGTGTTTTCTTATAAGTTTGTGGGGATACATGTTACAACACAATATCTCTATCTTTATCTATATCTGTCTGTCTGTCTATTTGTCTATCGACTACTATAAAAGAATATTAAACAAAAAAACTCTTGTTTTCTCTTTATACCCTTGACTAATGTTTTAATAACTATTTTCTCCTTCGTCAAATGACTAACTATTATAATTCAATTGCACATAAATATATTGGTTAACTATTTGAGATTTCTCATATTCATGTTTACTTTCACAAATGGTTATACACAAAACCCACAACTTACTCATTTACGTTTAATGTTTATTATATCTTTCTTGTCTTTTGACCACCTCTAACATAAAATTAATTACATTTACATGTACCAATCATGAAAACTTTTTTATTTTTCTTGTTTACTCATAATTATTATTCAATATTAGTTCTGTCATTTATTAAGATAAATACTACATTTAGTGTGCACTACATATACCCATTAACCATTCCAAGTTTTTTATATTCTTGCTGTTTCTACAAATAGTTGATAGACAAAGCCAAAAATCCATATATTGAACTAAAATTTGGACTATCCAAATTTTAACAATAAATGTTTGCCTAATGCTTTATGAGAAAATTAGGTACCTTTTTTTATTTTTTTACGATTCTCAATTCTTGATTTGTCAAATAACTGAAGTCATAGACCTCCTCCACCTAAACTCTCATATGTACAGAGAGTTCTATAACACATTTGATTTGTTTCATTGTCTGGTTTATCAGTCAATTTTTTCTTAAGAAAAGCTCTCACGGTGATGTCACGTGTTATATTTAAGTCTTGAAAAGTAATGTCTTTTGAGACGCCATTTGTTTTCTTCTGCAGAAAACAATTATGCATATTTTTTAACAGAGGTTTCAAATATATACGTTTTGATATTTTCTATACAATAACATATTTTTCTTAAGAGAAGCTCTCACGATGATGTCATATGTTATATTTAAATCTTGAAAAGTAATGTCTTTTGAGGCGCCATTTGTTTTTTTTCGCAAAAAACAATTATGCATATTTTTTAACAGAGGTCTCTAATATGTACGTTTTGATATTTTCTATACAATAACATATTTTTCTTAAGAGAAGCTCTCACGGTGATGTCATATGTTATATTTAAGTCTTGAAAAGTAATGTCTTTTGAGGCGCCATTTGTTTTCTTCCGCAGAAAACAATTATGCATATTTTTTAACAAAGGTTTCAAATATATACGTTTTGATATTTTCTATACAATAACATATTTTTCTTAAGAGAAGCTCTCATGGTGATGTCATATGTTAAATTTAAGTCTTGAAAAGTAATGTCTTTTGAGGCGCCATTTGTTTTCTTTCGCAGAAAACAATTATGCATATTTTAAACAAATGTCTCAAATATATACGTTTTGATATTTTCTATACAATAACATATATTTGTAACAGAAAACCAAATAAAAAATTTTGAAAATCGTGTTGGACAATTAGTAGAAAATGAAGAATCCCCTGAATTTTTACTGTTTTTAGAAATTTTAATAAACAACCTTTCATGGATCTAACGTTTAAGTTACTATTTTTTATTTTTGACCTGATTATATATGTCATTAATCATTTTATTTCTCAGTATAATTTTTGTCTTTGTTCTTTTATGCAATGTGGATCATTTTGTAAGTTGGTTATGTGCTAATTACTTATAGCATGTTAGATTAAATACTTCATTATACAATCAGCTCTTCTAGGTATGTGGTTGATATCGTTTTATAATATTTACAACACTAACACATAACATTATATATTCAAAATGATCTATGTGCAACGTACGTGTGCATCAACTAATACAGTAAAATGGTACTATAATGTGTTTGGACTATATTATAAGGTGAAAATTCTTGTATTCTCTATGTACATGTTCATACTGCTCAGAAATTCCTATTTTTGAAAATTTGTACTTTTTAAAATTCAATAATAGACGAAAATTTTCAAGTGGTATTAAAATTAGTTCAATAGTATAGGTAGATGATACTAAAATTTTGTATGCGGTATATAGGAATTTAGTATACCCCTATAAGTCATAGGAAGTAATTTTTGGCATCTAATGGTAAATATAAAATCAGAATAATTAATCTCCTCCCCAATACAGCAACCAAACAACACAACATATATTTTAATGGGAAATTGAACTTTGAGGGTCGATATTATAAAATCAATTACGTCCTCACATGTCAATATATCCTTAATTAAATATCAACCTTCTAGTTGGATGCAAGGATTATACAACTATCAATTACAATTACAATTATATACTGTTACACTTTCTCTTGAACCATAGTAATATTATTTGATCAGATTATTGAATCATTTATTTTTCTTGTTTTTTTTTTTTTTTGAAATCTCTTTAATGTTTCTTTCTACACGCATTTTTTCAAAGAGGTCTATAGTCATAATGCGGTATAGGGGGTTATATTCCATACGAATGTTAATAGTATACCACACAATTTCTAACGCTTCAAAAATTACCTTGGACAATATTACAATTTAAAATCATTCATATCATGAGAGTACTAATATAATCCATAAATAAATGGGATTTCATTCATCTTCCATAAAATATTTACAATATTACCCAAATTAATATGTCGAACCATGGCATTTACATTCCAAAAATTTAACTATTATAACGCAGCGGAATTACAAAAGAAAGCTAGACTTCACAATGTTTTAAAAATGAATTTCTTAATTTAGAACAAAGATAATGTTGCTCTAAACGTCCATCTCGGGATCCACGTTCCCATCTATAGGAGTCTTCCAGTGTGCTGGTTCATCCACTCCCAACTCCTCCTTTAGGACATAATCTGAAAAATATTATTTGTAGGGGGTGAGCACTAAGCTCTATAGTAACATTTCTCTCATACTCAAACAAGGTTTAGAAAAACATATAAAAATGGTCGGTCACCTTTTACAAATAGCATATATGAATTTTGAAATAAAATAGGGATAATTAAACAGATCTCAAGTTTAAGAAATAGCAGTAATTTAATGCATAAGTGAAACCAATATACAATTCATAATTCATTCCACCATAAATCGTTTCTTCCAAATTCTTGCGGAATCTCATATTTCCCAAGATTCTTGTAGAAACCATTTCTGGTACAATGAACAATAACCCACCACTGTATTCGTATCTCAAGTATGAAGTAAGATCTAGCATGGTCACCATCGAAAGCATCATGTCCCACACATTTACAAACACAAATCCTCACAAGGATATTCAACCTTTGGGAAGGGCGTGTGCCAACACCATGTCAGTGACGAATTCAACCCAGGCATTAGTATACTAATCTTCTGACATGGCACCTGTGAGCTAATAGTGGTTTGATCCTCGTTTGGCACCAACCCCACTACGAATAGTAGGATATGTTCAAACCCGCACGGAGTAAGAAGACTCCTATCCACTCCATGATACCCGATTAATCATAACCCATGTTTATCCAAACAACCACACAAGAGATACAATACAAACATTTCCATCAATAACAAACAATTTCCAAAACCCCCAATTCCATGGGTATTTCCAAGAGCACAAGTAATTTCAACAATCCCCAAATTTTCACATGTATCATTTCAATAGAACATTGAAGAAAAAGCAAAAGATCATCATCAATATCATTTTATTACTCAACACAAAGTACTAAGGTTTTAAATCAAGAACCAAGGAAGAATCAAAAGGAAAATTCATCACTCTTGAAAACTAGGGTTTTAAATCAAGAAAAAGAGATTTCATGGGTATTCAACCCTAACTTTGTTTAAAACATGATAATAATTGCAAGAACCCCAAGAATCAAAGAACCCATAGCAAATACATAATATTAGGAGTCAAAACATACATATATATTAGTACTAGCATTAATGGACAAGAATGGAAGAAAACCCCTACCTTGATGTTCTTGAAGAACTAGAGTTTTGATCTTGAATCAACTCTGAAATCTCTGATTTTTTCTTTTGATCTTGTGTTTTTCTCTTTCTCTTTAAAGCTTCCTAGGATTGGAAGTAGTGAAATGGGGTTAAAGAGGGCGTCCTAATGTATTTATAGGGTGAGAAACGGAGACAAAACCCGAAATCAGGTCGAACTGGGTTTTATAGAGCGTATCGGTACGCTGTACCGGTACACTTTGTTTGCTAAAACTTCCGGCACAGTTTTGGCCTATTTAGAGGTCGATTTGGAAAATTTTTGTGAAATACACTTTTGTAGCCTTAGAAGTCTACTATCTACTGTCAAAATGGCAGATCAAATGGAGTTTAGTATAAAAAGTTATGATCAAAATACTAGGCAGTGTCCAAGATCCTTTTTACCCAAATTCTCTCTAAAGTGTGCTTTAACTCCGGAACACTTTTTAACTTCTAATACACCCCATATTACTTCTCCCAAGGTTTCTTGACCTTCCGGATTCAATGAAATCTTATTTTGACATAAAAATGTTTTGAACTTACCTAACAACCTCTTCCAAGCTTAAATACCTTCGCAACTTAAACTTCACAATCAATTTGTCTCCCAAATATTTATTTCTACTGTTATAATCTATATTGTTCATTCTTACGTCATTACATATATTAGAATTACGAAATAATTATATCATTATATTAATATAAACATGTGAGGTTTACACAATTAGAAACACTAAGATCATATATCCCATATAATGAATAAAAGTAATGTTATTGAGATATAAAAAAATAATTTAATGATATATTAGTGACATGGTTCAATAATAATAGTGCAGTTGTAACTGTTGAATTTTTTTTATTGAAATTTTATCAAAGATACATTATTATGTTAGAAAATTTACTCATTTTTTAAAATTCTAGTAACTTTAATTAACTAATAATCAATACTAACTCATCAACACCTAAATTTTATCCTATATAAATTTAACTTGCCTAACATAAATGGACCTGTTCTTATGAAGTTGGACCACATGCATTTGATCCCTACTCTTTTAATCCTAATGGATGTAATTAGATTCTCTTATATATCATTTAACTCAAACTATTCCATATATGTGCAAATAAAAAAAAAATTACAAAACTTTATCCATCTTTATACCCAAAGATCAAAATTACGTGTCAGTGCATTATTTCGGTCACTTAAGAAACAGAAATATTTTGATTTATTTTCGTAATAAAATAGAAACAAATAATAAATTTGAGAATTATTTGTCTAAAATATTAGTTAAAATATATTAAAATATTTTAAAAATATCTTAAAATATTACGAAATTATAGTGTAAATACGCCGAAATATTTGAAAATATTATGAAACTCCTCAAAACATTATGAAACACTTTAAAATAGAAAAATTTTGATTTCATTAGTGATTTGTTTTAATTTTTTTGAAAATAACAACGTTTCAAAATAAAATTTGATTACCCGAATAAAGTCAAGATATAAGAGCTGACCGCCTCAAAGTAGGTGGGGAAGTATGACGCTATGTCAAAAATATTGGGGTTTTAGACAAATTAATGAAAAATCATAGGGTGTTTTGTTAAATATAACAACGAAGAATATAGAAGTTCCAACAACAAATATCTTAGTAGGGTTGTCGCGTTCAGCTAAAAGCACAAAGCTACTTTACTCTCACTCCTGCAACGACTGTTCTCTCTCTCCCACTCTCTACGAAGATCGTCGACGCTTTCATTGATTGATCGAGAAGGTCATTCCACTTTCTTCTTTCATGTATTCATATATACACATACTCTATTATTTCTGTATTGTGGCTAAATTTAGTAATAGGGTAATCCCGTTTGTTCAAGATTTACATAAATACTCCGAGGAAATGATAATTTTGATTGCATATCTCGATCAGCTTAATTGATTCTTTTGAGTTTATAAAGTAAATGGGTATCCATTAGAAACCCTTATATGCTCTGTTTGATTGCAGAGTAAGTTGTAGGAAAGGCAGATCGAGATAAACAAGATTTTTTTTATTTTCTTTTGTTTTTCGTGTATATTTTCAGTAATTTAGAGTGCCTTGTTTGGCTTGTGAGTTCTCTTGAAATTGTTGATAGAGTGTGTTTATTTTTCGATTCTTAACGTATTACATCATATTGCTGATTCGTTCTAAAAGAACTAGAATTTCCCACTTCACCTCTTACAATTTCAACTTTGCTGAGATTCAATTCAGTTATAATCCACAACCCAGTTTGTACGAAGTTCCTGATATTTGTATGATTTATTTTCTTGCAGTTCAGGGCAATGGCTGCTGCTTGGGACATTACAGCAGCTGAGTTCTTACAGGTAAATTTTACTAATGTTTGGTTTCTCAATTTCTTTGAGATTATGTGTGATTTTGTTTCTAAACTTCACATTTGTTCTCATTTTGTTGACTATAGGGTTCCCTTAGACAAGGTATACTTTTGCCAAGACAATCATCGAGGCGGGCAAGTCGTTTGCTTTGGGGTACATGTCACAGACGGAATTGGTCTGCAGGAAAATGTGATAGAAGCGTTGCCTTAAGGTCAGCATTTCAAGCAAAGGTCAAAGCTGTGGTTTCAGGGGAGGTGAGCAGCTCGGTTGATGAAGATCCTAGCACTATCCAGAAGTCTGCCGAAAATGTTATCCATTTTTACCGCATTCCATTGCTACAGGAGAGTGCTACGGCCGAACTTCTCAAGTTGGTGCAGACGAAAATTTCAAATCAAGTAGTTGGTTTGAAAACTGAACAATGTTTTAATGTTGGGCTTGATTCATTTCTTACAAGTGAGAAAATTTCAGTGCTTAGATGGCTTTTAGCAGAAACTTATGAGCCTGACAATTTGGGTACTAATAGCTTTCTGAAAGAGGAGAGGAAGTCAGGGTTGAATACCGTGATAATAGAAGTTGGGCCCCGGTTGTCTTTTACAACAGCATGGTCTGCTAATGCTGTATCAATATGCCGAGCATGCGGGTTAACAGAAGTAAATAGAATGGAGCGTTCAAGGAGGTACTTGTTATATATCAAGCCTGGGGGTAGTTCATTGGTAGATAATCAAATTAATGAGTTTGCCGCGATGGTGCATGACAGAATGACCGAGTGTGTTTATACTCAGAAGCTCACATCTTTTGAGACTAATGTACTTCCGGAGGAGGTTCGTTATATACCAGTCATGGAGAGGGGCCGGAAGGCATTAGAGGAAATTAATGAAGAAATGGGGTTGGCCTTTGATGAACAAGACCTACAGTATTACACTAAGCTTTTTAAGGATGACATCAAGCGAAACCCAACCAACGTGGAGTTGTTTGATATTGCACAATCTAATAGTGAGCATAGCAGGCACTGGTTTTTTACGGGAAAGATTGTCATCGATGGTCAGCCCATGAGTAGAACTCTCATGCAGATTGTCAAGAGCACGTTGCAGACAAATCCAAACAACTCTGTTATTGGGTTCAAGGACAACTCGAGTGCAATCAAGGGGTTTCCGGTGGAGCAGTTGCGACCGGTTCAGCCGGGTTCAACATGCCCGCTGAACCCAATTACTCGATACCTTGATATCTTATTTACGGCTGAGACCCACAATTTTCCATGTGCCGTGGCACCTTACCCTGGTGCAGAGACAGGCGCAGGAGGGCGCATCAGGGATACCCATGCCACTGGAAGGGGGTCTTTTGTGACTGCAGCTACAGCTGCTTACTGTGTTGGAAATCTGAATATTGAGGGCTCATATGCTCCGTGGGAAGATCTGTCATTCACATACCCGTCAAACTTGGCCTCCCCCTTGCAGATTCTCATTGATGCTAGCAATGGTGCGTCAGATTATGGGAATAAATTTGGAGAGCCCTTGATTCAGGGCTACTTGAGAACTTTTGGAATGAGACTTCCAAGCGGAGAAAGACGGGAATGGTTGAAGCCGATCATGTTCAGCGCAGGCATAGGGCAGATTGATCATGACCACATATCCAAAGGAGAGCCTGACATTGGTATGCTAGTTGTGAAGATTGGAGGCCCAGCATATCGAATAGGGATGGGTGGAGGTGCTGCATCCAGCATGGTTAGTGGACAGAATGATGCTGAACTCGATTTTAATGCTGTGCAGCGTGGAGATGCAGAGATGGCACAAAAACTATATCGTGCTGTTCGTGCCTGTGTTGAAATGGGAGAGAGCAACCCAATCATCAGCATTCATGATCAGGGTGCTGGTGGGAACTGTAATGTTGTTAAGGAAATAATATACCCAAAGGGTGCTAAGATTGATATCAGGTCAATTGTCATTGGTGACCACACAATGTCTGTCTTGGAGATATGGGGTGCAGAGTATCAGGAGCAAGATGCAATATTGGTGAAGCCCGAAAGCCGAAGCATTTTGCAGTCAATCTGTGAAAGAGAAAGGGTCTCTATGGCTGTTATCGGAACAATTAGCGGTGACGGATGTGTTGTTTTAGTTGACAGCTTAGCTATTGAAAGTTCCTGTTCCAGCGGACTTCCTCCCCCACTGCCTGCTGTGGATCTTGAGCTTGAGAAAGTGCTTGGGGACATGCCTCAGAAAACTTTTGAATTTCATCGCATGGTTAATGCACGGGAGCCACTAGATATTGCTCCTGGGATCACACTGATGGATTGTCTCAAGAGGGTATTGAGACTTCCTTCTGTTGGTTCGAAACGCTTCCTGACGACTAAAGTTGATAGGTGTGTAACAGGTCTTGTGGCACAGCAGCAAACCGTGGGTCCCTTACAAATTACTCTTGCTGATGTTGCAGTTATTGCTCAAACTTACACCGACTTTACTGGTGGTGCATGCTCAATTGGGGAGCAGCCCATCAAGGGTCTTCTGGATCCAAAAGCGATGGCTCGGTTGGCTGTTGGAGAAGCACTTACAAATCTTGTTTGGGCAAAGGTTACTTCTCTTTCTGATGTTAAAGCAAGTGGGAACTGGATGTATGCTGCCAAACTTGAGGGGGAAGGAGCAGACATGTATGATGCTGCCATTGCTCTTTCAGAAGCTATGATAGAACTTGGAATTGCTATTGATGGAGGAAAGGACAGCCTTTCCATGGCAGCCCATGCATCAGGGGAAGTTGTCAAGGCTCCTGGAAATCTTGTTATCAGTGCTTATGTCACTTGTCCAGACATAACCAAAACAGTGACTCCAGATTTGAAGCTTGGTGATGATGGTATACTTCTTCACATTGACTTGGCCAAAGGAAAGCGGCGTCTGGGTGGATCTGCTCTTGCCCAGGTTTTTGACCAAATTGGAAATGAGTGTCCTGATCTTGATGATGTTCCGTACCTCAAAAGAGTTTTTGAGGGGGTTCAGGATCTTATTACAGATGAGCTGATTGCTGCTGGTCATGATATCAGTGATGGTGGTCTGATTGTCAGCGCCCTTGAAATGGCATTCGCTGGGAACTGTGGCATTCGGTTGGATTTGAATTCACTAGGGAATAGTGTCTTCCAAACACTTTTTGCAGAAGAACTTGGTCTTATTCTTGAGGTTAGCAAGAACAACTTGGATATTGTAATGACAAAACTCTGCAGCCTCGGTGTTTCTGCTGAGGTTATTGGACAAGTGACTGCTGCACCAATCATAGAGTTAAAGGTCAATGAGATACCCCATTTAAATGAGACAACTGCTCACCTTAGGGACATTTGGGAAGAAAACAGTTTTCAGCTGGAGAAGTTCCAAAGATTGGCTTCTTGTGTGGATCTAGAAAAAGGAGGATTGAAGAGTCGGCATGGACCTTCCTGGGCGTTGTCCTTCACTCCAACATTTACAGATCAGAAGTATATGACTACCATTTCAAAACCAAATGTAGCTGTAATTCGAGAGGAAGGCAGCAATGGGGATAGAGAAATGGCTGCTGCATTTTATGCTGCTGGTTTTGAACCATGGGACATTACAATGTCAGACCTTCTTAATGGGGTAGTCTCCTTGCAAGAATTTCGTGGGATTGTGTTTGTAGGAGGTTTTAGCTATGCAGATGTGCTTGATTCTGCAAAAGGTTGGTCAGCTTCTATACGATTTAATCAGCCTCTTTTAAATCAATTTCAAGAATTTTACAACCGGCCAGACACTTTTAGTCTTGGGGTTTGCAATGGGTGCCAGCTTATGGCTCTGTTGGGTTGGGTTCCAGGCCCTCAAGTTGGAGGTGTCCTTAGTACTGGTGGGGACCCATCACAGCCAAGGTTCATACACAATGAGTCTGGACGGTTTGAATGCCGCTTCACTAGTGTGACAATAAAGGACTCACCTGCGATAATGTTAAAAGGAATGGAGGGTAGTACGCTGGGTGTGTGGGCTGCCCATGGTGAGGGAAGAGCATATTTCCCTGATGATGGTGTTCTCGATCGTGTTCTTGATTCAAACTTGGCCCCAATAAGATATTGTGATGATGATGGGAAACCAACAGAAGTCTACCCTTTCAATTTGAATGGCTCTCCTTTGGGTGTGGCAGCTATTTGTTCTCCAGATGGGAGGCATCTTGCCATGATGCCACACCCAGAGCGTTGCTTTTTGATGTGGCAGTACCCATGGTATCCAAAGCACTGGGATGTGGAGAAGAAAGGCCCCAGCCCCTGGTTGCGATTGTTCCAGAATGCCAGAGAATGGTGCTCTTGAGAATGGTTAGTTATTTTACTGTCAAGTGATACTGTTCTGCTCTATTGCATTTTGTGTGACCTTCAGTAATTTTGTTCAAATCCACAGAAAGGTCGATAGCTCCACAGGCATGATCTTGTTTGCTTTGATGACTCGTGTAGCTTTTGAAAGGCAGGAGGTGGATTCAGTTCTGCAGTTTAATTAATTTCTAAAGACACTCGTGGCTTGTTTGCATTCGAAGTTGAGGCAGTAGATTTTCTTCTCTCCAAATTGAGGTGCCTGAGAGAGAGAGAGAGAGAGAGAGAGAGAGAGAGATTGAATGCACAGTGCGGGTGGAATTAGTGGATGTCATCTCGTGGTGGTACACTGTTGTTCCATTGTGTTTTTCCTTTTTTTCAACTAGAAGCATGCTATTTAAGGAAACTTTTGTATCCATAATGGAAATTACTTTTTAGTTGCCTCATCCTTTTACTGCATCAAGCTGTTGCTATGAAGAGATTAATGTTATTTTGCATCAAATGGTACAG
This sequence comes from Ilex paraguariensis, assembly GCA_963454935.2. Classification (NCBI taxonomy): domain Eukaryota; kingdom Viridiplantae; phylum Streptophyta; class Magnoliopsida; order Aquifoliales; family Aquifoliaceae; genus Ilex; species Ilex paraguariensis. The sequence continues at coordinate 538,667 of CAUOFW020000725.1, read as the reverse complement.
ATGAGCATTTTATTTACCATACAATACACAACAAGGAAAATATTTTTTCAGCTGAAATTTATACTAAATAGTGTATGATCATCAATTGTCTGCAGGCATGTTCTTCATTTGTGGAAATACTTGCCATTATAAGAAATTCATCCTGAACTATCTGGACTTCCCTGCATGGTGGGTTCTTTTTCCTCTTAATTAATGTTTAGTAAACTAAATGCAAGGGTGGATCAGGTGCTTACTAAGGTAGGGAAGCTCCGTTCAAAGTTCAAATCGCCTACAAATTTTCTCAGAAAAGAGAGAGAAAAGCATACTCATCCACATGCCACAACCTGCAAAGTCAAGGCTAGTACACAATTTGTTTCCACGTGGAACAGAGGAAGCCGATAACACTAACTTGTTCTTGCTAGAAATGCCTGTTATGAAGCTGGCATTGACCATCTTCAGTTTAAGGTGTTGCTGCCATTGCCCATCCATGGATACAGCTGAAAGAATTCTTTTTCCACCCCCTTCAAAGGGTCCTTCTGAAAGGCTTGTTTCAAACAAATTGAGAAGTCGGGTCCTCCAGTACATTTACAAGGAGAAGATGAACGTTCATTTGGCTACAACAAGCTTTGATTTGCTGATGTATACTTTTGAGTGTGAAAGCTTTGGAGTCTGTTGCTTCAGATAATCAGATAAACGGGGTTTTGATCAACAATTGCTGTTTAAAAATCAATAGCAGAGGATCCTTAGCCCTTTTAATGGTCAAGTTGTACTTTTTATAGGTAAAATTACAATTATTTGACGGAATTCATGATCTATCACGAGTTTCCTCAAGCAATTATAATTATAACTGGACATTTTACAATATTTTAGAACCAATCACGTCCTTTGTAAGCTATAATTTATTTCTTCAAAAATTATAAATTTAACTTTAAAAAATTATAATTTTCAATACGATATTAAAGATGGTACCATAGCCTTTCTCTTGAACTCTTGAAACTATAAAGAGCGGTGTCAAAATCAGCCACTTTCAATTGATTACTCCCTTGCTCTTCTATTCTAAGGTAACATGAACGACTTGACATGATCACCCATCAGTTCAATGGGAATTTTCCTTGAATAGCATGGTGCACTGTTTGGTGAATGCGAGCACCCGGGGTTTAGCCGGTTCAATTAATAAATAAAAGGGACAAAATAGAGCCTAATAAAGCACAAAGTAGGTGTTAGTTTGTCTTCATTTGATGACCATTTTATCTATCTTTCACAATTTTCAAACATCATTCAAAGTATTAATCGATATTAATAGATGGAATTCGATTCAACATATTCAATTTTTATATCAGTTCACATCTCTTGTAAACCATGAGTCTAATGCAATTTGGTCAAGTCGTTGGAAATATCTCTGAGTCAACGCTAATTTGCCTGAATTATTATCATTAAATTTATTGGTACCATTTTACGACAATGCGATAAGGTTGGAATATGTCATAATTTTTAGGGTAAATTACACTTACCACCTTAAATTATTATCTTTGTTTCATTTTACATTTTCAACTATAAAATTTCTCATATTGCACCTTAAAGTATCAATTTTATTTCATATTACTCCAATAAACAACGGTTGTCAATTTTTTGACGGTAAATGCGCATGTGAGTGTCTATATTGTCAATAAATAAACTGCCTATTGTACATGTACATGTAAAACCAAAAAAAAATATCCATCTATAACTTTGTCCTTCTTAAGCTCTTCCTTCTTTTCTCTTCCCAGTATCCATTTGATTGTAAAAGAAGTAAAATAAAACAGTACTACGCACCTGACGGGAAGCTCTTTGAGGTTTTTTTCTCACTCATTTGACAGTTTTTCAAGTTTATTGTTATCTATTGGAATGATATAAAATAAAATTGATACTTTAAGGTATAATATGAGAAGTGTTATAGTTGAGGGCATAAAATAAAATAAAGATAATAGTTTAGAAGGATAAAGTATAATTTATTCTAATTTTTAACTTCTTCTATCTGAGATTTCATGCATATGGTTTGATACCATTCTGTGTCCCTACTATCTTTATCTCTTAGTGCCGTTCAAGTTGATGATGAATACTACAATTTTAAATTACTTCAAAAATCAAGGGTCTATGACCAATCATACAATTTATGATGGCTAATTCTAGCCATGAAATTATAATTGAATGAAAATTTTTAAGGTCACAAACGCATCTAATCTGACCTTTTGTTTTGTAGCTCTTATTTTGACTGATTACTTCTATGAAATTTCTCTCGTTTTCCACCTTTTTGGTACATAAATAGATATTATCTTTCAGCATCACAAATGACGCAACGGTAACAAATGAACACGAAGAAAACACTGTTTTTAAATGCATAGAACAAAGGTACTTTGAATTCACAGAGAAAGGATTAAGAGAATATATCTGAAAAGGTATATTATTCAATCAATAATTCGCATTACGTCAGAAAATATATATAGAAATGACTAAAATCTTAATCGTCCTCATAATAGAAGCAAAATTTCTAATTATTCGAAAAAAATAAAAAATTATAATTTAATTAATTAACATAAAAACATGTGTCGTCTGGAGTTTAAGAAAATTGACAGAACTAAATTTGGAATCTTATATAATTTATTATTAATTTTTAATTTTTTTCTTAAAATGATAAAAATAAAATTTTGAGGGCATAAATGATAAAATCGGTTTAAAACTGAAAAAACTCATAATAAACACTTGATCGTTGGTCCAATTTAGATCAAACACCACTGATCTCAATCAATTTCATGTCCGACCCATTTTATCTTTACTATCACCTTTTGACATTTCATTGGGTTTTCGACGTGCGACAATCTTCTTGTTCTATGTAATTAATTGTCACCTATTCTACATCAACACACACATATACCGGAGACAACACCGTTCCTATATCGGATAGATGTTAAGGTCTATTTATATGCTCTAAACATTAAAGAGTAAATTTAATTGCACTGAACTATTGTAACTGTAAAAATTCGAATTTAAGTATTAAATGTAAAAGTATAATTTCTTATATACCTGACCAATCACTCGATGGTCACTTTTTCTTTTAAAGAAAGGAGATTGGGGAAGTTTCAGCTAGTTCAGTCGTATGTGAGGAGGTAACAACAAAAAATCTAATCAACTTTGAGTGGAGAAGAGTAAAGCTCAAATGCCAACCTCAAGGGACTGATGAGGATTCAATTCCAAGCAAACCTACGTTTGCCATGTGGCAGGAGGCCAATCCCCATTGTGTGGCCGTTGAGCATTCAAAAGCCAATCCTCTTAACTGCCTCACTACAATAAGTCCTCCCACCGCGCTACTCTCTTCTCTGTTCCTCAAAGCACCTGCTTCAAAAATACACTTCACTCTCTTCAACCTCCCCTACCCTTCTCTCTCTCTCTCTAGATCACAGCACTTGGATTAAGAAAATAAATGGCGACCGCGGTCTCAACAGTCGGAGCTGTCAACCGTGCACCGGTATGCACTTCTTTCCTGCCATTTTTTAGGCTTCATTCATGTTCTTGGTCTCTAAACTCTTTCATCATAATTCATATTTCATGTGAGTTTCTTTAGTTTTCATGACCAGCTGGTGTCTTTTCATTTGTTATGTTTGAGTATTCATTAGATTGCTTGAAACTGTTTTCTGTCTCTTTTCACTTCTTCTGGGCATCATCTAATTAGAGAAAACAGGAGAGTAGCGGTTGGTCTAATAGCCACCGCTGCCACTGTTAGACTTAGACTATAAGGTCACGGGTTTGAACTTCGCCATCCCCTCCCTATATAATAACGCCTGAACAAACGAAAATTAGAGAAAACAGTAGTGATATCCATGAATTTCTGATTAAATGGTTGCTTATTAATTCAACAAAAGGTAAGAAATTAGATATAGATGAATGGCTCCAGATGGTATACTTATTAAGTCAATAATAAGTTTGTCTAATGACCACTGCTTCTGCTGTCCGATTATAAGGTTGCAAGTTTGCACCTCGTCGTCCTCCTCCCAGTAGTAATGCCTGAACAAACAAAAAATAATACTCCAGATGGTATACTTTTTGCTGCTGATATCATTGTTGTTTGTAACTTAAGATCGATGGATTCTTCTGATTTTTTAGTATAAAAGCCGTTTTTTTTTTTTTTGAATGATGCAGCTGAACTTGAATGGGTCTGGTGCTGGAGCTGCAATCCCAACCTCACCCTTCTTGGGTACAAGCATGAAGAAGATAAAATCTCGATTCACCAACACAAAGGTTTCATCTGGAAACTTTAAGGTTGTTGCTGAGACTGCTGATGAGAAAAAAAAAGGCAAGGACAAATGGAGGGGTCTTGGTTTTGACACATCCGATGACCAACAAGACATCACAAGAGGAAAGGGTATGGTTGACACCCTCTTCCAAGCCCCCACAGGAGCAGGAACCCATGATGCTGTCTTGAGTTCCTATGAATACATCAGTACCGGACTTCGCCAGTAAGAAAAAAAGAATGAATTTTCCTATTGTCTCAAATACGTGTTGTGTATAAATCGTATAATTTTGATTAAAAGAAAAAACTTGATGTTTTACCACATGGGTAATTATTCTTTAGGTACAACTTGGACAACACTATGGATGGTTTCTACATTGCACCTGCCTTCATGGACAAGCTTGTTGTTCACATCACCAAGAACTTCATGACCTTGCCTAACATCAAGGTGTCTGAATTCTGACCTAACTAATTCTGCAATAAATCTATGCTATTCCAATTAGATCTATTCCTCGCCCCGCTCCGCTTGACTGAATTTACATTCCTACTTATTATAGTCCAAGTAAAGAATGAGGGGTGCAAGGCTGCCCTAATTTTCGCAAGTTGTTCTTCCACTGTCTATAAAACGGAAGGGACTAGAGATGAATCCAATTGACATAGCTCATGTGTTGAAAAGAAAGAAACTCATAGTTCATCATAGATAAACAATTGTTTTGCTTGATTACAAAACACGAAAAAAGAAAGAGCTAAGCTCTTGTAAATTTCTTCTCGCCTCCCCCCGGTCACCGAGGGCAACAGCCCCACAATGAGCTCTTGCTGTTATTCGAGCAGCACCCTTCATTCTGGATAAAAAGTGTACGAACTCCTAAAAGGTGTTCTATTTGCTCGCAGCTCCCGTTTGATACTAGATAAAGTAAATCTTGGTTTTCGTTTTGCTTTTGAGAGATTTTGTTAATTAGATCACAACTCACCCTCATAAATATTGCGATTTTCTAACAGGTTCCTCTCATCTTGGGTATATGGGGAGGCAAAGGTCAGGGAAAGTCCTTCCAATGTGAGCTTGTCTTTGCCAAGATGGGCATCAAGTGAGTTCATCATTCACAAATCTTGTTCTATCTCCAACTTCAAGTCTTAGTTACATAGATACTAGTTATTATGCATAAATGATGTAGGGTAGCATGGATAAAGAAACGAAATTAGACAACAGAAACTATAACATGTTAATTATCGCAATAATATCAAATTAAAGTCTTCAAAAGCCTTGTTGATTCACCGAGAATACTAAGTCAATTGGAAGAAAAGAATTCGTCAATATGTTTATTCAAAATAATACCAACCTGCTAAATTAATTTCTCAACACAATATAAATAGGAAACTCTAATAGTTTTAAATTATTAGAAAAATCAAGCAAATAAACAAAATTATGAAAATATCCCAAACAGTGGGATAAAATAGAAAAGTGCGTAAAAAGTGTCATAAACATCGTTTTTTGGCTTAAAAATGACAGGTTGAAACATACATGCTCAGATCGTCGAGAGCTTTCCGAAATAGAATCTTTTGAAATTTTCTAACACTGTCGCCCAGAATTAGCTCTGATTAACACCCAATCAACGCTGCTGTCGATCGTCTTAATTTGTTATGTATGTAAACTTGAATAACATTCTAAATTTTACAAATTTAAATAAAAAACAGAAACCGAAGCCCCCTTTAATTGAGAATATGTTATGATGCTTAATCTTAATCTTATGGTGGTAATTTGAATCTCACTCTTAAGCTTGATCTTGCAGAAAGTAATCACTCTGCATAAAAGTTGAGAATATGTATTGATACGTTTGCTCATATGGTGGTTAATTTTTTCAGCCCCATCATGATGAGTGCTGGAGAACTGGAAAGTGGGAATGCAGGAGAGCCAGCAAAATTGATCAGGCAAAGGTATCGTGAAGCAGCCGATATTATCAAGAAGGGAAAAATGTGTTGCCTTTTCATAAATGATCTTGATGCTGGAGCTGGTAGGCTTGGTGGAACAACCCAATACACAGTCAACAATCAAATGGTTAATGCCACGCTCATGAACATAGCTGATAACCCAACCAATGTTCAGCTCCCTGGTATGTACAACAAGGAGGACAATCCCCGAGTCCCAATCATAGTCACCGGTAATGACTTCTCAACACTGTATGCTCCACTCATCCGTGATGGTCGTATGGAGAAATTCTATTGGGCACCCACCCGTGAAGATAGAATTGGTGTTTGCACTGGTATTTTCCGCACTGACAATATAGCTCAGGACGATATTGTCAAGCTTGTTGACACCTTCCCTGGCCAGTCCATTGGTAAATCTCCTGTAAATAGTCTTAAATTTGGGCATCAGTGTGACAAAATGCTCTAATGTTAGTAGGTTGACTAAGAGATGTCTCGGTTTTCACAGATTTCTTTGGTGCCTTGAGGGCTAGAGTCTATGATGATGAGGTGAGGAAGTGGGTTGAAGGGGTTGGAGTTCAGGGCATTGGCAAGAAACTCGTGAACTCAAAGGAAGGACCCCCAACTTTCGAGCAGCCAAAAATGACCATCGAGAAGCTGCTCGAGTATGGAAACATGCTTGTCCAGGAACAGGAGAATGTGAAGAGAGTCCAATTGGCCGACCAGTACTTGAGCTCGGCTGCTCTTGGAGATGCTAACAAGGATGCCATTGATTCAGGAGCTTTCTACGGTTAGCACACTTGCTCCTAGAGGTCTTTATGGGAGGTTCGCGTCTGGCCTCTTGTAAACTAATAGGCAATGTGGATTGAACAAACAGTTTTGCTGATTCATTGTGGTGTTGTTGTTGTTTTGAGTGCAGGCAAAGCAGCCCAGCAAGTGAATGTTCCAGTCGCTGAAGGCTGCACCGATCGAAATGCAGACAACTATGATCCTACTGCAAGGAGTGATGATGGCAGCTGCTTATATACATTTTAGGCCTTTTTAAGGATTTGGGTGGAAGGAGGAAAAACAGTTTATGATTAAGGATGTGAGAAAGTGAATAATATTGTGAATTAATCTCTGTTTTTAATGGATTACAAGTCCTGTAATTTTGTGGTATATTATGCACTGGCTTCATTTCTTTCTCCTTTATTATAAACTTCAGTCATTGAATTGGTTCAAGGGAGCTAGTTCTCTGCTTCTTTGAAGAGTTTTGTTTCTGTATGATAAGCATTATTTCCTTAAATTGATTCTGCAAAAGGTAAATTATACTCCTGGTTCGTTTAAGTTTTAATTTTCTCAATTTAGCCTTCAAAGTTCACACACTAAGACCCGATGGAGAAAATAAAACTTGGGATAACTTAAAGCAATGAGAAGAGAAACCAAATAGATGGCTCAACTTTGGATGAGGGTGGTTAGATTTCTTTGGAATTTCAATCAATCCTTCATGCTTTATGGGCATTTTACCACCAAATTTGACATTATTGTATGAAGACACAACTATCCATGTAGTACAAAATTTCTACCATTTGCTGATAAAAAAAAATTACAGCTATTTTCTCATAGCTTCACATTTCCTCCCCTCTTCAATTTGATATATTTTTCAAAGCACTTCGAAAGAATAAAAAAATTTAAAAGATAGTAAAAACATGAGATTTTTCATGATAATCCTCTAATTATAATTTGAGGATTTAATCAATTATAGTTGTTAGATTAAATGTAAATTTCATCTAACATTAGAATTCACAACTAATTTTATGACTGTTATTAATTAACTCTCCCATTAGGTCCCTATAATATTGCTCTACAAAATTACGTGAGTATGAAACATTTGAGTTATGACCAAAAAATCATCGGAGTTGGTGGTCTAACGGTAAGACAGACCCCATTTTAGACTCATCCTTGACTCCCAAATAATTATCAAGAAGGATTCAATTTATGGGGTCTTCATATCTTGCCACTTAGGCTACGGTGGTGGTGTGATGATAGACTACTTTAAATGAGTCTGTAGCTATAGCTAATCGAATATTCTTCATTCTATATTAGGAGAGACCTTTATAGTCACACTTAGAGGGGGTCAATATCTACTCGCCCCTCTCCCCTATTTTCTTGACCAAAAAAAAAAAAAAAGAGTTAAGACAAAAAAAAATGAAATATTTGAGTTCCTTAACGAATTATGAAAGAGGTATTCTATTTTCAAAAAAATGAAAATGGAAAGATTTTTTTTTTTAATGTAATGATCCACAATGGATGGAAATTTCTCTGATTTATCCTCATAATACACGGAAAAATCAAAGAATCAAATCTTCTATTACATTAGAAGATTGTTAATACATACATTTTATCCGGAAAAAAACGGAAGGATCAAATCTTGGGTCGAAAGTGGATACAACCGTTAAGAATGGGCTTAAACCAGACTGGCAGAAAGGCCGAAAAGCAAATCCATCATCCTTCATAGATACGATAATAAGGCCGAACTCCACTATGGGTCCAAACCAGATTCGACTGCTAATGATATGATGACACGGGTCGAAAGTGGATACAACTGTTAAGAATGGGCTAAAACCAGACTGGCAGAAAGGCCAAAAAGTAAACCGCCCACCGTGGGGCTCGAACCCACGACCACAAGGTTAAGAGCCTTGCGCTCTACCAACTGAGCTAGACGGGCTCTTTAGGGTGATTGGGTTTTCAAAATATACATAGTTGTTAGATGGCTCTATTGGACGTGGTTTCGCCTATTGGACTGGATTATGTGTAAATAAAGGTAATTCGTATTTAAAGGCACGGTATAACATAAGTGAAAAAGGATGTTGATGGCTGCTAGACGAGTCTACTTAAGACCGCCAAATGAACTTTTTGAAGTCTATCATTTTTTATATTATAGATATAACGTTGAATTTCTTTTATTACTTTTTTCTCGGAATAAAGGAGAAATGATGATGTTTGACCTTGTAAATACTTGTGGGCGGGAGTGAGCTCTTAGCACTCCCTCATCTAACAAAAATCTCTTCAAAATTCATATCGTATAGAAATAATTTTTTAAAGAAAATATTAGAAAAAAATTTGGACATCAAGTTTGTAGTACATTGATGTCTCCTTTTAGTTTGGCAATAACAAGAAACCAGCTCATTTGTTGCAACAATTTCGTATAAGAATGCTCTTCGTATGGCATGGGCAACACATTACGGATAAGTTGAATAATTCTTAATATGATCCGTCAATTCTACAAAGAATTATTAAGTATGAGTGTTCATCGGTGAATGACCCTCTTTTAAATAGAGTCTTGCACGGCAAACATCAATTGTTTTCCTACAAGAAAAGTATAAATTGACTTGAGTTTCATATTGAAAAAAAAACCAATGATGAGACAATTCGGAGGGAGAGAGAGAGCGATGGTGCTTCTTTAACGAACCAACCTTTAGAAATTGACAATGACTTAGCATGTGTGCCTGCCACTAGATTCACAAATGGAGGAATCTTTGTATTATTCCTTTTGAGAGACAAGTCCAAAAGGAAAGAGCTGTGAGAATCTATTTTCTGCAATTGGCTAATTTTTTATGGGAACATTACTATTTATTTATTTTTATTAAAAAGTGGTTTTTTCTTTTTTTTTTCAAAAAGGTGTGGGTTTTATCCCAAAAAATTTGATAAATGATAAGTAAACTCAAAAAATTTATAGATGAATTCCAGATGTGAAGTGCAAAAGTTGATAAGCTTCACCCAAAAAATAATATAAACACCTAAGAAAATAGTAAGTAGTACGGTTGTAAAATTTTTTATCAGTACCGTAGTCAAACCCATTTTTTTTAATACTAAAAAAATTTTGATATCATATCAAAAAATGATATGATCATTGATCTTTATTAATTTATTTGTAATTATTTATCTCAAAAATAATAAGTTCAAATAAAATAATAAATTACTACACATGTCACATTCACATTAGTTAAAAAAAGAAGGCATAATATCTAAAAATAAATTTTCAATTTTATTGTTGAACCATTTTTAATGAGACCACCAAATATTTGTAAACAATGTACCTTTCTTAAATTGCTTTTTTTTTTTCTTTTCCTGGTTCAACAGTCAGAGATATTTGGGTCAACTTACGCATATTTCGATTAATCCACTCTAGCACTCTATTTGCACCATTTGTTTTAATGAATAACATTAAGAAAATAGAAAGTATGCTGCTTTTTCTTTTTTAATTAAGAAAATGCATTACTTGTAAGTAGCACTATTGGCACTGGTTTTCATAAAAAAAAAATAAGAAAAATAGAAAATGTGTTACCTATTTTTTTAAAGAATAGATTGCCATTTCTAATTCAGTAATTAGAAATCGGTGCAATAACTTTGAAGTTGTTGGTTCGATCCTTAGGGCATCCACTTTGTACAAACATTAATGGAATTGAACTGGGTCCTACTTTTTTTGGGTTCGACTCTCCTGCAGTTTCACAAGAATTGGAGGATCGTTGACCTATCGTATGAATGGTCAAAATTTATTCATATACATTTGATTCAAAAAAAAAAAAAATCTCAAGTTTTTGATATTTAAATGGACTCGATACATTGACGTGGATAGATCGTAACCATGCAAATAGAATTATATTCTATTTGGTACGATGAAAAAATAGAATGATAAAAAATTAAAAAAATAGAAAGTTAGAAGGATGAAAAATCTAATCCGTCTTTTTTATATCTTTTTTTTTAATTTAAAAAAACACAATTATCTCTTAGTTTGATGTTGGTAACTGTAATTGAATGTGGGCCATCAATTGCAACAACCAAATTTGATAGACACTAGTTAGTGACTTGTGAACCGCCCTAACTTCCCTTGACTTGGTTGTCATCTTCAAGACCTTTTATTACCAACTTATTATTAAAAAATCAGAGTATTATAAGAAAAGATCTCATTAAGAAAATCAAAAAATTGTTTAAGGATAAATCAACAACATTATTTTATTGATTGATTGCTTATCTCATGAGATAACTCCACCCATGTGATTAATTTTAGGGTAAACTACATCAAATTCTCCTGAGTTATGGTCAAATGACAACAACACCCCCCAATGTATGAAAAAATAGGACTACACTCTTTTCCGTTTTAGTTGTCTGTAACATATCTCTCTGGTCGTTCATGAATCGTTAAGGACAAGTTATAGTTGTGATGATGTAAGCACCTTGAAATTGGAAAATACCAACATTACCCTCAATAAACCCACTTAATATTTTTACTGGGCATTCTTTCTCTTCGACCCTAAGGGCCTGGTTGTTTGAGGTATAAGATTTAGGTGATATAAGATTTTATATTTATTCTATTTCGATTCAATTGTATATTATACCCAATTTTAAACTATAATCTCGTCATTCCCCTTGTTTGTTTGTCACAAATAATATCTACTTAAAAAAATCAACAATTGCAACTACTCAATATAAAAAGACATTTATAACCTTAAAAAAAGTCAAAAATTATAACTGATTTTTATATGAGGCATTGTACATGAGGGCATTTGAGTCTTTTTACTCTATTATACCTCCATACCAAGAATATAATATCAGGTATTGCTTAGCACCGTATACAAGGCATAAGAGTTACTGTTCACACCGGGTCAGTATTATGACCCGAAAATTAATACCGAGTAAAAAATGTCAAACAAACAAGGTATAAAATAAGTCCCACGTATTATTTTTTTTATACCACCCCCTTATACCATCTTTATATATCTCAAACAAACAACCCCTAAATGTATTATTTTTTATAAATGAGAAAGTCTCGTTGTTATTTGACTATACCTTAATACTTCGTTTGGTACGTTAGAAAAATAAAATGATAGAAAGTTAAAAGGATGAAAAACTGGATGGATAAATAAAAATATCGTGTTTGGTAAAGAATAAAAATAATAAGGATGAAAAAGTTGGTGAATTAACTTTCCTTCCGCCTCATCTAAATCCATCTTTCCACATTTGGGAGAAAAGTGGATGAAAAATTAACTATGTGTGTTGAAATGTATGTTATTTGTCTATTTATCATTTGAGATATTTATATAGCATATTTATCAATTATATATTATGTATTTATATTTTTTCATTATTTTTTTCATTAATACAAATAAAAAAAAATTAAACATTTTTACTTTTCATCCATCCTATCAAATACAAAGGAAATAAAATGTAACATTCATACTTTTTTTTCTTGAAAAATAAAAAATGTATAATTTTTATTTTTTATCCTTTTTATTTTTTATTTTTATTTTTTCTACCAAACCAAGCGTTAAGATTGAACTAAGAAGTATGATGATAAAATCAGGGTGGATGCATGTCATGGTGCTTGAACCTCGTTTAACATAAGTGCTTCATGTTTTCAAATGATTGTACAAAAGTCAGTGTCACATTGAACATTTGAATGCTATCCTTGGCAGATAATAAGCGACTCCCAATGGTACATCCCACAACATGGCTACTAAAACGGTTTCCATGTGCCATATTCTTAACGCTTTGTTCGATAGAAATAATAAAAAATATGAATGATGAAAAATAAGAAAGATATATTTTATATTCTTTAAAGATGAAAAATATGAATGATATATTTTTCTTCATTTATATTTGGTTAAATGGATAAAAAATAAAAATGACTAATTTTTTTTTGTCCAATATTAGGGATGACAATCGAGTCGTGTCATGTCAAATTCGTGTTGAGTCATAAAATTATGAGTCTTTCGCGTGTCAAGTCATTTTCAAGTTCGTGTCAACTTATAATCAAGTTCGTATCATAAAATTCATGTTGAATTTGAGTTGTGTCATTGTGTTAAATCAAAAATTTTTATCTCTAGTTAAGATGAAATTTTTTTTAATTATATTTTATATTTTATTTTTTAAAAAATATATATATTTTATCATTTTATTTTATATGAAATTAATATATACATAATATATAGAGAAAAAAGATACATCTCAACACAAATAATTAAGGGTATGTTATCCTTCCATGGACAGACTGTAGTGGTATTTGTAAGTGGGGCATTCGATTTTATCAATGAATTTTTACCTAATTTTATGTTGATTTAAAATGAGAGATATTCAATTTTATCCATTTAAAATTTAATTTATTGTAATTAACATTATATTAATATTTATTCACTAAATATTAAATTGTATTAAATAATATTTAAATTTAATATGTGAAAAATAATATATAAAAACTGACGTTGTGAAGGACGGACAATAACAAAAGAATAAGAATGGATGGTGAGGGAGTGGCAAAGGAGGTGGGTTAGGGGAGGGTTTCTTGTCTTTTTCATTTATTTTCGTCACATCCGTCACTCGACAAATGATAAGGGGTGTCAAATGTAATTTTAACACTATTTACAAAGGGTGGGGATGAATTTACCTTTACATAATAAAAGTATAATCCCACTTGTTTTTTTTGTATAATACCAAAAAAACACAACTCTCGGTACAACTGTACCTAGCCAGCACCCTTCAATTTCTTCTCTCTTTCCTCTCTCCTTTCCTTTTTCCTTCTTCCATCAACCAGACAAAACACATGCAACAAATTCATACCATAAATCAAACACTTTCAGATTCTCCATTATGATTCACCACCCACCTCACCTGATCTTCAAATCTACACACCATTCAATTCAGAAACAAGCTCAACTCTAACCTCTGCCATGGCCAAAAGACTGGTACTTTTCTGGGTATTCTTTTTTCTCTCAAACCCAGTTCTCTCTCAGTTTGATGATTTCACCCACCAAGGTTTCAAAGGTGTGGGCAACAACATAACCCTAAATGGTATTGCAGAGATTGAGAACAATGGTGTTCTCAAGCTCACAAATGACACACCTCGCTCGTTGGGTCATGCCTTCTATTCAACACCAATCAAGTTCAAGGACTTATCAAGTGGAAAAGCCTTTTCTTTCTCTACAGCTTTCGCCTTTGCTACTGTTCCTGAGTATGAAAAACTGGGTGGCCACGGCTTTGCCTTTACGATCTCGCCATCAAAAGAGCTTCAAGGGTCACTTCCGAGTCAGTATTTGGGTCTCCTCAATGCGAGTGATAATGGAAATATCTCCAACCATGTCTTCGCAGTTGAATTCGACACTGTTCAAGACTTTGAATTCGAGGACATTAATGATAACCATGTCGGAATCGACCTCAACAGTTTAATATCAAACTATTCAGTCAATGCCTCCTGTTTTGTTGAAGGCAATTCAACAAAACAGGATTTGAATCTCAAGAGTGGTAAAACAATTCAAGCTTGGGTCGATTATGATTCTACAAGAAATGAATTGAATGTCACTCTCTCTCTCTCCTCCACAAAACCCACTTCTTCGATTCTGTCATTTCCTGTTGATCTCTCACCAATCTTCTTGGACTACATGTATGTGGGCTTCTCTGCTTCAACTGGTCTGCTTGCGAGCTCTCACTATATCTTTGGATGGAGCTTCAAGATCAACGGGCAAGCTCAATCTTTGGATCTATCTTCACTTCCTTCTCTTCCTGGCCCCAAAAAGAACCATACAGTCTTAATTGTAGGTGTATCTGTATCTGCTATTGCTCTTATGATTTTTATTTTTGGCATAGCTTTATATCTTTTTAGAAAGATCAAGAACATGGATGTGATTGAAGCCTGGGAATTCAATGTTGGTCCACATAGATTCTCGTACAAAGAGCTCAAGCAAGCAACAAGAGGTTTCAGAGACAAAGAGCTGCTTGGGTTTGGTGGATTTGGAAGAGTTTATAAAGGAACTTTGCCTAAATCCAATACCGAAGTGGCTGTTAAGCGAATATCCCATGAATCAAAGCAGGGTGTTCGTGAATTCGTGTCTGAAATTGCTAGTATCGGGCGTCTTAGGCATAGAAATCTGGTTCAATTACAGGGATGGTGTAGACGAAGAGGGGATTTGTTACTTGTTTATGATTTTATGCCTAATGGAAGCCTTGATAAGTATATTTACGACAAACCGAAAATGATTTTAAGTTGGGAACAAAGGTTTAAGATCATCAAAGATGTGGCTTGTGGACTGCTCTACTTACATGAAGAATGGGAACAAACTGTGATTCATAGAGACATCAAAGCCGGCAATGTGTTGCTAGATTCAGAATTAAGTGGCAGATTAGGAGACTTTGGCCTTGCTAAATTGTATGAGCATGGTTCAAATCCAAGCACAACAAGAGTGGTTGGCACATTGGGGTATCTAGCACCAGAGCTGACAAAGACTGGTAAGCCCACAACAGGCTCTGATGTGTTTGCGTTTGGTGCATTGTTGCTTGAAGTTGTGTGTGGAAGGAGGCCTATAGAGCCTAAAGCATTGCCTGAGGAGCTTATTTTGGTGGATTGGGTGTGGGATAGGTGGAAGGAAAGTGCTATTCTTGGGGTGGTGGATTCAAGGTTGAGAGGTGAGTACGATGAGGTAGAGGTTGTGGTGGTGCTTAAGTTGGGGTTGATGTGTTCTAATAATAACCCAGCAAAACGGCCTAGTATGAGACAGGTAGTGAGGCATTTGGAAGGGGAGGTGGGGTTGCCCGAAGTTTTGCCACCCCTTGATGAGTATGATGGGAAGAAGGTTGGTGGTGGTGGTGGCGAGTTTGAGGATTTTGTGCACTCGTATCCATCTTCATCGTATCTTGAGAAGGTAAGTGCATGGTCGGCAATGGTTGATGGTGATGGCGATGCTGATATTGAGGCAGGTTCCACTTCATCAGTGTCTCTTTCAGGCGGGGGGGGTGGCAGATAGCCATGAGAGAGAGTTGGATAGGGGATTGTTCTCTCTCTAACTCTTTTTTTTTGGGTGTTTTCCAATTTCAATTCTGGTGGTTTCTTTCTAAATCTTAATGTAGATTTTTGTTTTTCGGGCTGACGATGAATGTAAATGGTTAATATGATCATCCATTTGTTGGTTGGAAGAAACATGGAGGTCATAGTTTTTCTTCAAGTGTTCTGAATGTAGGACCTACATGTAAGTTTAGTGCATGACTTTTGTAGACAGTAATGAGCTTTTAATTGATTCAATCACACTGTAACTGAATCTCTGTTTTCACCTGGATCATTGATGCAATTTCGTTATATCAAGAGAGTTGTTCATGTGGAGTAAAATAAAGAATGCAAAATGTAGACTAATTGAGCTTTCTGGGGTGCTCAACTACGAGCAACCTTACATACTATTTAGAGTATATTATAAGTGCGCACTAGAGGATAGACCTTAGCGCAGCAATAAAATTACTCCATTGTAACTAAACGTTAAAAGCTTTGGGTCGTGGAAATAGCCACCCCGCACGTGTGAGCAAGGCTCTTTGTGCAATGGATTGCTTTTTTTTAGCAGTGAACACTAAAAGCTGAAGCTCTCGGTGCATATACTCGAATTCGCATGCAAATATGAAGGCATATTGGTGATATATCCAAAGGACTCTTCCATCTCCTTTAAATGGAATTGAAATCTCCAGACCTAACAGAACACCAAATTGCAGAAGGATTAACAGAGCAAAAACATATAATGGCAACAGTTGCCATTCTCACCTCCATTCCATAGAATTCTTGGTGAGGACTCTATCTTCAAAACCTTAACCTTCATCTAGTCATGGCAGTGCAAAACTGCAAATAATGTCAGTCACTAATAGTGGTTGGGACGAGCATTATTGTTGCTGGAAGGCTCAGCAGAAGACGCTTAATCTACTTCTACCTATTGAAGAGAAGAAAAAAAAAGACACTTAAATCCACTTTCTTTTTGTTCTGCAATATTAAGCATTTAATTTTTCTCATGTTATTTCCTTCTAGAGAATCCACCAGATGCCATGTAGTAAAATCAAATAGAAGCAATGCATAAATGCTTGTTTTTCCTAGAAACTCACGCGGACTATCTTGGATTGCCAAAGTAAGAGAGAACAGGCGTGACAGAAGAGCATATGCAACCGAATAAAATGTAAAGAAAGCCTACCTGTTCTTGAAGGCCACATGAACTTTCCGGAGGAATCCTTGGCTTGGGACAACTCGAGGATCATCCATGATGATATATCTTTCTCCCCATTTCTTTCCAAGTAAGTTCTCTCTACCTTATCTCCTTAGCTGTTACATAAAGTAAATCAGATACAGCTCACCCACATTCATTTGTAAAAGAGCTAACATCCTAGTATTACGTTGTAATGCAAAGGTGTTAAACCAGCCTCTTTGTAGTTAGTCTCCTTTTCACAATCTTAACATTACTTGATACAACATTCAGATAAATGCTTCGTTTGGTTGTAAAACAGACAAATATTGACTTAACTACAACAAATCCACTCCCAGTCACCCACACAGAGTAACCCCTGACATTTCACAAACATCTTACAATATTTTCCTCAGCTCGACTAAAACAAGAGATAAGTAGACATGCGACATATTTCTCAAAAGAAAAGGGGAAGAAAAAGGAAGGAGCACATTTCTGGGATACATTCTACTGGCTTACTACATTATCTTCACCATTTTCGTCTTCACTGTCTTTCACGCTGTCAAAGATTTCATAATCATCAAAACCTGCACATTGACATATAAAGTTAATAAAGGTTATATAAAGGTTCCTTGATAAATGCTTCCATAGCAAAGAATTGTGATTACTTGCACCCAGGGCTTCAATATCATCAATTTGTGGTCCTAAAAGCGTTATGTTGCCCAAAGGGGGGTCAACTGACATCCAATCTGAGCTACCATAGTCCTCTGAGCATAACTCCTCCGTAACCCAGTCCTCAACAATATTGATGTTGTTGTATGAAATGGGATCGACTGCATCCTGTTCTTTGTTCTTCCGGAACCTGTAAACAATTAGTTAGAGGGGAGAAATTTTTGCTTTCCCACTTTGCTTTTCGTTTGTTGAACACTTTCCAAAACAAAACACTAGACTCATTTGCTTGTACTTACATTTGCCTCAATCGCAGGTTGTACTGGACGAAAACAAGGTCATTGAGCCTTTGATGCTCTAAGCAATTTTTTGTTTCATTTATCTGTTCAACAGGAATTTGACTTGGTTTACAGCCGATCAAACTGCAAGTTTGACTGAGAATGCGGATGGCCAAGCGAGCCAAACTTGGGCAACCCCCTCCATATGTTGCCCACCACTCAGCTAAGACAATCAAAATTCCAAAACAATTAGCTGAGTGCGAATGTATAAATTTGCAATAGTAAGGTAATGAGAATGTCACGACCATCAACATTACGCATGCATGCAAATAAGTAGGCAACACATTATCTTGACCATTGCAATCAGCAACACAAACACCTAACAAACAAATGAAACCTATCCTTCCCCCGGCCCTGGGCAAAAAAAAAAGACAAGGCACAGCGCACTCAGTTGTAATTATCAATTTATTTAGAGTTTGTACTTGCCGAGGTTCCTTACAAAGGATAACGTAGAACGTCAAATATTGCACCATGTTCCCAACATCACCATATCTACCATATGTATGGGGAACAAAGCATGGGGTCAGAATATTAAGCCTTCCCTAGCATGGCTGCTTTTCTTTAAATTCATATATTGATGCTAACTAGAAAATGAACTGTTCGTCGTATAATAAGTGAAATTTTCAATGCATTTGATTAAAGGAACCTCACCAGGAAGTAAAGTGTCTATAGCCCTTCTTGCCATCTTCCGCCCAAAATCTCCAGCAGCATTATGGTATGAGGTTGTCTCTTTCACAATTTTATCTTGGATTTTTGGGTCAGGAACCAATTTTTCAACACAATCATAAACCAATGATCGGATGTGGAGATGTACATCTCCTTCTGTATTGTAAAAGAACTTGGGATTGAGGTAGAAACCTGCAGCATGAAGAGGATGGCGTTGAAGTGGTTCCCATCTGTGATCTATAATATTCCAATAAACCATATAATCCTTCTTATTAACAAGTTCTTTCTTAATTGTCTCTTTTGCTCGACATATTCCTCCATAAACATATCCCATTGCAGGCCTCTTCTCACTACGAACTATTCTCAAAAGTCGCAATAGTGGATCTGTTAAACGGGTAATTAAAGTGCACATGGACCAAAATGACTGACTACTGATGTGATCTAACATTGCAAGTCCCTCTGGTTTTTTTGAATATGGGCTCTCCATCCACTCCTCTGAAGTAACCATGGATTGTAAATTGTGTTTGGTGCTCACCATTCGTTTCAATGTGGTAAAATCAGTCACAATGTGTGTTACTCCCAAATCAATCAAATCAACTCCATAGGTATACCTTCTCATCATATTCAAAACAATACTGTGATTATAGATGAATCTGGAGACAGATCTAGCTTGTTTGAGTATTGCAGTTATCCACCCAAGTTTTCTAAAATCATCGAGCATCAAATCTATGCAACGAGCTGCACAAGGAGTCCAAAAAACAGTAGGGAAAATATCAGTCAGCCTTTTACCAGCAACAATATATCGCTCTTCATTATTAGTAATCACTTGCAGCACATTTCTTACACCAACTTCTTCTACAATCTCCTTAAGCAATTCATAAAGATCATCGATGGAATTTGTAATGTCCGATATATCTACAGACCGCAAAAACATTGGTCCTTCTGGGCAATACACCAAAAAATTTGTCAATGTCCTACCCTTTTCAGAAATCTGTTCATCAACCAACACAGTACAACCACTTTTGCTCCATGTCCCCATGCCTTGATCAACCTCCTGCCTTACTTCCTCAACTGAATTTTTCAAAATCCAGCTCCGAAGATCATGATATGAGGGAGCTACAACCCCTACTCCGTGGGAAGCTATCGTATCAACCATCGATTGGAAATGAACAGAGTTTACTGCATCTAAAGGCACCCCAGCATCATAGAAAAACCTTCCTATTGCCATAAGAACTTGATTGTTTGCCTTTTTTGAAGCTACTACTGCCATATTACTATTTACAGCAGCAGCACTAGGATTTGTGGAACCAGATCCTTTTCTGGCTCTTCCTTTCTTCTTTCGACCTCCAGTTTTGTTACTTGTTCCTTCTTCTCTGTTCACTAACAAATTTGAATTTTGCTCTAGTGTATCGGGAACTGGAAGCAACTCTACTTCAGTATTCAAACCACACTGATTAATAAAGGGCTCCACCTCATTCGTACCCACATTAAAATTAGATATCTCCTCTGCAAGTTTTTGCTTCTTTCTCCTCTTCATTACAACCCCATTTAGACTCTCTTGCATCAAAAGGCGAACATCGGGTAGAACTCTTAAACAACTAGACGCATTACCCTTCTGTCCAGCAAGATGTTCTTTAATCCTATGAATTCCACCACCCTTAAAAAGTTTTCCACAATACACACACTTGAGCTGAACCCTATCCCCATTCTTAAACATTTGACAATGTTTCCATGCCGGGTCATGTTTTTGTGAGTTAACCTCTACTGGTTCCAACCCAGAAGCCATTTTTGTCTACCTTAAGAAATCACTATCTGGGCAATGTCTCTATAGGTGAAAAATTACAAGCAAAAGCTCTTTACTCATGAAATGATACACACATAGCAATAAACAAGTTAAGTTAGCTAACCATTGGCTCTCATTGCATAAAAAACTACCACGGAAATACAATTTCAAAGGAAAGAGAAAAGGGGCAAGAGATCTTACTTGGATTTGATCCTCACTCTGAATTCTATTGTGTCTCTGAGAGAGAGAGACCGAGTTAGGGAGGTTGGGCTGACTATATTATGTGGAAAAGAGTCGTGGGGATAACCGGATGGACCGGTTAGGGCAGCGGTCAGAGCCCAGAAGGGTGTAATTTGGCCTAATTAGTTCGGGTTTTACCCGGTGATCCGGCTTTTAAGTGGTCAAAGTTTTTAACCGAGCCGGTTTTACGAAAGTAGAGAACCGGGAGTTTCGGTTGCCCACTGCTGAAGAGCCGGTCACGGTTGTCACGCCACCTGGTCTGGCAGGCGCCAATTTCATCATTGAACCGCCGACCGGCGAGTGATAGGCGTCTTTTCACTTGAACCAACCCCCCCCCCCCTCTCTCTCTCTCACACACACACGCAACGATTTTTTTTTTCATTGAATGTAGAAATGCTTGGTGGGTTAATGGAGTTTCTACGGCTTTTGGTGGTTTCAGGTACGATGAAAAAGCCCTACCTTTTTAACTGTCTAATTTCAAGTGATTTAGAAATCAGTATTTATGATTGCTGTTAATTGTTTATTGTTTTTTTAATTGGATTAGATTTAGGGTTTTGTTTTTTACAAGGTAATGGTTAAGGTAAGGTTGTTGATTCTCTGAGCTTTATTTAGATGTGTTGGGGTTGGGATAGAATCAAATGAAACTGGGAGCTCTTTCTATGGTTATAAATTGCCAGTCCAGTGCTTAGGGTTCGATGCCTGTCGAGAACCTATGTGAATGTTTGGAATGGGGATGTTCGCCTTTTTTAGTGATTTTCTTCTATGGCTGTCGAGGACCTATGTGAATGTTTTAGAATGGGTATGTTAACCTTTTTTTGTGATTTCCCAATTCAAAATGGAATGGTTTCTTGGATGTCATGCCTATGTTCTGATAAGAAGCAGCATAATGCATTCGAATTGGACATTTTTTTAAGCTGTGGATGATCAATGTATTCGATTAAATACTCCTGTTTTGAAATCGTGTTCAATATATTATAGAGGGTGATCGTAATGTGCTCAAGTTTCGTATCCTTCATAGTTTTATTTTAATTAGCTCATCCATCATAGAGGAAAATGTCATTGCTGTCTGCTGCTAAAATTTCTGGACATGTAAAAACGTCGTATGTTGCTCAAACTTGTTGCTTTGCCATCTTACAGATGCTGCATAAAATTCGCCAAATAATGGGAATAGGGTAGGGGCCAGGACAATCGTTTAACGAAGGAAAAACTTGGTTTAGCTTCTTCAAACTTGGTTACTTGGCTCACAATTTCTCAGCCTTACGCCGAGTAATTTTATCAGATTCTGAAAATCCTTTCCTGCATTGTACTTGCCCCGGTAACAGATGTATGCCACATTGCTTCAGTTGGACCCGATGGATGTGTTTTTTGCATTCAAATAATATCAAAACAGGCTTCAACCAAGGAGCTAACAATGATATATAATATATATATATATATATCCCCACCCCAACTGAGAAAAACTGAACTTTCTTTATTGTTGCATCTTATATATCTTATGCTTCGCCTCGATGTTCAACACTGCAGGTCAGTAAACACAAGTTAGATCTATTCATGATCCACAATTAGACCTTAGCCCCATAGTGAGTAATTGACATATGCCTTTTCTTCTACATATAGAAATAAGATGTCTATTTTATAAAGATTCATTGTCTAGCCTTTTGTACTTAGCTCTGTTGTACATTTGGGACAATGTAAAATTCACATGTTCAGGAGTTCATCTAGATCAAATTGGATGTTATAAAACAAACTTTCAACTTTAGTTTTAGTAAAAGGAATGCTTCATAAAGTAGGCAACAAGGTATGAAAAACTATTAAGTTAAAGAATAAATAGGTGCACAAGTAGGCAGGCAAGGAGGATTCCTCTTATACTTCAAGAATTTAGTAGACAATTGTCAATGGTGTTGAAAAATTGACCCAAAAAAATTTGGGCCGGTTAGAGGGAGAGGGAGAGCAAGAACGAACTTCTCTCTCTCTTTTTTCCTTTTTATTAACTTCACAAAAAAGAACTTCATATTTCTAGAATACAAACATAATTAAGGATCAGCAGACTGTTCTCAAATAGTTCTTTTTTTTCCTACTCATTTGTCACTCCCTAGTTGATATCTAGAACAATATCCAACACTTGGTGAATCAGCAATCTTATGGTAAAAATGAATTTTTGTTCTCTCTGCTTGGTAATTTTGTGCAATTTTATCTGCTTTACAGCCTTGTTTGGGGGAAAAAAATAAGGAAGTTGAAGCGGTTGTTTGCGTATTTCATCCTTATAGCATCCACTGGATATTTGGTGGACAAACTGATACATCATTGTGCTAAGCATTGCTGTATAGTTTGTCAGTTTTGTTGTCAATGTTTTTTCGATGCCAAAACTGGATTTTGCTTACCTCTTTGGCAGTTGATATGTCATTATAACTAAACCTAGTAGCTTCTACAACTTTGTTTAAATCTGTCTATACGTAAAGCAGCCGTGGCCTCCTTAGTCTGCTCACTTTACATAGGGAAGCTGTGGGATGGATCAGGTAAAGAGTGATTGTATATTTATGCAGCTGCAATTTTAGAGTTCGTTTTTGTAGGGATAATTTGATATGTTGCATAATTTGGATTACATTGTGGAACCAATTAGTAACTCTGTGCGGCCTCTATTTACCACCCTGGAGATATGTAACTCTTATATGTTGCACCCACTCTCTTTCTATTAACTCTGTTTCCTGCTGACATGTCGACAACACTTGGCTTATAAACTCCCCAAATGGTACCTGTAGTTGTAGATGCTCCCCTAAACATAACATATTTTGATCAGACAGACTATTCACATTTATTCCTGTGTTTCTAAATGAACTTTGATGCAGGAACATCAAAAAAATGAAAGACCGAATACATGTACATGATGTAACGACATATTAAAAAATACGTAATCTGACTTGATAGGCTGCCAGCAGAAAGAGTTTACCGACCGCATAACAATTCAGTTTTGTGTGTAGTGTGGGGAGCCATATCTACTGAACGATCTTGTACTATGAGTCCCAAACATAGAAATGTTATATTGGTGTCACTTGAAACAAAAATAAAACTTAATATCTTTGTGTTGTTACATGCAGTTTGTTGATGAACTGTCACAGCTCTTGAGCATCTTTAAATGTTTATGCATCTGAAATGCTAAAACTTGAAGATGACTTGCTCAAATATGGCAGGGACACAACCCCACCGCATATTATCTGTCATTTGTTGTCTGAGCTATGTCCGGTGACAGAAGATAGCATGGCATTATGAGCTCAAGCCCCCTTCCTCTCCCTCCTATTTCTCACTCCACAAAACACTTCTTCCCTTGCTTTCTGAACCTACACACTCCCTGCATACCCCTCCTTTATCAAATCCCATAGGTTATGTTCTTCGAATTAACCTCTATCCCCTTCAAAACAAAGTTCAAAGTTAAAAAAAAATAAGATTTGCAAAACAAACCACGACCACTATATACAAGAAAATGATCGGGTATAGTCTCATGAAGATAAATCAATACATAATAAGTAAGCAATCACCATTCTCCTCTTATTTCACACAAGTTATGCATCTCTCAATACACTCTTGAGATCAAATAAGTCTTTCTTTAAAATTGTATCAAATTGGCCTTGTGAACTTGAAGTGTCTTTGATTATCAATGTGAATTCTCCCAGTAAAGTTCAATGCCAGAGACAGTTTTTTGCCCCCCTTGCATCCAAAATGCACTGTTTTTTTTACTGATTTCTAGAATTTACAAGTGATTATATGCAGACTGAGGTGGTAACAATATTGTAGATACTATTCCGAAACCGATTAGATCAGTTCTCAATTATTGACAAAGAAAAAGCAGTATGTCATAAAATTTTCCATTAAATGCACATGAGAGGTGGGTGTCTGTTGAAAATCCCGAGGATTGTTGGGATACAGCTCGCATACTTGAAAGGTGCTTATTAGTAGGTCAATAAATTAGGTTAAAAAAGCATCATTCATTGTCAAACCAGCTTTATCAATCACAGATATGCACATCACTACAAAGTTACATTTTTTTTTTTTTCATATTTTTAAACCGGTTTCCTGGACACAAGAATGGAATCTTATGCTATGAAGGGATGACGAAGTGGGTGATATGATTGATCAGAAGACCAAATTGGTCACTATGTTACAAGAATATCACTATACTGGGCAGATTTATAATTTAAATGAATTTAAAGGGCTGGCAATAAATTCCCCATTCAAAAGTTAGTTTCCACGAGAAGTGATCGAAGGATCTTGGTTATAAATTTTTTTAAGTTGGTTCGAATTTTCACCGAAGCATAAGTTTAATTTAATTAGTATATGAGTTGATGCACCATTTCATATACTAGGTTTTACCCTGAGTTCTACTCAAACTCACAATGTGGCATAAGCGCGCCTCTACGTAGACCTGTCAACGAATCGGGTTTGAATCAAATTTTAATTGATCTAAATCCAAATCCGATTTCAAAAATCTGATACGATAATTCAACAGATTTTATTTTCGTGGTTTATATCCGAATCTGTTAACAATCCGAAATTCCATTTGATTCGAATAACTTAATTAACTAAATTTTAACAAATTGTACCTAAATTTTAACTAAATTTCTTTAATATTTATATAGAAATATATAAATAATTTGGATTGGATCATAATCCGATCGGATATAAATATATCCAAATTTAAATCCGTGAAAATATAATATATCGAATACGGGTTCAAATTATCAGTAAAAAAAATATCAAATCATATACAACTAATCGGATTTGAATTAAAATCCGAACCATTGACAGCTACTCGCCAGCACAGACCAATAATTTCTCCAATACCCAAAAAAAAAACACAAAAATGAGAAACTAATCACTTGGGAGTTGAGAACTTCCCTCCACTTCACAAACCGTTATCCCTTCCTCCTTATGCAGTTGTGAAAGCAGTTATGTATCTCTAACACTGCCATAATCAAGGTGCCTTCTGTGACTGTCTCTCCTTTTTCTTCACAAGAATTCAGAAGAAATGCCCATTTCCCCTTTTCTCTTCTTCTTCCTGTATTTGTTCATTTCTCTCTCCCTTGCAGGTATGTATACTCTCTCTCTCTCTCTCTCTCTGCATGTGGGGCTTCATAGTTTTCTCCAACTGTTTCACAATCAACCAACAGCCAGAAAATCTAAATTACTCCCTCTAATAATGTTTTGTTGCAGATGGGACTCAACTTATAATTGTCAACCATTGCAAGGAGAGCATATGGCCAGGGACCCTGGGCACTGTAGGCCATCAAACTCCCAAAGATGGTGGCTTCCACCTCCACAGTGGTGAGCAAATAGTCATGGAAGTCCCTGAGAATTGGTCTGGGAGAATATGGGGTCGACAAGGTTGTTGCTTCGACGAAACCGGTAAAGGCTCATGCCAAACCGGAGACTGTGCTGGCCTACTATACTGCAGGGGCACTGGAGGCAAACCTCCGGCAACCCTCGTTGAAATGACACTTGGAACTCCAAAATCAGCCTTGCATTACTATGATGTGAGTCTAGTTGATGGATTTAACCTCCCAGTTTCAATGATCCCGGTGGGTGGCAGTATTGGATGCGGTGTAGCGGCCTGTGAGGCCGATTTGAACGCTTGCTGCCCGAAAAACTTGGTGGTGGAACAAGGAGGGAAGGTAGTGGGGTGCAAGAGTGCATGTTTGGCAGCGAGGTCAGACCGGTATTGTTGCACCGGGGACTTTGCAAGCCCTAATAGTTGTAGGCCAACAGTATTTGCACATCTCTTTAAGGCCATTTGTCCCAGGGCTTATAGCTATGCCTATGATGATTCTACTGCACTTAAGAAATGCAGGGCTCCTCGGTATGTAATCACTTTCTGCCCTCCCAAATGATAGATGGTACAATGCAATGGAGACCTTGTAGTGTATCTTTATTGTTTGTGGGGTTTCTTTGAATTTCCTGTATTTTGGGCAAGTGAATGCAGTATGGTATTAGCCAAGTAGAACTTTGTTTGATGTTTCCGCATTAATGACATAAAAGGGGTATGGCCTCCTCCAATTCCTTGATTTTTAGTTCAAGTTGTACAATGTCCAGAGACTTCTGTCTACTTTGGTCAAATCATTGAATAAGTTGATTGCTTAGGGTCAATTGATGCATAACAAACTCGAGACATTTTAGCATTCTCAATAATAGAAGATTCAAAGCCGATCCTCCTCCTACCTATCATAATTCTTGTTCTTTTCAATACATTAAAGTATCTTAAAATGAACAAAGACATTTTATACTTTAATGAGTCGTGATTGCAAGTATTCGTCCGTAAACGTGATCAAAGCCAGACTTTTGGCGCAAGTTGATTCACTACGGACATCCGTAATTCTGCTAATGCATCTTAGATTGAACTTGACGCCAGAGAATTTTTTTAAAAAAATTCTCCATTGAAAATCAAAAAAAAAGAAAGAATAATAGAATATATTAGGTTCACATAGACCATAAAGTGAGATACATGGTGGTGTACTGATTCCGATCAATAATAACTGCACAAGAAAAATGGAGTCGCAAATCGTCCGACCCCGATGCTGCAAGGGAGGGGCATCGAGTCGGTATAGAACAAGAAAAATGGCCACAAATGTGAGGTCATAAGATACTCAACCATGCAAAGCCTATACTCTCATCAGGGGGAAAGATGAAAGAAAGAAAACCCAGGCACACACAGACAACAGCCATATTTAAAAAAAAAAAAAACTTTCTAAGGGAAAATTATTGATCCATACAGAAGGAAAGGCTTTGCACCAGCCAACATTTGTACAGTCACCACTACAACTTCACTACATTATCTCCTCCTTTACACCCTTAAAACTTGTACAGAAATTCTCTCTCCTCGGTAGGGGCTTCGGGCGTGTTTGCCATCTGAGCCTCGGCTAGCCTGATTATAGTTAAATATCCTCAAACTAGACAATGTACATTTTATAAGTACAAACAGTGATTTTTATTCGTAATCAGCTCCGCTCTCAATAAATAAACAAACAGAGCCATAGTTGCACATGAAAAAGGAAGAAGAAGGCACTCATACTACACTCGGTTAGCTGTACAAACTTCCCTGTGCCTTCTAAGCAGAATATGAAGAAGACATAGTAACAATCCTCCTTTCTGCAAGATATCAACCAGAGAAAACAGTCAGATCTTATGGCATCACGATTTCAGCGTTAGCTCATACAATCATACAAATATCAAATCAAACTCCCAGAAGGAAAAAAAAAAGGTATAGGATAGTACATGTATGAGGGTATTGAAATCACGTGTTACAAAAATGTTAAATTGCAATGAAATCCTTGAAGAAGAAACGCTAGAAATCCCAGACATTATTCAGCAGCAGAATTTTTAACTATATCAAAGTATAGCATGAATCAAAGACAATGCAATTCTTACCCAAACCGTTTTTCATTGAAGACAAGAATATTTTAGACATGATTGCAGAAGAGTATAAAAGAGGAACTCCAGTTGAAAAGTAGGTATGTAGTTATTTATGAATCCAATTCTTATCTAAACAAGTTGCACAAAATGTAACAAGCTATCAAGGTATCACGATATATTTCCCTAACTTGTGTTTGGAATGATTACACATGCATCATCCAATCATCACCGATTCTTATTAGTTTAGAAACGAAACAGCATACTAGATCAACCAGATTGAGAGAAATTGATGCAGTACAAGTTTGAAAATATGAGGGATGGTTTTTGTCAAGAGGAAGAGATTGAGTACCTCCAGCTGCAACAAGTTTCTCTACACGGGCAACTATATGTTTTCCGTAAGTATATTTCTTCAAAGCATTCAGGTGAACCTTTATTCGATTAAGAATGAGTTCAAGTTGCTGGTCATCACAAGTCTCCAGCACTTTCTGTACAACATAGTTTGCAAACTGATCTTTCATCATCACCTGATCCCAACAACAATAAATAAGAATAGGGGTACGAAGAGGTAAACGTGTACATCACAATGAACCAGGCAATAAACCATTTCACATCATTAGAAAACAAAATCCTGTAGAGTAGAATTTCTGACAAATTTTGCATTCATAAAACATGGAAACAATGTTGGTTGCAGATCAAATGTATGAAAGAACCTTCCCCAAGCATACCATACAATTACCTGGACACCCCTTTGGTTTAAAAAAAATACACTGATACCTGCTGTCAAGCTTGTCCAATAACAGAGATAACTGAAACTGGCTATTTTTATCGTTATCCTCATTCTTCAGTTACATTTTCAGTCAAAATCCACCCATCTCAGCCCAGTATTCTCCCTAATACACACATAAACACGCAATGCACACACAAGCATATGCGGGCACACACCACTTCCACATCACCACTACCACCAAATCAACACGCCAACACCACCCAACCCTTTGGTCATCACTTACACAATCACACGCACAAGGCTGCCCAACTACCACCCACCAACCACTCCCATACCACCAGGCAACCCCTAACATTTTAGATCACTGCCACAACAGTCACCTGAACAAACAGTCATCCACCCCTTCACAGCCCCTCCTCCCTCAGCACCCACCTTTGTAGTTCCACTGGGCTCGAGCACGGAAGAGTTTGGGACCACTACCTCTCTCTAAGTAAAGGTCAGATTCTTAGCTTATTGATGCCTCCATCTAAAATAAAGAAAATAAGGATAGCAGTTCCTGGCTGCTCGTTTCGCATCTTGAAGAAAGTAGGCCTACCTTTAGTAATAGGGGTTGGGTCAATAATAGCTATGATATTGCCTTTCTGATTTAAGGCCTCCACCAGATCTTGAATGTGGGACGCGGAGGCTACCATAAATAAAAGAAAATGAATGAAGGAAGAAGGCATTAGCATTAGAAAGACTACAAAGGCATTCCAGGCCGACAACAAGACTACGACTACAATAGAAGTCATGAGTGATAGCAAAACCAAGCCGGATAGGCTTTTTTTATGTCGAACGCCCCTAAGCTAGCTATCTTGTAGCGCAGACAAATCGCCCCACCTCAATGGCCACATTCAACCAACTCATCCCCACCAGCTCACCACCTCCATTAATGCAAATACACATGCACGTAAGTGATATGGAGCACATGGAAATTGACTAACCTGAAGAGGTTCATTCTCGTCAGTGGAGCCAAGCATCTCATTTACCAGGGTCTGGCGTTCCTCAAGAGTCCCAAAAGTTAAACACTTCTCCACAACATTGGAGGCAAACTTCTGCTGGCTCATTTGAACTATCTGGCCCATCAATTCATTGATTATAGCAGTGCGTTCATGTGGCTTTCCATGCTCCAGTACATGCTGTCAAAACATATACAAGAATCAAAAAAGAAGATTCAACTCAGTACTTTCTGGAAAAAGAAAAACGTAAAGAAAGTAGGATAAACTTGAGAATTTTTATCCTAATTTCCACTCAAGACGGAACAATGATTCATGTAGTTCATTCAACAGAAAGAATGAAGCAAATTTAACACCTCAGTGGCAAATATATAACTCGACAAGAATGATTGCCCTCAACAGGTGGTTACCCATTAGTAAAGGGTACAACAAACTATATGATGCTATAATCTAAGTAGTCATTATTAGTAAAGGATACTACAAACTATATGATGCTATAATCTAATTAGTCATTCATGTTTGGATGGTAATTTCTTCTGTGCTTTTACCAGCTCTTGGAGATAAGTTACCTGTCCTTAGAGCATCGCAACCACACCAGTGGATATTTTGTATAAAAAGTGATAGTTAAGGTCAAATTAAACAAAAAAACTGCTGTTTATCAGAGTTATGTGGCTTGTCCCCAATGTGCAATTAGCATCTGATCTATCATGGGATAATTTCTTAATTAGATGTTCACTAAGAAGATTAAGCTAGACAACATGGCCAAACAATTCATAGATCATATTGTCTTTGAACAAAATGACAGACCACAGCCAATGCCAACTATGTACTATCAACACTTCTATTAATTAGGGTGAAACAAACACAAGGTAGAATATTGCATATTAAGCGAATTCTAGTCAAATGCATTAAGAGCAGTAGCATGAAAAAATCAAGGAAGACGACAGGTTGCAGAAATGCAAAGGAAACTCAAGGATCTGAGCCAATTATTTGGCAAAAGCCCATAGTTTGGAGTGAGAATATAATGTAGGACCAAAGCTTTCATCCAGCCTTTGGTAAGACTAGCACAGCCCCAAGTGTGTCCAAACAAAAATGACTAGAATAAGTTTCCAATAAATAGAGAATACCTGAACAACATAATTTCCATATTGATCTTGCGCCAGCATGCAAATACACTGGAAAATCTCATTCATCACTATATCTTCAGTTTTTGGATCACTGCAATGCTCCAGGACTCTCTGTCACATGAACGTTGTATTTTTCAGAATAATGTTCATAACAAACTTTCCATACCCAAAAATAATGTCATATATACCAAAACAAATAGCTATTCTCTTAACCTGTATGACACGACAACCATATGGATGGGTGGACAGTGTCACAACTTGATCATAAAATGTTGAGACAATAAATTGAATAGCATCTTCAGGTATGCATTCAATGCACTTCTGGATCACATGATTCCCATTCTGATCACGTACGCAACGCATAACATGGCCATCAAGCTCTGCAACCATTTTAGTCTGCTGGTCCAGATCGACAACTTCTATAGCCTGGATGATTCAAACAAGAATGTCAACCAACTAACCTCTGTAGTATCAATACCGATAAACATGAAAGCCTAAAGGCAGTTGGCTCCAGAACTTCTAAACGTTATAAAAAGCACTAATAGAGAGAACAGGATGGTCTCAGCCTCATGCTTGCAGGACAATTCACAAATTAGTCCAAAAATGACTCTTTTCTTTCATAGAGGATGACGAAAACTATTCATGCCTCATCAATTCACAAAACACAATCGTTCGTTGAGAACCCATAATTTCCCATAAGTTGGTCAATGAGACTATTATTTTCTGTTGGACGGCCTAATTCACAACAAAAATATACCGAGTTTTCTGAGGCATTGGAACATCTAAACTGTTAACTTAAATTTACTAATGGCAACAATTTTCAAAAGATACAAGGTAAACCCTTAGGTCTGCTTTCTGAATTTTGCAAACAGCCAGGCAGGAGTGCAAACAGAAGTTCATATTTCAGGGTGCAAGAAGTGTGCACAAATAATATTGACAAGGGAAGGTAAACCCTATAGCGGAATATGCAACACATTTCAATATAACCCACATTAGTTGGTCAACAAAGTTAAGATACCTTTTGGATCACTCGGCAGCCATACATTTGAAGGCTGAGGGTCAGAACATGCCCAGTGAGCTGATCAGCCAGTTCTCTTATTTGAGATGCAGATCCATGTTCAAAAAACTGTAAAAATAAACATGATTCATTCGTGTTGATGATTCCACAATTATAGGATATAATTTGCTCCTCCATTGAACACAAATAATACTAGGTCAATAAGCCAAAATGAGAAATTAGATTACCTTCTGGATCACATAATTACCAAACACATCAGTCATCAGTGAAAGAGCTTGGGGCATAATTTCATGGAAAACCATGCTTTTCTCGTCTGCAGTGGCAGTTTCAAGTTTCTGTTGAATAAACCGACTCCCATACTGATCCGCACTGGTCAGATAAGGTTTTCAACAAATCAAATATCCTCAAAATTGTTGAATAAAATAGAAGGGCAAGAACTCTAGCAAGTAATACATACCTGAACTCAACAACATGACCTGCAATTTGTGAAAGCTCGAAACACTTTGTCTTATTACTCTTAAACTCATCTAGTAATGAGGACAGAAAACTTTCGTCCATGTTACGACCAGCTTCAGAGTGCCATGATCCCATGACACCCCCAGCTAAGTTCCTCGTCCCAAAAGGAAAATGCATGCTCCGCTCACCATGCCTAAGAAGACTACCAGAACCAAAAGGAGAGTTCGGAAGGAGTTGACCAGCCAACGGACTTCCTTGATAGGACATGCCAACGCCTAAACCAGGGTTTCCATAGAAACCATGATTCAAACTACTCGATTTTCCCTGGTAGGGAAGACCATACTGTGATTTCTGAGGTGAAAGCATTGCCCCCAGGTATGCTTTTTGAAGTTCAAGTAAATCCATGTATGAATTACCCAAGCATTCCCTATCCATCATTTGGTCGTTAAGAGCCGCAACCTGTGCAGCAGGGTACTCTGTTGATCTCAAATACTGAAGATATAAAGGGTCCATAAGGGGAACCTGAACAGCAGTCGCTGGATTGTTATTACCAACTCCGCTAAAATTCTGCAACTCAGCTGCTGCAGCTAAAAAATTAGGCCCTAAAGTCAAGCCTCCTCCCATAGCTCTAGAGTCCATGCCAGAGGCGCCCATGGCTGTTGCAGCAGCGACACTTTCAAACAAAGGTGGCAAATTACCACTGCCAAGCTGGTTACCCATCATGGATGGTGATACGGGATTGATGCCATAACCACTTAAGCCATAGTTTGAAAGCAATGAATTTGGACTGTCCATGTTCTGATAGTGAGAAGGTGAACTTCCTCCACTGAGAGTTGGCGTAGAGGGCCCTTTTAAATATGAGTTTTCAGAAGGCAGAGCAGGTTTGTGAATTTCAGCTTGTCCAGATAACTTGTTTAAATATGAATGCTGTTTGATTGAGTTCTGATCGCCTTGAAACTGGAAGAGATGCTGATGGTCATTAATCTCATGCTGAATTCGAGACCGCGAATGGTTCTCTTCATCCACCATACTGTTTGCCGATAAAGTCATGCCAGACAAAGCAGATACCAGGTCAGCGGGCTCATTAACTGGCGACACACCGTTGAATGGATTTTGGCCATTGACACTTCTTTTATCCATAGAAGAAGCCCTCCCTCCTCCAACAGGAGGAATGCGAGGGCTAGGAGCCCTGGCTATGAGTTGAGGGTCAGGAGTAGTATTTCTTGACAAGGAAGCACCCAAAGCAGAAGCATAAGTATGAGAAGCAGACGAACCCATGTTTTGGACTGCAGATGCGCCCTGAATATTTGAACCGGAACGTAAAGCATCTATTGATGCCAATTCATGCTGAAGATGAGTAAAATCGGACTCAGAAGATTCAACACTAGCATCAAATGCATTACAGCTGGCTGGACGGGATGGGTGCCTAGAAACAGATGTTGAATGACTTATATCATCCTGCATAGATACCAAAATTATTCATTTTGAAGCATAAAGCCAACTATTCTTTTTGATAAAACGAAGCGTAAAGCCAACTCACTATAAAAGAAATAAAAGTGGCGTTGTAAGACAATATCAACCAAGCTTGACAAAATCAACCCATACACAGTATTTTTTCATTTGTGTATCGTGTCTCTATTATAGTACGTCTCTATTATAGTACGGCAAAACTAAATGGTTCAAACAAAGAGAAAAAAAAGAAGCATTTTTTCAATTGATAGTAATCGGATTTAGTTAAAACACAAGGTTACCTTGCAGAAAAAAAAAAAAAAACTTACATGAGATTGAGACTTCCGTGCAAACATGAAAATATCTAATGGAAAAAATGATGTCTTAATAGAATCCTATCCTGCAAAAACTAAATTTACAAAAAGGCAAACATACACCTACACACTTGGTGTGCTATTTAAATAATTTCAGATGTAATGAATTCGGCATTTGACGTGTAGAAATCATCATATAAATCAGAAATATAAACTATGCATTTAAGAAATTTTTTTATGTATAACTCATTCAACAAATTAAATAAGATATTTTTGGAAACCCACAGAGAGATCATTTTAGATACGTTATATAAAGTCAAATACTTGATGCACAGACAAACTGTTTAATTAGTAAAAGTAATTTGTCCTTAGAAATAAAATCCTCTCTCTGGAAAAATTAATAGCTAAAATTAGCAGAGCAACTTCCCTCAGATAAGTATGGACCGGTGACCCTACTTCGACTTCCAACAAAAAGAATAAACATAGTAATACTTCAAGAGACCACATATATTTCTTTCCCTTATATAAGACCATCTTGGTGTCATCTAAAGTTGTATTATCCTGAAAACAAGACAAAAAAGCACAGGTCTTTTGCATCAACTCATTTGAGGTAAAGATGAAAGTTCAAGCATCTCGTGATCACAAAACTGAAATTTCAGAAAGCATATAATAAGATGAACAGAAGCCCTAGGAGTAGACTTCTGCTTCCATAGAAAGAAATTGCCCCTAATCTGATGCCATTTTTAGCTCTCATTTCTATTATCATCTAACGCCACATTTAGATTTTATATCCACCATTATTATTTTCCATGCATGTAACATGTGTTCATAATGCCAGTGAACCATCAAACATGAAAGACATGTCACAACTAGCTCATGAACACCAACTGCACATTGAATCCAGCAACCCAAGCGCAAGTCACTAAATCTTCTTCACTACAAAGGTTCAAACTGATTTGAATCCAAAAGAGCGGAGTTGATTCTGGCATACTGATGATAATCCTCAAATCTTCTTCACTACAAAGGCAATAGCCCTTCTAAAGCCAAAAGCTGCAAATTTCAACCCCATTTTTAAGTTGAGAAAAATTATGTTGATGAGCTGTGAACATAACAACCAAAAGAGATTTCTCTTTAATAACAAGAATTTCAGAAAGAGTTGATCATCTTTTTGAAATCAAACATTCTGTTTTATCCTGATTCCTTTGATACCATGTCATGCAAGCAACAACAAAATACCTATGTGTGGAAGGTGAATGTGCAATAAATTCCTGTTACATCTGATTCCTACTGGCAGGATGGGTCAACAGTATCATCTCAATTAGATAATTATCAACAGCTACACAATAGCATTCCTAGAATGGCACAACACTGCAAAATTTAGTCCCAGGACTAACACACAACTATTAAATGCTAGGATAAAGCACCAGACGAAGATTTACAAAATAAAAAAGATAGAATCAACTTTGAGAAAGAGTGTCTTTCAATTGCAAATCAAATATAGATTAAACATTTCATACGACTCCAAATATCCTGAGAAAGCACGATTAACAACTCCTCTCCTATTTTAGTGCCTCCCAATGTCAGGTCACAAGCTCCATCTGGACACCAAGACGTCATGACACAATTATTAGCATACCACCAGCAGAGAAATTCTAACAAGGAGAAATCAAAATCGAAAACCCACTGTAATGACTCAAATGATGAACATTGACAGTTCTTAAAAGGCAAAACTTTAGCATGTAGGAAGTATAAATTTCTATCCACAGGTCAACTTAGTATCAATTCCAATTACAATGCTAAATCAATTTATTAGCATCAAACACAAACAAACAGACAGACAGACCAAGAGAACTGAATTGAACCTACCATTATGAACAGACAATTAAACACTAAACATCAATTGGAATTCAAAATTCACAAATTGAAATTACTCAAAATAACATATACACACAAATAGAAGCAATACTAATAGATGTTGCCACATAATGAACGTTTCTAAATTACCACAATTTAAATTTTCAAATTTTCGTAGGCAACACAGTTTTTCAGCATGTTAACTACAGATTTGACAAAGCATAATGCAGCTGCAACACATTTCATCAATACCCAATGATTCAAAAAATTCAAAACTTTAGAACCAAAATCGAAGTCTTTGATCAGTGAATTCCATTTCACCTGAATGATCTCTGCAATGCTCTTCTGTCTACTACCTAATCCCAACCCCGGCAATCCGATAAGTCCATCGCCACCCCACTCCTTCCCCGACTTATTCCCACTCTCCTCTTTCTTCCCTCCAAATCCCGGTTGAGCCAAAAACAGCGACCTATTACTGCCTCCATCCTCGCCACCACCAACTCTACTCACTTTCCTCCTATCTCCAATCGCCGAACCACCACCACCACCACCGCCGCTGCCCTGCAACCGCTGCGCGAACCTCCAATCTTCCTTCGAAAGAAGTGGAGGCGGCAGGCGAGGGTTCAGATTCACATTCGAATAGTAGTACGAAATGTACGCTGGATCAGACCTCAACTCCTCCTCCGAAATACCGACAAAATCACCACCACCATTACCAAACAATCCTCCGACAGCACTCAACGACCCTTCAACAGTGGGCGGAGCAGAGCCACTACGGTACATACTCAGCTCTCTCTCTCTACCACTAATCTCTTGTTGTCTCCGTTGCTCTCGGAGTAACAACCCTACCTCATCGCCGTAATCATTGCTGCTTTGTAGCATCGACCGTACTCCTATATCCGACATCATCTTCGAATAACTATCAGTGATCATCTCTATACAAAAAAAAAAATCTACTCTAAACAACCAAAAATCAAATTTTTTAAGCTCAAATTAGCATGAAATTCGCTTCAACAGCTCAAAACCTCAAGAAAAATCGATGGTTTTGTTTCAAAAAGACGATTTCATGATTATAACTTCAAAGCTGTTATCTTTCCAAATCTAAAGCTTAAAAAGAGCAGAACAAAGCTCTGGTTAAGCATCAAAGAGTGTGTCTTTATAGAGATCGGAGTGAGAATCGAGAGTTGCTGAGATGATCGGTTATGGCAATGGCCATTTTTAGACAGAGAAAGAGCAGGTTTGGAGAGAGAGAATGAAAGAAGAAAACAATGAAGAAAGAGGAGTGATAAGCACGAGAGGTGGCGAATGTGGGCCGTTGGATGAAAGATGGACGGTTAGATTTTACAACTGGAGTTTTTGTTCTTCCGCTGCCTTGTTAGGGTTTTATCTCATTCTTTTGCCGGATTGCCTACTTTTGATATCTTTCCTTTTTCTTTGCAGCAATGTTATTGATAGGTTCCTTTCCCAAATGTTATAGATAGGTGTCTCAATCTCGTCGGGTTTTAACAGGATTTTGTCAGGAATTATTTTATTTATATTTAATTTATTTATTAATTTATATTTCAGGGGTCGAATTATATTGAGTTTATCTCAATGTAAGAATCTTATATAATTAATACATAAACGAGTTATATCGTATATTTTTTTTGATTAATTTTTTTAATATTTAATTCGTTTATTAATCGTATTATGTTCGATTCACCCATTTATAAAATAAGTGATTTAAAAAAGATTCAAACTTTCTATTTTCTTTTTTCTTTTCTTTTTTTGAAAATCAATAAATTAAATGTGAATAAAATTATTCTTTTTGTTTTAGCTCTAGTAATCTATCTTTCATTTTTCTTTTTGTTTTAGCTTTAGTAAGCAATGCCACCTAAGCTTTTGCTTTTTGAATTGGTATAATTCTTATATTAGAATTGAAATACCAATTGATAATATTTTAAATTCTCAACCTCAAGTCTTTTTGATTGGTCCGATGTGTTTGATTTATCCATTATTATACACATATCTAGATTATATAATAGTCATAAATCTAAAAATATGTAAAAAAAAATACAATTTTTTATAAGAAAAAAAAAATAGGATTGCTTGAAATAGATAAACTCATAGGCATGTCTTTAGATACAACCAGTATTAGAAATTTTAGGGAATTGTTAAGGAGAATATGCAATTTAGGAAAATTAAAAAGGAGGGAATTGTAAAAGTAAAAAATGGTGTTGCCACATTTTGAAAATGACAATATATTATAGTTAAAGAGGGCATTCTATTATGGGGAAAAAAGCAATGTGTTTCTTCTTATGGAAAAGAAAAAAATTAGAAAAATACATATTTGGCCATTATTTAAATGAAATATTTAGTCTGCATTGATAATTAAACTCTATTTTTGTACCACAACATGGTAAGATAGAATGTTTTTTAACACCATATCTAGGAACCCTTGATTCGGCACTCACAGATTCTCTATGTATAGAGAAGTTTTGTTAATTAAATCTAATTGGATAGTTAAAATTTTTGTTAACCAACAATCACTTTAAATGTTGTACCCTCCTTTTCGAAAAGATTTAAGAAGAATCGAGTAAGTTCACTCTACACAACCCCTTAGATTAGGAAAGACATAAGTTCAACACATTTCGTAATTATCATCGTCACATCCGACGAATCCTAGTGTTGGTAAAATGTAGTTTTAGAGCATATTTATGTTTTTGGGTGGGCAAAATAATGATTCTTTGTTTTTTTTTTCAATAATTTGACCATGTGTGTACGTATATGTTTGTTTTTATGATGAAGGGTGACACATCATTATCTAAATTTAGAGAAACATTATCCACACTCCTCTACTATCAGCACTGCGTCATATTATCATTTGATAAAAAATAATTAAGTAGATTATGACATTAGGTGATAGTGATGACACGATGTTCACTATTACATAAATATTTTTCTCAAAATACCATACCTTATTGATTTAGTTTATTGAGGATAAGACTATGTAGTGTTAATATAGTACCAAAATTAACTTCTAGCCATTAATTGTTATTTAGATAATTTATAATCATTGATTGAAAATAATAAAATGACAAATATTTTAAAAAAAAACTATATACATTTCAAATTTTATTGAAAAAAAAATGTAGAGTTTTGATGCTAAAATTATTTGTCATTATTGTAGTAGGATCATTGTATTGAAGATGGTGTTGTAGAAGCTGATTTTTCAGTTTTGCTAAGTTGGAATTATGTGCTGATCAAAAATACCCAAAATATATTAAGGAAAAAAAATGCTTACGATGAGTTCCGATACCCTTTTTGGTTAGCATTTTATTGATCATTACAAGTTTGAGAATTCAATTTTTTTATCTATAATATTAAATCAATTTTAAAAGGAATGATTATTTTCTACTCTTTAATGGAAAGAAGGATGAAAATTGTTAGGTGACTTTATTTGAGAGGAACAAGGATCACACTATCCCTCTTACAAGGGTTGTACCCCTGACCTTTCTATTGGGCTAGTGAGTGGGGTTGGGGGGGGGGGGGGGGGGGGGGGGTTAGTGAAGATCAAGTAGGCAATAGTTACTCTTTAATGGAAAGAAGGATGAAAATTGCTAGGTGACCTGATTTGAGAGGAACAAACATATGTCCTTTACCCAACAAGGGTCACACTATCCCTCTCACAAGGGTTGTAACCCTGACCTTTCTATTTGTTTTTTTTTTTTTTTTTTTGGGGGGGGGGGGGGGGATAGTGAAAATCAAAGAGGCAATAGTTGATCTTAGAAATAAGTGTTGATGAAGACAAAAGCTTGGATGCATTTGATAATCCAAAAAAAAGTAAAATTCCTGAAAAGTCGGGTTATAAACTTGACTTATTGAGAAGACCAGTCTAGACTAGACACAGATCACAGATATAGAACAACAAAAGTTCAGTCATAATTTTGGTTGGGCCAAGCCCACCGTCTTGAGAGACCCAACCCATTACAAGCGTGCGTGGAAATTTCCATTCGAGGAGAAGGGATCCGTGGGGACGCAACCATCAAGGGAACACCGTTAGTCTCACGAGATCACCTCACATGTTACGACATAAGACGAACTTTATAAAATCAGTTATGAGGATAACGCCTCAATCAGAGCCTATCATAACCAAATTCACTTGCCTATAAATTATAATTTTCGTCTACACATAAGAGACATTACACATATCTTAGCACATTATACGTCTTGAGTAATAAGATTATTTGGCTATTGTAGCTATTCCTAGTAGAGTAGGGTATCAAACCGAACCACCTAATCTTTGTATTTGTTTGTGTCGGGCTCTTTTTATTTCATCCTTGATTGATTTTGTATAAACATTTTTGTGCATTATCATCACTTATATCACCAATAATGTAGTGACTCGTGATAAATATTTATCATGTGAAACTAATTTTTTTTTTATGGTAATTCTTTCATACTCATTGCATACATGTCATAAATGAGAGAATACTGAATCCCTATAGTGTCACAAAGTAATTTTTATTATGAAAAGTAGGAAATAATTTTGAAACTTATGCACCAAACTAACTTTTATGATGATATCATACTAAAGTTAATTTTGATTAAAAAAATATACAATTAAAAACTTAACATTAACGATGACAAGTTGAATGATTCTACCAAATAACATTTCTAATTGAACCACTATTTGACCCCCTCATCGTAAAATTCTAACTCCGTTCCCGATGACCATTGCAAAGGCTAGAAATGGATAAAAAATAATTATACCTTACTAAAAAAAAATTAAAAAAATATTTTTTTTTCAACTAAAGCTGAGGTCATCTTCTTTTTTATCCTCTTGAAAAGATTGAGGATAGAAGTGGGATGTGAGTCATGTGACTCTTAGTCTTTTTTTCGGTTGGATTAACATCTCCATTTAGAGGCATTATTTCATGATAGTTGTGATTGCAGTCTGAAATTTATTGACTTAATAATTGTATTACAACTATGAAAAGACTCAATAAGTTTTTTTTTCTTTAAAAAAAACAGTAGTCATATAAATAGAAATTCTACTTTAGAATGAAAGTATATTATTTTTTCAAACATAATAAAAAAATTCGTAAAAAATAAATTTTTCATAGTTTGACGTAACTTAATTGCCAAATTTTAAGCCATGTGGACATTAAGAAAGGAAAATGTAGCCCCCAAAACCATCTATGGTCATGATTGCTTTGCTATGTGAAGTTTTACTTGTTCTAAGTACTATATATATTTTTTTTGACGATCAGATATATTTGAGTCAATTTATATATATCTTAATTAATTTTTTTTGATTTGGTCAAAAACCATATCGAAATTAAAATATTCATAAATAATAAATTATTATGACCTAATTTTAAAATATTATCATGATTTAAATTCACGATATTTTGATATTATTTTCATGTTGGTTTTTTCCCATTATTATGTTCATGTTGGTTTTTTTCCTATTAAAGACCCTGCCTAACAGCCTGTGACCTCTCATTAACTACATTGCATCTACAAAGGGGTGTAATTGATGGTAAATGTAGACAAAAGCAGCCATTGACAAGAATCCAATTCTTAGGTGAAAGGGAAATACCACTTTACATCATGATCATAATGTGAAAGCATGTTGCTAGTGCAACCCTTGTGGCTGTTAAAAGAGGACTTTACCATGGTATGGGAAAAAAAAATGGCACCGTATTTTTAAAATTTATTATTTTTATGAGTAATTTTATAATTAAAAAAATTATTATTTTTGTAGATGATTTATTATTATCGTAGATATTTTTATTATTTTTATTCAGTACAAAAAAATTTATTATGTTTGTGGGTAATTTATCACTTTTATTTGGTATTACAACAATGATAAAAACACTCATAAATATAATAAATATTATAATAATATCAATATTTTTCTCTCTTTTTTTTTTAATTTTTTTTACAATTTTTTTCTCAATACCGTAGACAACTCCGTTAAAAGAATCGTATAAACTTTTGAGTTTTAATTTCCGACACGATAAGGATTTGAAAATATTTTGAATCTGAAAATATAGAATTACGAATTGGCCACCTTTATATCACAAATATGCAGTTAGTTACGAATAACTCATCCAAAAAATATAACAAGAATTAAACATAACAAGGATTGCCCTAGATTTCACATTGTATTTCATCCCTCAATTACAAAACGCCATAGGTCATTGTCCTGCAAGTTTTTGAACCTCGTTATCCCCCTGCGTGTTCTAATACAAACTCCAAAAAAAAATTACCAAACACTTTTTAGAAAATTACCACACTGACCCTCTAAAATATTAGTAACATTGGGCACCTCCCTTTAGGGACACTCTAAAAGGTGCTTCAATTCTCAATTTATAAACCCTCAAACATTAAAAAAACTTAATTTGTACAATCAATTTTATAAATTGATCGCAATCTGGATCTGACTCAGATTGTCGTTCAATTTTACATCATTAATTGAAGCACATGAGTTACAAGTACTTTGAGTACGAGCTTATGTTTAAATTCACAAATTGTTGACAATTCATGTAAGTTGTACATGATAAGGTTAGTCTATATCTGATTAATAAAATCTTATTTTTGATACATAAAACGATATCAAATTGATCGTGGACAAAGACCTATAATGATGGACATAACTTATTCTCATGCCCGACACACTTTATAATATTGAGGACACCATACGTGCTTCAATTTTATGACAAAAAATTGAACAGTAGTCTAAGTCAAGTCTGTATTACTATCAATTCATAATATCGATAATACAAATTAAAATTTTTAATATTTAAAAATATATATTAAAAATTGAAACATTTTTCGGAATGAAGAGTGAAATTAGCCGTAACATTGGACTTTGCATCATTACTAGGCAAGTTGATTATTCTTTTTCTCTGAATTAGCCCTCCACTGAGCAATTTTTGGCCTCTCTCCTAATCAAAAACACTTGGCTGTAAAACCAAGAAAATCAAACCCAGTGGAGGAGGACCAAAAAGGTCACCGATACTGCCTTTGACAGGGACTACTTTCCATTCTTTTAATACTAAAAACACAGAATATTGCATGATAAACTAATTTAGCAAAACTCTGTCCCTCGTACTTATCTCTTCTTTTAATCAACAGGATAAGGATAAATTTAGCAGACACGTGAGAGGAGTCGGTCTTTTTTTTTTTTTTTTTGGTATTATAATCG
The DNA here is from genome assembly GCA_963454935.2 of Ilex paraguariensis. Taxonomy (NCBI): domain Eukaryota; kingdom Viridiplantae; phylum Streptophyta; class Magnoliopsida; order Aquifoliales; family Aquifoliaceae; genus Ilex; species Ilex paraguariensis. The sequence continues at coordinate 495,317 of CAUOFW020000725.1, read as the reverse complement.
AGAGTGATTGAGTCAGTTTATATATATTTTAACTAATTCTTTTTTAATTCAATCAAAAATAAATCATAATTAGAAAATTCATGAATAATATATCATTTATGACATGTTCCAAACAAAATTATCAAATTTTAAATTCAATATGTTTGAATTTACTATTGATTTTTTGTGAGTGATGAAATTGTGTTAAAAGGAGATTCTTTTGTAATCAGTAAGAGGATTGACGATGATTCTGAAAACTTTTCTCCTATTGGCATTATTATTGTAGATGTGCAACGGTTTTTTTGCGTATTTATTTTTTATTCTTTGTTCACTGTTAGACGAGCAGGAAATCACCACCAGTTGGCTTGTAAGAGCAAATTAGGTGAAAATATTGATGTTTGGGAAGAAATGACACCAGATTTTCTGATACCATCTCTTCTTTCAAATTTAACTTCTTAATAAATTTTTTACCGTTTCGATTCAAAAAAAAAAATAAAAAACCCTTGGGATTTGTCTGAGAGCTGTGTCACTATACATGTATAAGTAATTACCCTCACATGGGCATGCCTCTTATTGCTCAAACACTGGTTAAAACAAAGCACTAACCTAAAAGTCAGTAAGAATATATTAGTATTATTTGTGGGTAAACATCTACTGAGTATCATAATTAATTTATTCACCTGAAAATGCATGATATTATTTTTTGTTCCCTTTCTGTTTGCTATGATGTATGCAGTCCATGATTTCAGTGCTACTCTCTCTCCTCCGTGACTTATGAAATAAAAAATATGAAGTCACCATGATTTCACTATTCATAATGCAAAAAATTACAAAAAATGAAGTTTAGGGTGGAACTTCGACAAGTTAATCCAAACCTAATTGAGAAATATGAAGTATTTTGTAAAAATTTTTAATACTGAAATTGGGTTTAGGTAATGGAATCTCAACTTTGATTTGAATTTAAACAATACTCGAATTTTGGGTATCAAAATTTTAAATTCAAGCTGAATTCAATTTGAATTTTACCGGAGGATGTGTAACTTTAGAATCAAACTCGAAGTTTTAATTCGAGATTTGAACTCAAATTTCAATCCAAATTATGTAACCAAGTTTATATCGACTTCAAAAATCTAAATTACCGTTAGTACTCTCATTCAAGGATTCATATTGACTAGGGTTAAAATAAAACTAAGGTAGAGAGTTTTATAAGCTGGGTTAAATAAGAATTAACCTCGAATAATGTTGTGGACACCATTTTTGTGCATCCCCTTTTTAGACAATCTGATATGACAAAATTAAAATCATTGAATATTTAATAAATTTTGTAAGATCTACTAATCTAATGATCTATGTTTAAGTGGGGCACAAAAATGATTTAAAAAATTGGTGTATGTAGAATTGTTGATTAATTTCAGAGATGCATGGTATTTTGAAGTTTTGTTAATATGATTCATGAGCGATGTTGGGAGGGACAATAGGAAAATCACTCTTATTATCGTACTATTAACTGTAAATAATCAGAGGTCAACGGTTGATCTAATTATCATCATCTCTGTTATTAGACTTTAAATTTTTGAGTTCAAACCTTGTTATTTCCTTTTTCGTAATAGTGCCCGACAAACAAAAAAAATATAAAATATAAAAAATAAATAAATAAATATATATATATATATTATAAATGCCTTCATTAATTTCGACACCCATGTTAGAATTTCATTCCTTCAATGAATATACGAATCAGTTTATGAATGACAGTGAAAATAAAAGAGATTAAAATCTTTTGGTGGAATCGATTTAGTCTCTTGCAACTTGTTTGGTTAGTTAGGTGACTATTCATTCTTCTCTCAACTACCACTAGTACTAGTCGTAAGGGATGATGTAACATAATATTAATTTTTTTTTATTTTTTTAATGGCATAATTTAAATTTTACTTATACACATTATTTTTTTAAGAAAAATTGACAATTTTTTTTCAAATTACATATGACCTTAAAGTAAATTAATATGTGCATACTATCGTGGAACCAAAAATTAATCAAAAATTAAACAATTCAAGTGTTATAAAAATAGGTGATGTGATAGAAATGATCAAAAAAAAGGGAGGAATAAATTCAAAGAGCTACTAACTATCTTCTTAGATAAATTAATAACAACTATATCACTGTTATAGCATATAATAAGTATAAATAAGTAAGATCATCTCTAACAGCACATGTAAAACTCTAAAATAACTAAAATTTAGTTAATCAAAGACAAAATTCATGCTCTATCAGAATATGTTCAGATGTTCTAAAATAACTTTTTGTTACAGTGATATTTTAAATATAGAGCATCATTATAGTAATTTGTATAAATATTTTATAATTTTTTTTTCTCCTCCTATCCTTTCCCGCCTCTCTTGTCCACTTTCTGTGTTTCTCTCCATTCTCTCTCTCTCTCCGAGAGTCATAATAAAGGTACAAAATATGTGAAATAATATTTAAAATAAATAGTTAAAAATATAAAAAAACCTGTTGAAGTGTCTATCAAAAAAGTGAATAATTAAAATAGAAAAAGTTTATTTATGAATAACTAAAATACAAAACCTTTTTGTTGAATATGTTCTAATATGTTGTAAGTACATATTGGAATTTAGGAAAATTTGAAAGGGTTAATTACAAAATGTTCCTTTTAATTTTGGATAGTTTACAACTTACTCCTTCAAGTTTTAATTTCAACAAATAGTCTCATTTAAGGTTGATTATTTTATAATTAACTCCGGTAATTATTTTTAGATAATAAAAATTAATAAAAGTTAGATACGTCAAATTCATGTTATCCCTGTTTTGTTAAAAAAAATAATTATTCTTACACCTATTTTTCTCTTTTATCAAGTATCCAAACTTCCTCTCTTACCCTCATATCCTTCCATCTTCTCCAGCCTTAGATGATTAACTCTCATTCTCTCCCCTCTTCTGGTAAAAACCCTCATTTCCCTATGATGAGATAGAGGCAAAGGTTTTCTTTTTTTTTTTTTAGTCTTGGCTTTTGTGTTTTCTTATTTTTTTTAGGGACAAAATTGGTATTTCAAAAAAAAAAGAGAAATAATGTATAAGGTGAAGGGTGTAATGGTTCTTTCAAGTGTTCAGCCACTATTGTTAATGAATTTAATCCACTTAAAACTTAGAGGGGATAAATTATAGTATTTGAAACCACATGAAACTAATTACAATAAGGAACATAATTAGAGGGGACATATTGTAGTCAACCAACCCAATTTGAAATTGCGTTGTGCTTGTTTGTTTATTCGTTTATTTATCTTTAATATTTTGGTTTGTCATATATGAGTATGACAATTCTATATTGAGTTAGGGAGGGAGACAAAAAGAATGAGACTCCAACTTGGAGAAAAATTTCATCTATAACTAAGGATGTCAATTTTGTGTCGTGTCTTGTCGTTTTTTAAGATGTGTAATGTATATTATTTGAAAATTTGTTCAATCCATGCCTAACATATTTATAATCATGTATAACTAAATTCGTATATTCGTGTTTAATACATATTAACCAATTACTTTGACGAACTTAACTCCTGAAGTTGGCTCGAAAATAGCCTACAATTGAACCTAAAATCTTTTAAATGGTTGGGCTAAACTCTAAGGAGTAGGTTAAATAGTAACAGAAACAAGTTACAAATTCAAACATTTTGAAATTAAATTTTGACAATCGTTTATGATCAGGTTATAAAAGATTTATCCCTTATAAATACATTAATCTCACGTGGATGACATGCCTTTTACCGAATTAAGAAAAAAATTAATTAAAGTGTGCATAAACTGATATTGATACTCCTTACAATTGAAAAAAAGAAGAAGAAATCTTCTAAATGGTTGGGCTATGTGAACATTGTGAAGTTCTCTTATTTTATTGGGTAAATTATAAGGGGTACACAAAATTAGATTTATTTGACAAAAAATAAACACTAAAAAATGTAGGGTTATTAAGTACTTAATTTTGATATTTATTTGTATCCAAGTACATAATTTGAATTTATCTATTTTTATTGTGACATTTTTACCCTCCATTAATTCATGTGTATTTAAAGCACCACTTTTCAAAAGTGGTGCATTAAACATCTCCTAATTTTATGGGTAAACTTTAATATATATATATATATATATATATATATATACATAAATACATATTTTTATATATATTTATATATACACGTTTTTATATGTATATGCTTCCAATTTATGTTGAAAATCTTTAATCTTCTGGATTAAGATTGGGTTGGATAGCTGAGTTTTAATTCTTTTTTAATGAATTTCTTCCTTGAGAAATCTCACTTGATTATTTTTTTGAGTAATAAGGTTAAGGGACAAGGAAACCGAATATTCTTTTAGTTGCCTTAAATTCTTAACCTGTGGTTCAGAGATTAAAGTTAAAATGTACAAAATGGTCAAATGATTTTGTGGTATCTTTTATGACCAGGGAGATCTCTGAGCAAAGAAGGGTGAGACCCCCAATTTTTTAGAGAAATAATTTTCAGAATACTCAAAGAGTGGTAAATAACCTTGTTTGGATCAACTTTGTCAAATATCGGTTAAACAAAGATAGACTGAGTAAAAAAAAAAGAATATCTTGGTAGAAAGCAAAAGTCTTTTCTGTATCAGAAAGGACAAAAATCCATCCAGGTACAAGATAAGCTTTGACTAAATCTTTAACATTGCTTAGGTGAGCAAGACATGGTTCTATGACAAATACATTATGAAAGGCTTTCTTAATGTAATCTGCTTTTGGGCCTTTAGGTGCTGGGCTAGAACGGAAATAAGGGTTGACTAAATGGTCAATTTTAGGGGAGGCTAACTGGGCCATTTGCGAAAAGGTTTTTGGATTGACAATAATGGGTTGGACTAGGGGGTCAATTGGTTTGTCAAGAGGTTGAAACCTATTTGTAATGGCAATTGCACTACTGGGCAATTGGGTTGGTTTAGGATTAGGTGGAGGAAGGGCCAATAATTTACTTTCTTGGGCTAAAATTCTATCTTCTTTAGCACAAATTTGGCTAAGTTTCTTTTTCCCTGTATCTCTCGCAGCTTTGGAAGAAGTACTAGGATTATGAGATGGAGGCAATTGATATCTGCACCAGTGTCAATAATAGTTATAGTTTCAAAGTCAAAATTATTGTTAATGATAATCCGGACTTTGGAATGCCACATTTGAAAATTAACTTTATTGACAAGGTTTAGTCTGAATTCATTAGTTTGTGAACATCCATCATAAGATGGCAGTTTCGTTACACCCAAGGGTTCCACTAAAGAGGTGGAGGTAATGAATATTCGCTGGAATAAAGTTTTGTCCTGACTATGTGAACTCTCTGTTTCAGATGTTCATCTTCTTGAGGTTGTTTTTCAAGATTAGAATCCTTTGCCTCAAGATTATTATTAGACATATGTAAAAGACTTAATTTTTGTGTTAATATACTATCTTGCTTTTTTAAGTCTTTTATCTCAATTTTTAATTTATTAATCTCACTCTGCAGATCTTGTAAGGTAACTTCTTTCCTTTTTTCTTTACTGAATCGCTTCATGGTTTTGTTGAAGCTAATTAACTATTTTTCACTAGAAAGATGTTTGTTATCTTTTTTTACAAACAATTTTTCAAGTTGGTTGATATATTTTACTTTTAAAATAGGGTCGTCAATCCTACTGTTAAGGTCAATAAGAAGGTGTTCTTCTTTAACAGAGTGGTCAATTATAACCCTTACTTTGTTACAACTGCATCCTATCTTAATCTTACTTTTATCTTGGTCACTAGTTGCAGAGTGGTAATCAGATGAATTTTCAGAGCTACTAGAGGAGTTTGAACTGTCTCCATCATGACCGAGGTTATTTAGCCTAAAAATTGTAAGAATTTCTTCTTCATCTTCTTTGGCTAAATGTAACATCTTAATTTATTTTTTTATGGGACAACTTGGACTAATATGACCTGTTTTGCCACAGTTAAAGCATTCTTTCATAAAAAATAGGCATATTTTCATCATTAAGGACAACAACATATTTGACACTGTCTCTTGATTCTTGTGTGAGATAATTGTCCCACCAACTTCTCAAAACACCTGTGAATCCTGAGGTGATAAAGTCAACAATTTCAGATTCAGTGTTGTCAAGATTGTTAACATAATTATTGATAACCATAGACATGTGGTTAATCTTGTTAAGAATTTCTTGTTCACTTAATCCATTAATGTTCCATTCATAAAGATTTTGTTAAGAATTGGACAGAAAACTGATTACTTATATTTTTCTCTTCAAATTGAAGATCAAGAGGTGTTGGTCTGGAGTACCAATTTTTACTAATGCTAGTTGGGTTAACTTTTGAAAAAGTTAATTTATTAACATGCATGTTACTAAATTGTTCTTCTAATTCTTTGATCTTAGATTCAGAATTAGAGGAACTATTTGTGCTCTCTGATTCTGGTTCAGATTTAGAATTATGATTGATAATAGGTTTAGAGGAACCATTTGTGCTATCTGATTCTGGTTCAGATTCAGAATCGTGATTAATAACAATTATTTTGGACGGTTCGGTTTTAGCTTCCAATTTTTTAAATAGTTTATCAATTTGTTGGATATTGATTGAATTTTTGATTTCTAAGTTAGATCTATCTTCAGGTAGTTCTAACTAGAGGTTTTTCTAATTTTTTACTAGAAGATGATCTAATACATACATACATAAGTATATATATATATACTTATGTATGTATGTATGTATATATTTGTTGTTTAATCTCATATATAAATTTTGAATTATCTTTTAATGCACCTTGATTCATGTATTTTTTTTTTTAGAAAGTGATTTTATTTTTAAATTAATTTAATATCTGAATAGTGTAATAATAACAGTGTAACAATAAAAGTGTAACAATAACAATGTAACAATAAAAGTGTAATATTATAACACTAACAATGTAACAGTATAACAATAATAGTGTAACAAGTTATTTACACAAAATATTGTACTATTACATTTTGTCAAACATATAGTTTCATATAATTTCATTCAAAATAGTCTATGTCCGTTTTAAATTTGTTATCATATATACAAAACTACTGAACTTTATTTTTGTTACACTGTTATTGTTATACTATTACATTATTTGGATATTAAATTAATTTAAAATAAAATTATTTTCCAAAAAAAAAAACGCTTGAATCAAGGTGTATTAAATATAATTTGAAAACAAAATCACTTTTCAAAAAAAAAAAATACGCATGAATCAAGGTGCATTAAAGATAATTCAAAATTTAAATAAGAGATTTAACAACAAATATATTAACAAATACACATGAATAAAAATGTATTAAATACATATTTAAATGTATTAACAAACACACATGAATCAATGTGTATTAAAGATACGAGATTTTGAATTAAATGACCCTAAAATGAGTATTTATATCTTTTTAACTCACATTTTGTTCGATTTATTTTTTACCAAATAAATCTAATTAGGTGTACCGACTTTCAAAAAATCCTATTTTATTTTATGAAGTGGGTTGGGGTAGAATCCGGGCTTCGACTTAGGCCTATAGTTGGGCCAGACTGGGGAGTTGTACGTAACTCTATAATCTATCATTTTGTGACATTATTCTCTCTCTCTCTCTCTATATATATATATCCAACCCTTCATTGAATTAAAATTTTGATTTGAGAATCAGCTCAAGTCGAATTTTGATCGACCATAGTTAATAAGATCCAATTTTTTCAGTTAAAAGTGAGACCTTGCAACTACCTATTGACTAATCAGATACCACCACTTCAACATGGAAGCCTTACAAAATTTAAACTCTTGCCCAAGACTTGTATATTCATACCTCGTTATAGACGGAAAGCCTTGAGCTAGGGGTACGACCTTTTAGTCATTACTCTATATCTATATAATAAGATAGGTAGGTGTTTGAACTTATGGGGGGTATATTTTTTCCCCCAAATTTCACACACTTTCTCTTTCAAATTTCACAAACCCAACACAAATATTCCACAATACATAACTACAAATACTCCAGTACACACTCACTACACACACACATTATATATACACTCTAATTGTACACACACACTCTAATACACATATAGTGTCATAATTTAATATTTAGTGACTTCAGTTACAGGATATCGCTAATATATATATATATTTATGAGAAAAGAGGGTATTCCTACACAAAACAAGATTTTTTACCGTGGGAAAAAAATTAAAAGATCAATTGTTATATAAGTCCTGGGTAATGGTTTTACGTTATGTATAAATCATGAGTTTAATAAGGCTAGGCAAAGTTGTGTGAGATGTCTTTGGATCAGCTCTGAGTTGTCAATTTGTTCGGAATAAATCTATGGATATCAATACAAAATACCGTAATATGATACTAATATTTTGGTATGTGCAATTATTTTTTAAGATCATATTATCTGATAACTATAACATCATGTCATCAATGTCATATGATATTGTCATCTAATGAAAAAAGATAAAATACATTAAAAATCTAAATTATATTACACTGACTAAATTTTGGGACCAAATTTAAAATCTAAATTATATGACAGTTGACTTGGATTTCTTTATTTAATATCATGTCATTTGGATCTCAATAAAAACTCTAAATAATATCCTGCAAAGTCATTTGAGTTTTAAATTTAATTTTAAAATTTAGTCAACATAACATTACTGATACATAAAATAGACTCCACTTGTACTTACAAAGTAGTTATTATATTACATAGATGAATAATAATTTAATTATATAAAATTTATTATATAATTATTGAATGGTACATCACGTCAATATGATATAATATAACCGTTATATCTTATTTTTCCTCCACCGCCATGTGCCATCCTCTGCCGGAAAGAGACACCGGTGAAGCAGAACCTGCTTCAATATTAGCATCCCCATCACCATCACCATCACCATCATCCATCGCCGACCACGCACTGATCTTCTCAAGATACGATGAAGGCGGATACGAATGCGCAAAATCCTCAATTTGACCAGAACCAGAATCAAAACCAGAACTAGTACCAACACCCTTCTTCGCCTCGTAGTCATCATGGGGTGGCAACACTTCCGGCAACCCCACCTCCCCTTCCAAGTACCTCACCACCTGCCTCATATTAGGCCTCTTAGCCGGGGAGTTATTGGAACACATCAATCCCAACTTAATCACCACCACCACCTCTATCTCATCATACTCACCTCTCAACCTTGTGTCTACCACCTCAAGAACACCACCTTCCTTCCACCTATCCCACACCCAATCCACCAAAATAAGCTCCTCAGGCAATGCTTTAGCCTCAATAGGCCTCCTTCCACACACAACTTCCAGCAACAATGCACCAAATGCGAACACATCAGACCCTGTTGTGGCCTTACCTGTCCTTGTCAGCTCTGGTGCTAGATACCCCAATGTGCCAACCACTCTTGTTGTGCTTGGATTGGAACCATGCTCATACAATTTAGCAAGCCCAAAGTCTCCTAATCTGCCATTTAGTTCTGAATCTAGCAATATGTTTCCAGCTTTGATGTCTCTATGGATCACAGTTTGTTCCCATTCTTCATGCAAGTAGAGTAGTCCCCTAGCAACATCTTTGATGATCTTGAACCTTTGTTCCCAGCTTAAAACCATTTTGGGTTCGTCGTAAATGTACTTATCAAGGCTTCCATTAGGCATAAAATCATAAACAAGTAACAGATCCTCTCTTCGTCGACACCATCCCAGTAATTGAACTAGGTTTCTGTGCCTAAGACGGCCAATACTAGCTATTTCCGACACGAACTCACGCAAACCCTGTTTTGATTCATGGGATATTCGCTTAACTGCTACTTGGTTTTCTGATTTAGGCAAAGTTCCTCTATAAACTCTTCCAAATCCACCACACCCAAGTAGCTCTTTGTCTCTGAAACCTCTCGTTGCTTGCTTCAACTCTTTGTAGGAGAATCTATGTGGACCTACATTGAATTCCCAGGCTTCAATCACATCCATGTTCTTGATCTTTCTAAAAAGATAAAAAGCTATACCAAACATAATCATAAGAGCAATAGCAGATACTGATACACCTACAATTAAGACTGTATGGTTCTTTTTGGGGCCAGGAAGAGAAGGAAGTGAAGATTGAAACAAGGATTGAGCCTGTCCTTTGATCTTGAAGCTCCATCCAAAAACATAATGAGAGCTCGCAAGCTGACCAGTTGAAGCAGAAAACCCCACATACATGTAGTCCTTGAAGATTGGTGAGAGATCCCCAGGAAATGAGAGAATCGAAGAAGTGGGTTTTCTTGAGAAAGTCGAGAGTGTGACGTTCAATTCATTTCTTGTTGAATAATACTCGATCCAAGCTTGAATTGTTTCGCCACTCTGAAGATTGAAATCTTGTTTTGTCGGATTTCCTTCAACAAAACACGAGGCATTGACTGAAGTGTTTGATTTTAAACTATTAAGGTCGATGCCTACATGGTTATCATTTATATCTCCAAATCCAAAGTCTTGAACAGTGTCAAACTCCACAGCAAAGATATGGTTGGAGAAGTTACCATCATCATTTGCATTGAGAAGACCTAAGTACTGACCCGGTAATGCCCTTGTAAGGTCTTTTGTTGGTGAGATTGTGAAAGCAAATCCATGGCCACCAAGTCTTTCATTCTTAGGAAAAATAGCAAAAGTGAAAGCTGTAGAGAAAGAGAAGGCTTTTCCTGTTGTGGAGTTCTTGAACTTGATTGGTTTTGGATAGAAGGCATGGCCAACCAAGTTGGGTTTGTCATTAGTGAGCTTGAGAACACCATTGTTCTCGATCTCTGCAACACCGTTTAGGCTTACTTTGCTGCCTTCTACACCTTTGAAATCATCGTAGATGAAATCATCAAGCTGAGATAGAACTGGGTTTGAGAGAATAAGGAATACCCAGACAATTTCTAGTTTTTTAGCCATTACAGAGGTTTGAGTTGAGTTTGTTTTCTGAATCAAATAGTGTATACATATGGAGGAAACCATACCCAAAATCACAAATTATTATAGAACCTGCTGTTTGGATTGTATATCAAAACCGTGCTTTCTGTTTTGTGGTGTAAGTTTGGGTCAAAAAGGTGCTTGTGCAGGCTCACGTTTTGTTTTTTTTTGGGTCAAAAAGGTGAGAAAATATTCGGTGCTTGCAAGCTGGCATGCACTCAATAACAATCAAAACAGCCACCTCAATAAAGTGTTAAACTAAGAAAAATGACATGTTAGTCAAATGAGCTAACTCGGTTAACCAAATGAGCTAACGCGGTTAACGGAAGTAACATATTTATTTGGGTTAATCTCATTTTGTACCTCGAAAGATTATTCGAATCTTAATTTGTACCCTCAACGATCAAAAATCTCAATTTACACCCTCAAAGATATAAATTTGTATCAATGTGCACCCCCAAAGATCAAAAATATCAATTTGCANCAATTTGTACCCTCAACGATCAAAAATCTCAATTTACACCCTCAAAGATATAAATTTGTATCAATGTGCACCCCCAAAGATCAAAAATATCAATTTGCATCCTCAAAGATAGAAATTTATATCAATGTGTACCCCAAAGATAAAAAATCTCAATTNATGCCCTTGTAAGGTCTTTTGTTGGTGAGATTGTGAAAGCAAATCCATGGCCACCATGTCTTTCATACTTGGGAAAAATAGCAAAAGTGAAAGCTGTAGAGAAAGAGAAGGCTTTTCCTGTTTTGGAGTTCTTGAACTTGATTGGTTTTGGATAGAAGGCATGGCCAACCAAGTTGGGTTTGTCATTAGTGAGCTTGAGAACACCATTATTCTCGATCTCTGCAACGCCATTTAGGCTTATTTTGCTGCCTTCTACACCTTTGAAATCATCGTAGATGAAATCATCAAGCTGAGATAGAACTGGGTTTGAGAGAAAAAGGAATACCCAGACAATTTCTAGTTTTTTAGCCATTACAGAGGTTTGAGTTGAGTTTGTTTTCTGAATCAAATGGTGTATACATATGGAGGAAACCATACCCAAAATCACAAATTATTTTAGAACCTGCTGTTTGGATTGTATATCAAAACCGTGCTTTCTGTTTTGTGGTGTAAGTTTGGGTCAAAAAGGTGCTTGTGCAGGCTCACGTTTTGTTTTTTTTTGGGTCAAAAAGGTTGTTGTCTGGCACAAATTGACGGAGACAATTTCTGACACACGATCAAAATTAGATTCCAATTCAAAACGAAATTAGTGAATTAGAATTGACCATTGTTTAACATAAATTAATAAATGATATAATTTCTTAGCATGAAAAATAAATAGATTGAAACAGTGTTAAACACAAATAATATGAAATTAATATAATTAATTAATATCATTTAAATAAAATATTAATTATTTGTTATTGTTTATTAAGCATTGACATAATTATTATACAAAAAAAACTTTTTTACTCATTATTATTATTATTATTAATTCAATTAATTAATAATAGAATTTTTAACTTAAATCTTAGCATTAAATTTTTTTATTTGAGATTTATATGGGTTAACACGAAGACGAACACGAACCCGATAAAAAAATAAACAAATCAGTTGGCACTACATGATTATTTAAATAAGTTGAGTTCGAGATAACTAGTGCTTGACACGAACTTATAATGGCACGATACGATTGTCATTCCTAATACAAGTTTATGTCTTGTTTTCTAAAAATTTTGAAAAAATAAGGGCAATTTTGACAAACACTAAAGGGTTGTTTGGTATGTGGGTTTGAGAACATGGGTTGGAGAGTAAACTCCCTTAAACTCATGTTTGGCAACCATGAAGTACCGATAGAATTTCAAACTCAACCCAGTCATGGCCTGGTCATGAAACCCACATACTTGGGTTTCATGAAACCTAAGGGGGGGGGGTGTTTCATTTGTGGATTTGGGGGTTTAACATGCAAATGACATTTATACCCTTATATATCCTATATACCTCATATATATATAAATTAGTTAAGGGATACAATAGTCATTTATATACAAATATATTATCATAATAGTTATATATCTCTGCGCATACCAAACATGTGTATGGACCGCATTAAATGTTGAATTCTATATTTGAATCTCATTTTTGGGTCAATCTTAGGTTTGGACAATCCAATCCAAATTTCTCCCAAAAAACATACCAAACAGGGCCCAAAGGTGTTCCCAGTGTTTTAAAGGCCAAAAGTAAGTTGCTAGACAAAAGTAGGTTTTGAACACGGGCCTGTTTGGTATGTTTTTTTAGAAGGGTTTGGATTGGATTGAATTGGATTGTTCAAACCTGGGTTTGACCAAAGATGGGATTCAAAGATGGGTTTGAGGGGGTTAATGCTATTCATACCTATGTTTGGTATGCGCAAGATATATTAGTATTATAATAAAATATTTGTATTTATTTGACTGCCCTTAACCAATTAAATCCAAACCCATATTTGATTGCATCCTTATGGGTTAAATATATGATTAAATTATTCATAAGGCCAAAAAACATTAACCCAACAAAAAAGTGCAACTTTCTTACATTAGCTTATACGACGATACATACAAAATTTATCCATTCACAAATACATGAAAATCAAGAAGAGCTCAGTGGATCCATCTGTCCAATGCAACTCTAATGAACAAATGAATGAAAGATTAATTAATAGAATCCTAACTATTGTATGTCTATATTCAGAAAAAAAAAAGAAAGAATCGTAGGCAATGAGGAATACAAAGGTATCAGCCAGAATCCTAGTATTAGCAAAATAAAGTATCAAGGAACTTACAGCAGAGATTTTTGAACCAAAATATTCGATTCCACTTAACTTCTCTTGATTGAACAACCACGAACAACTTTTCTCGGCTTTTAGATGTGTTGCGATCGAACAACAAGAGGAGTTTATATAGGGTAATCGAAGCTTTACTGAACTGTGATCGACTTGATAGGGCGAAGGAAATCTTTGCAATAGATTACCCCAAATATTTTTTGCAGATCAAAGAAGAGGACTGACTGATTTCTTTAATCGTTTCCAGCAAAGAGGACAACAACCTTCTCTCTCTCCCCATTCGGTCTTTCCCAGAGATTTCCCAAATATTTTTTGCCGGTAGTGTATTTGCTAGAAGATCTTCTTTGTGTTCATTGATCTTAACTCAGACGAATCTTCTGTCTGTGTTGAGCGATGGAGGTTCGGTCAAAGACATATGAATGAGAGTAATATGGGGTATATGGAATAAATGGGGGTATAAATATCATTTACTATCTTAAACCCATTAACCCACCTTTCAAACCCCCCCCCCCCCCCCCCCCCCCC